>SMGT01005158.1:339860-354070 GCA_004794575.1 Lanistes nyassanus
GAGTACTCGTGTCATGTCCTCCTATAGTTACTGAGTCAAGTTCAGTTCGGACTGGCTTGCACTGGTTAGCGATGGCTGCTAAAAAAAAGTGTGTGTGAGGTGGGCTGGGGGGGTGGAATTAGCAAGTAGCTGGCGGCATCCATTCAGAAGACAACCCTTGTGAACCCGTGACCAGGCATTTCTCAGTAGAGTGCTCATTATCTTCGAAAGATCTCTTGGTGATGTACTTCCATATAACTGACCCATCCCCTGGCTCATTCATCTGGGCCAAAGTTCATCATTAGAAAGTACCAGAACAAGCAAAATTTGAAAGCCTTTATGTATCCAGAGGGCTGGCGTGCGGGCTGACAGTCCAAATGGTCCAACGAGGACACATTTCAAACAGGCGTTTGCTTGGCCAACGGATGTCTTCGAACGTGGGCAGTCAGAAAGAGGTTATATTTAGCTCGTGGCAAGTTCCCCCCGCATGATGACACTTATCTAAAAATTACGTCAGGCTTCAAACAGTCTGTTGCTGTCGACAGGTGATGAGAAAAGATGAGCTTTTAATCGTTTTGTAAGATTGACGTTGATAAGGCCAAAACACAAATGTCAGTTTTAAAAACTGAAAAATTGAACCAGGAAAGTATTGTCCCATAGCAAGGCTGTGGACCTTTCCACCATGGGTGTGCTTTGCGGAATTTCAGGTGGGACATACACATTCCCGGTGACATCACTAGGCGGCGCTCGTGAGTGCATGTGTGTACGCGTTTGTGCTTGGGCACCCAGGCACAGCATTGGTGAAAAATGCCTACATGCCATCTTCTCTTGGGCCAAAACCCACTCGCATGTGGCCCAAAACCAGTCTGGTGGCCCGCCTCAGATCTCGATTCCGTCCGAAGGGTTACGGCGCAGCGACGGGGATGGAGCCATGTAACTCCATGGATGGAGTGAGTGATGGGAACGCTTGTTACATGGTTGAAAAAGGGTTGGGTGTGTGTAGTCTCTCACTGGCCTGCTTTGTCGCGCGGACATACGGCTGGCTTTAGCTGGCTTTACTAAGGAAATGCTCTTGTCAAAATGGGATTTGTCAGACGCACTTCTCGCCGCCAGTCGGTTGCCCACATGCACCCGTTGCCTTCACTTGGTGCAGCCGGGTCACTGGAAAAACCCGCTTGTCTCTTCAGCGGATTTCCCTGAAATATTTGTCTTACTCCGTCATACCGCTAACCCTCTGCACTCCAGGTGAGTGAGACTATGCGCACCTCACGGACGCACCGTTGTACTCCAAAACAAGTCTCTCGTGTTACCCGTGCTGACACGGCGAAAGGTTGACCCCTGTGAACAGCTCCCGTGTCTGCGAGCGAGCGCGTCCGCCCGCACAATAATAGAGCAGCAAGTGACAACTCTACCCTTTGACCCAAGTTAGCGAGGTGATGTGCGGGTGGGTGCTGGATCACATTTTCCATCCGCATTTATGCCGCGCGGCAAACGCGGAGACCTCGAACTATACGCGCGATGTTGATCGATACGTTTGTACCGCGCGTGGACTGTCAGTCTGTCGAGACGACTGACAGGTTTGCAGGGGGTCAGTTCGCGTTGCGACACCTACTGGCGGAATCCACAGTGGATGGATCGGAAGGGCTCTCCGGCTCGCGGCGCGTGCGTTGCTGCAGGGGCTTTGTTGGGGGAAGGGGGGAAGGGCTGCAAACATTACTTGCCCGGCCATCTGTATTGACATCTGTGGGGGGTGGGATCCTTGGCGAGAAGCTCGGTATCGATAGTAATTGTCGGTGAATGTGTATACCTCGTGTAGCACCCTGGACAGGTTGCACGTGCCTCGCGTAAAGACTACAGCCGTGGACAGATGATTACACCTTAATGTCTTCTTGTTTGCAGTTGGCGAGGCATTGTCGCAATGAATATTTTTGCATAGAGTTTTTTCCGTTGCATTTAAAACCTTGAAGAGCATCGTGGCAGGTAGATAATTTTAGAAAGGACAGTCCTTGCACCTGACGATGATTTCGCGCTGTGGGGGTTGGCATGAGGTCCTATTACGAAGGTGTGCTCTAAAAAGAACCACCAGACTGATAGCAGCAGTAAGATGGCCAGTGCGAACCGGCAGTTTAATGTTTGGATATCGCCAAATGGAGTCTGCACAATGTTTAAGTCCAGGAAATAATCGTTGACCACTTGGCCACTCCACACGCTAGTCCGGAGCTCTACCTGCAGAGCTGTCCAGGGATGGCTTGCATGAGCGTTCTAATTTCCTGTCCATACGTAACAGTGGACGTAAAATACACGGGGTGAATGGGCCTTACGATCAATCTTATGACCGGAAAAGCATGACCGAACGCTCATGCAAGCCGCCCCTTGGAGAGAGTGTTCGTAGAAATATAGACAAGTGAGCGGGAGGGTTCCGGCAGGGTGCGAGTGACGGACAAACGTCGACGACAGGACTGGGGCGTGAGAGATTCACGTGTTTGGTGTGTAGGGCAGAGTCATCTGGGCGTGGGTGTGATGTACGCCGTTTGCTGGCAGGAGATACATGTCCCTTTGGGCACGCCTACCTAATCAGGGAGAAACCCGAACGTATATTAATGTTTTCTTTAGCTTTATTTCACCCTCACCTCCATTCCGCTTCGCTCAGGGCTGTGTAGCTATGTGTGTGTCACGCACGACGCCCACAGGAGACCTTGCCCACACACACTTTCTCTCTCTCTCTCTATATATATATAGACACGTTATATGAGAAAAAGAGAGGGAGGCGATATGCATTTTTCCTCTAACTTCAAAATCGGAAAAGGAACTGATTTTCCAGTTTCTGTTTCAGTGAAACTAAAAAAAGATGTTTTGTATGGGCCCAGGCATATTTCGGGGTTAGTCTCGGGTCGACGAGGATGACTTTTGTCTCATTTTCCGTTTTCTCATTTCTACTTGAAACGTAAAACGGAGAAATAAAATTAAATTTTCATTTGGCATTTCGAGTATAAATCGACACTATTCCCTTTGGACGGCACATATAGACACGTATATTTCTTATATATTTCTATGGATGATGGCGTGAATAACTAAGTCACGTGCATTGCCGAAAGCAGGCCACCATTTGTCCGTCCGTTAGCAAGGTCCAGCGCTTTGGACCCGCAGTAGTTGCAGTATTAGCAAAAACAAAAACACCATCACGATTCATTAGAAACACGCCCGAACCCGAACGAAGAGAGGAAGTTAGTAAATAAGAGAGAGGTATTTATGGGAGAACTGTGAATTTATATAATTAATATTATGGTGATTAATATATTAATGCGTGGATTGTTTCTTTGCCTGCTTATCCTTTGTTCAGTCGTCCGTCCGGGGAAATAACTCTTTTTCCAATGATCCATCGACTAATAGACCTTTTGGCCAATTGTCGTCGGCCGGTTTTATTCGGGGTTTACACACAGTCGAATGAAAACCAGTCCATCCGTTTGCAACGAAACATATGTCGTTTAATTGCTCGAACATTCATTACAGATGCAGGTTTGCACTAAAATCTCGGGGAAGAGAAGAATTATGAGAGAGAAAAAAATCTTCATCGAAATGATATTGTTTTCATGCACCCAGCTCGGTTAATTCTGTACGTTTTCGTCCGATCGACTTAGTAAGAGCTTTGTAAACCTCTCTTTAGGTCCATTCAGTTCGATAATCTGGCTGCTGGTTAAATATGTCGGTAACAGTAGGCTGCCTCCAAAGAGCATGGGTGGGATGTGCACAGCGCGTACAGCCCACAGTCGGTAAGGCCACAGTTGCACCAAGTGAATCGCCTGCCTTGCGTCGACCTGGAAGTCACCCAAACTTTGATGCTGGCTTTTCTTTTTCTGGCAGGTAGTGGGCTAAAAATACTCTCGCAGTGTTCTTTCAACAAAATAATTAGACTGCTTTACCTCCACTTTGTGCCTGGAATGTGAAAGCGAGATATTGTAGCTTTCGACTGGTTGGGCGAGAGTGGTTCACCAGACAATTTACCAGAGACGAGGGCCCAGACCGTGTTTCCAGAGCACTCAAGTTGTTAGCACTCGCTTACTGTTAGTCTCGGGTCGATGGTGAGGACTTTGTTCCGCCCCTGTGTACACGTGGTAAAACCCATACTGTTTTCGTTGGGTGGAAATAGTATCTTGGGTCAAGGGTAACTGGCTCGCCCAAGACAGGGCGACTGTATTGAGAGGGCTTCTGAAAGCAGAGATTATGGACAGCCTGAATGTGTTGCCTGTCTTAAGGGACAATTCGTGGTAGTTCCTTATTTTAGATTTGTATTCAGAGGAATCGGATATGAAGACATAGCAAGACGATAGAAGAATGACACGAAGACGACAGAGATGTCAGACATAAGGAAATGAGACAGAACCAGATAAGAGCAAACTGGACATGAAGACTTGAGGTCGGAGCGAGAGCGTTCTGAGACATGAAGACGCGAAGACCAAGATCAGAGAGGATCTTCACACGCCGCCACTGTGGCAGGGCGTCATTTCCATCCTTTGTTGGGTTGACTGGCGCTGGCATCGAGTGCTGGCGTGTATGTCTGACGTCTGTATCTGGGACAGAGAGACCCTAGCCGGTGTGATAAAACCATGTTATTGTTACTGGCTAGGGCTGGCTTGCATGAGCGTTCGTAACTTCTCTTTCGGTCATAAAAGCGGCCGTAACGCCCATTTGCGCTGTGTATTTCACGTGCAACTTTGGGTATGAACAGGAGATAACGCTCATGCTAGCCACCCGTAGACCCACATGCACAGTCTTCTACATCTGAGCAGAAACAATTTCAATAATTAAAAAAGAAAAAGAATTCGGGTTATAGTTTGGGGAGGGTTAGGGGAAGGGTTTAGGGGTGGGTTGACGTTTAGGAGCACGCATGCGTGTGTTTCCATCGGTAACAAATCGTAGAGAGCTGCAAGATAGGCGGGTTACACGGTATTATTTCGAGTCATAGCCACAAAGGTTTAGCGAAATCTCTATGGAATGAATTCACAGACTGTTATCTCGCGGCGAGTGGCGCGAGAGTGAGGGTGTCCTGGCTCGGGTCCGCAGCTCCAAGCAGTTCTCTGGGGTCTAGGCCTGAGGCGACTGACGCAAGTGTGGGGTGGCCTTTAGATGTAAGGACGGAACACAGCAAGAGCTGGCTAACATGAAAAAGGAACCACATAACACTTTTTCATAATTTGACTCTTCCCACACCCCGTCCTGTGTGTACCTGCAGAAATGGAACTGACGGATGTTATTTTACCTGGAATTTACCTAATTTACCCTAGCTTTTGAAGTTTCCGCCAGTGACGCTGCATGTGGTGCTTGTACTCTCAAATCGCCCCCTCCTCCCTGCCGCCTTTATTTGAAGATGTGGGAACTAGGGCAGTGCTGTATGGAACGCTAACTTCCAGTCCAGTCAGAAATAAGTGCTTTTCTAAGCTGTATTTGATTACCTGTGGGGTATTCGGCCGTGTCACCCTCGATTACATGATGTATGTGTATATATATGTGTGTGTGTATGATTTATACATAGTTTATATATAAATAAATAAATGTCAAAGTGCAGCTGGTCTTTCGTTTTTCAGCGATTAATTCCATGCGCACGTCAGAAACCCTTTAAAATTGTATTGTGCGGTGAATATGTGCTTGCGTGTTCGTGTTTGCACTGAAAGATTTAGACGTCCAGCCACATACAAAGACGAGACCGTGGGTCTGTTTCCACCGTGTGACGACACAAGAGAGTCAGCTTATATGAATATTGTTACACAGCTATTACAGTGCAGTTTAATCCAAGAACACCCAGAAATATCTATGAATACACTTGCACAATCTCTGAAGAAAATTCGTTGTTATTTTTTCGAAGTTGGTGTAACAATCCATTAGACAGGTCAAAGTTTGAACACAGTCCAGTCCACAGCCGCAACAGCAGGCGTTCCCTAGCTAATGGCCTAATATTAAGTCTGATCATGTAACGTTTACATCCCATGATAGTAATGTTTTTCTAGATTTTTCTGGAAGGTCTGACCTCACTGAATCAGCAGTTTTAGCCTATGCTGCGAATTTTTATTCTTAAAATAATGCTGGGCGAGTAAACAGCGGAAAGGGCTGTTAAAAAGTGACAAACTGGGTCCGGCCTTAGGATTCGTAAGTCTCTTTATCACAAAGTTGACCGCTTGGCTGAATTTAAAAAAAATTGTTTCCTGCGCTTCCATAAGCGTTCCTGAAAGAGCACAATGGCTTGCGCCTCCACGAAGGCGGTTTGCAATGACAAAAAGGGAAGACTCAATCACGATGAAAAAGCGCAGAAACGTTACTACCGCTGTCACACAAACTATCACCATGAAACCGAAATTCTCAAAAGCTCGCGTGCGCGCGCGCCGTTACATTCGTGGCGATATCCACGTACACGCAGCGAGAAGCTGGTGTTTATTGTTGACCCCCGCTATCGCCGTTATCGTCCTTGATGATCGTTACAATATCGAGAACAGGATGGATTTTTAAAGATCCCGCACCGCACTTTCGCATTTCTTTCTTCTTTCTCCAAAACTAGTATTCGCCGCGCAGTCAAACGCCCGCGCCTGCCTACGCTTCTTCACGACACTCGCAGAACGCACTTTTTGATCGTGATGAGTGGCGACAAACGGGTGTCTACATGCCCTACAGAAGATAAACTGGAAAGACCCGTTATACTCAGAGCCGAGCTTTACAGGCGCCCGAATCCCAAGCGCAGCTAACTAGTCACGTCACACGCCCTATCTTTGACAGTAGGTCTGTGACGTCACAACCTAGCGTTCGCATACAATCGTCTAGTATCGCCAAACTCTATTCCGTACAAATGCATGAAAAAAACTCAACACAAAGTCGAACTAAACATTAACAACACACTCAGACAGCCGGCGGGGAGTGGTCGGGTAGGCAGACAGAGGCAGTGATGGGGGAGGGGGGGGTGAGACGGAATAGATCGGCAACTGGTCTGAGTCTGGCGGCTGAAAATTGCCGGCCACCCAGTGAAACTGGGACAGGTCTGTGCGCAGATACGGCAGACATTCCGCCACCCCAGGTCAAGAACGATGGCCGTCTGCCGGCATGTATAATGAAACATCGGCCCAAAACAGAAGCGATGGTGAGCTGTCTGTCACGCTCACTTTACAGTGTGCGTGCGTGCGTGCTTGTTCGAGCAGTTCGAAAAGGTTTCAGCATTGTATAAAGTACACAAGGGCTGGCCGCCTGGCTTCTCCGCCCTGAGTGTTTGTATCTTGTTCTATATAATTCTCTCATATCAAACGAGAATGACAGGCGCTATATGCATCAATACAATGTCAACACGTGGAAAAACAGAGCCCGTGCAACACTCGTCAAGGATCACCTGCAGTGTGCAGCCACGTGCAGCCCGACTGGGGCGTCTGGCTGGCGCGCGCCGCATGTGACGGGACCAACTGGATGTTCCAGCAGAGCACCCCGCTGACCTCTTGCAGAGCCTGAAGTGCCGTGACTGATGGCGCTGCACGTTGTGGGCAGGACGTGTGGCAGGAGAGGGGGTCGGAGGGCAGAGGGGGGTGGGTGGGCTTTTTTTATTTGCCATCAAGTCATCAACAAAGGCTATTGCGTGATGGGGAGGGGGGAGAGTACGGTGGTGAAGAGTGGGGGAGAGCAAGGAGGGAACCAGGCTACCAGAAGAAACCACCAACGTCCAGTTCCGTGAAGAGCGACACACGAAGAAAAAGAACAGAACCTGTAGCAGGCACGAGGTACCGCCTGGGAAGGGAGACGAGATAAATCAGCTGATACTTTTAACAATTCGCCATATAAATGTATGCTTATATGGCATATGCAGATATAACACTGATGTTGATATGATGAAACGAATAAATAAACATTTAAACCATGTATAGCCCTTTACCTCCCTATCTCTGCGTAGCAGTATGTAGTGTGCACGTGGCGTGTGGAATCAGTACTGATGTTGTATATCCACATGCTTAACAGGTGAAAAATCGCAATGGACGTGCAAACCATGTGTAATGGAACCCAGTTCAGCCACTGTTGAGTGTTGTCGCATGGACTGAGCCGATGTCACCAGTCATTTGCCTGTCACTGGTGAAGCAAACGGAATAGCTAGTTAAGGTCAATTTACACGCAATCGTCCGGCCGCGATCAGCATCACTGTGTCGTCATCTTGGAGGCATGGTTACAAATTGGCTTTCGACCGCGTCCATAAATACTCACCTGTCCCTCAGCTGTGACTGAGCTGTGTTCACGCCGCATGGTTTGCACGTGCATTGCGGTTTTTCACTGGCTCCGGTTTGCTTTGTCACCTGCACGCGTTTAATTTACACACATTGTCTGGCGTCTTGGGTGCTTATAACTGGCTGGCTTGTGTGGTGTGCACGAACGCGCTAGCACTGACTTTCATGCACAATGACGTTTACGGTTGCAGCATGACACAAGATGCATTTAGCTGTACGGGATCAAATGTTGCGTTCTTGCAGTCACACACTTCTGTGACCTGGCTGTCAAAGTGCAGCTGATCTTTCCGGTGTTTTTTTGAACAGTACAAAAAATCGATGTGAGGGAGAGAGAGAAGGAATACAAACCAGGGGAGACAGGCTGCCTACACTGCGGTGGAGGACGCGCCCAGCTCTATAGCCGGTGTCAAAACGTGACCCTCCGACCCTGACCTATGCCTAGACATTTTGTCTGGGTCAGTTTCTTCCCTTTTTCCTCCCCATTTTTCATCTATTTTCAGTGCAGCGTGAAATATTTTGCACGTGCGCACAGCAGACGATTGGTCTTTTGGAGAAACGAGACTGCACTGGCGGAAATGTCGAAGCAAAGCGTGCATGGCGCTTTTTTGTTTTTGTTTTGGCTCAGATACGGGAGCGAACTGTTGTAACACGAGAAGTCTCGATGAGTGTGCTGTCACTGTCTTGAGTGTCTTGTCATATTTTTTTCTATTTGCGGTTTTTTCGTTATTTGTTCATTTAATTTTCTTCTTTTTTTTTACTATGGACTGTCAGTGCACGTTTAAAAAATGCATGCCGTCTGACATTAATAAAAGACCAAGTTCGTTCCCTGTTAATTTAGAATGTGAAATTTCTTGTGGGGATTTACAGCACGTGCTTCGGCATTCTGACATTTCGTCATCGTTACTTCCGCAGTTACGTTTCTCTGTGTCTGACCTTAACTGGATGTACTACACATCTTTCCTACTTGCAACATAGAAAAGGTTTCTCGCTGTCCCCTATAAGCCTCCAAAACCACCACCCGACCACGTGAAAAGCCTGTTCTGGCAACTTGAGACAAACTCGCCTTATTCACGATGTTTTCAGACAGAATATTCTTGTGCGTGTAACATCTTGAGACCGAATTAAGTGGTCTTGTGCTTGAGTACAGTTGACGCCATCAGAACAAATCTTTTCCCAGACGTAGTCTGAACCTTCCTGCCAGCAACGTCACCAGAATGTATGTTTGTGACTTCATCAGGGAGCGGCGTCGCTGCTGAACGCGCCCTTGTCCCGAAACCGGGCTAGTCAGGTCTCGAACGACAAAGAAAGCTACTAGATGACACTGAACGAAGGAAGCAGACGACAACAAGCCAAAGCTAGAGGAAGTCTAATCGATGTGAAAACGTCGGTTTTGATGGTTCAGGGTTTGCCGTCAGCTAGGAGTTGTGAGGCCGGGATGGCTTGGAATAGAGTGCAAGTTATCTTCGTCGGAAATGCTTCTTTGGCCATACTTGCGGATGCAGAGGTTTAGTGTCGTTTGCAAACTCGGGAAGAATATTTCATGCATTACATTTGCATAAACGTGTCTCGTGAAGCGCGGAAATTGTTGGGTCCTCACTTTGTCTTGATTAGCATTCCGCGTGCTGTAAGCGTCACTGATTGAATGCGTGCTCTCAGAAACACCTTTAAATAATTTTAATGCGTTCACCAAAACGTAACGATCCTCTGTGGATACGGACAGTTGAACGTATACTCAACAAAGGTTGTGCTGCGTTGAAAAAAAATAAAAGCAAAATATTCCCCCTTCACCCCTTCACCCCTTTCCACCTTTCCCCACCCAACCTATCAAACACAAATAAAAGCTTACGACCAAACCATAAAAGTCTCTTCGAGGTTAAGATACGAGCAGCAACTTTTGGCCGTGTGTGCTAGATTATTTTTTCGAGGTGGACGTGGGGCGGGTTGGGGTTGGGAGATGGTGTAACAGTCACCTGGAGCCTGCGTGCAGCATGAAACAGGTCGGTATAGCGAACGCGCCATATTTTACTAAGATAGACTTAAGCAGCTGTAAAAGGGGACGACCTTATGAAACCATTAAAACTGTCAATCTGTGCGCCGGTGCAGGCATTTCTCCGACCGGCCATCATTCCCAGGGGAGAAAACCCCTTTACCAACTCTCTAAGTGCCATGAAAGATTTGAAAGCCAGGAGTGACGTCACTAGAGGCTATCTGTAACTCCAAGTGGCCCCAGCGGGCTTTACTTTGACACTTCGGGTTGATGGTGTGAATGTGCAAGGTCGCTGATAGGCCAGAATAATGTCTGCGCAGCTTGTGGTGAAGCATACACCATTTGATTTCAGTTCCGCTGAAACACAACTCGGTCCTCGCTTTATATACATATCTTCAATCTTAGAATTCGAGCGCAATCATTGTGGATTTTCAGTTTTATGTTTTAGAGAAATATGTACCTTAGTAAACATTATATTTACAACGTGACTGTGTTTTCTGTAAGCAGATGCGTTTGTGTGTGTGTGTGTGTGTGTTTTTGCCAGTGGAGGTCGTCCTGATGGGTACTAAGAGGCCACAAAATGTTTTAGTTGCTTGAAGCCCCACCCGAGTGGAATCGCTCAAATGCTTGGTTTTTAGTTCACGACGAGATACCGATTTCTTTGAGTATAAAAATAAAGTAAAAACACTTCCGTTCACTAGACGCATGGTTTCATATATTTATCCCTTTGATGGGATTCGTGCGTGTATACTCTGATAAACAGAAAATACAAAGCCTTCTCCTCAGACACAATTTAGATAAAATTTAGATAACATCCAAAGTATTTCTTGACCATCTAAGTATGAAGGCATAGACAGTAAGTTCCCTTTATACGCAATTCCATTTTTTAAATCTGTCCTTGATATGACGCAGTTCCTGTCCTCCCGGAGGACAGTGCCCTCTTCTGACATGAAAATCCTACTGGTGGGAGAGTGAAGAGTGGAGGGCCTTTGGATCTGTTTAGTTTACGCGTGGCAGACCTTAATGTTAGAATCTTCTGCGGTGGTTTCTTTCATGAGATTTTGGAGAGGCCATAGCCGTACGTCCTCCCAACAACGTCCTTTATCGCTCCCCACTCCACATCCCCATTAATCGCACACGACACTCTTGCCAGCTTTTCTCTTGTGACGATTGGGTCGCAGATGGAGGGACAGAAAAACCCAAATACCCCAGAATCGGAACATTATGTAAATAGTTCATCTTGGAATCCTGCTTACAAACGCAATGAACGGGCCAGGTGTTAGTTGACGTCAACCGGGAGAGTTCTGTGACCAATCCAAAAGATATGCTAGGTAATCCGTGTCGCTTCGCCGATCGTCTGCCCGCCTAACGACGTTTGTTAGCCAATCAAGTACAGAATCACCTCCCCCTTGCATCAGGGATTTCCTACAAAAGACCATCTTAACCCAGGCGCGCTGAGGCGCCAGAATGTAGTGGTGGGACCTGACGATCACGGTAAAATACTTCGTTATGTACGCCTCGCCGATTGGCGCCCGCGCGCGGGCCGCTGGCATTTGCTTTGTAAGCTGTATGTCGTCCATATACGTTGGCAACGAGACGGCCGCTTATGTCATCCGTCCACCTTATTCTCTTGGCGAGACCCTCGTCATGAATTTTGGGACGCGTTCCATTTCGAAAAATGTTCGCCTGTTTGCAACGTTCAGATTTTTGAACTAACTACGGTGACATCGACAGTCGCTGGCCCAATGGAGCAGACGGCCTCTCGGGTCGTTTGCGGCTATTGAGACACACCCGTATCACTAGTACGCTTGGCTGGCGACGAGTCTGAATTTCTAACCCTACCTCCCCCCTCCCCCCAAAAACATTACGCTAATAAGGGTATCGAACCTGCGAGTTTTTAGCTGTGATACCCAATGCTTTTACCACTCAGCTGTCGACCACCACCGATTGGTCCCCTCGCTGTAAACGGAAGGAAGTGACTCTGTGTATGGGTCATGACTTCACCTATAATTATCTCTTGTGGTTAGGATCCGGCATGTGCGTGCGCATGCTCAGCGCATTTGACACAGCGCGCATGCGTGCCCCGTCGGTGGGATTTATAGCCTTTGAGCACACGTCATAGGAATCTACCGAAGAGATCTTTCTGTCGGGGATTTATTTAAGAAAAAACCGATGACAGGTCTTGTGGAAATCAGACTGTTTTTGTTTTTCTTCTTGACACAAGTGATTAAGGATCCCCGTCTCTGGTCATCCCAGACAAAAAATATCAATAACGCAAATTTCCGATGTCGTAATTCTAGCCATCGTATTCTGGTCACGGGAAGAGATGGGGTAGTGTGATGTCACTGGCGTGGCTGTGACGCCCCGTGATTATGCATTAATCTTTGCTGATGCTTAACATGTGGTGGTGGTGGTGGTGGTGGTGTATGTATTTTAAGTCGCAAACGGCACAGCCTTGGACTTCCTACGTGCGCATGTAAACACCATGCTGCTAACCTGGACAGTTCACAAACGCCCGATTAATAACAGATGAGAGGATATGAAGACCTGTGCCTCACTCTTAGGCGGAGAGATTTGCTGCGTTTTGTGGTTGTTCAAGTGGTGCTGAAGTCTAGATAAAGGGCGCCCTTGCTATTTTGAGGCGTCCTGATTACAGGATAACAGGGTGTCGCTTGGTTTCCCAGGAGTGCAGGGGTTATTGGAGGTGAGAAAGAAGTAAGGATGCATGTGACTATAAGCAGCTTCAGATAATGTGTACGTGTAAAGACATGATATTTGCAGCAGGCGAGCACAGGTAAGGTCCGTCGGGGTGAAGCTGACCTGATAACGGTGTTCCGTGTGTCTGTGTGGCCAGGTGCTGGAGCAGCGGCCAGACGGGCTGTGGAAGGGCTATGTAGCACAGGAAGGCCGGATGGCTAAGACTGGCGTCTTCCCCTCCTCGCATGTGGTGCTTGTCGACGGTCAAGGTCGGTAGGGTGCGCAAACCACGAAGTGAACCTTTCAACTGCATCTCTCTCTCTCTCTCTCTCTGCATGTGCATATGTGTGGGTACCTAGTATTGTCATTTGACATATTTGTTCATTACCTTGTTGTCACTGGTGTGTCTGTATGTATACGTCCTCCAATTCACAGACGGTAGCATTATCACGATGTGCTTCAAGCTAGTATTAAACGCTTTTGTCGCACGGGCAATAATTGTTACTTCAATAGTGTACTTACTTTCCCACACAGTAGACCTGCTTTACACCTAAGCCATTAGCCCTATCCTGTACACTGGCTGACAGCACGCTAGCCCTCTCCTTACTCTACACTACCTGACAACACACTAGCCCTGTCCTTACTCTACACTACCTGACAACACACTAGCCCTATCCTTACTTTAACCATATTGAACAGATGTTAGTGCACCATCGGCCCAAGCTTGAGGATCACAAACTAAACACAGAAGCACTTTGCCGTGTGCTGTGCAGCCCTGAAGCAGCAGAACAAAGTACCTCCGGTGCCAGACCTGCTCAGCCGCGGCCCCTACACCAACGGCCACGCCAACCACAACGGCTACGCCTACAGCGACACCACCTCCTGCAGCAGCTCCAGCACCGACGACAGCTACCCCCCGCCTCCGCACATCACCAATGCTTTGGGCCCCCCTCCCTCCGCCTACACGTCGTACGGAGCACCCCCCAGCCCCGGGTACCACCATCCAGGCCCCGTCCCATCGTCGCCCGCACCCCCCGGACACTACTACGTTGGCTCGGGTCATGCAGTCCACGGAGGGCCACCCCCCGTCAATCCTGGCTTTTGTCACGTGACCTCACCTCCTGTCCCTTCATCGCCCAACCCAGGTTACGCGTCACACGGAGCCCCCATTCCTCCGCCTTCAGGGTCCGGATATTTACCTGCCTCGCCGTGCAGTCCGCACAGAGGTATGTGTGTGTGTTTTCTATGAATGTTATTGGTTTCTTCAATATCATCGTCGTACACGGTACATGTCGAAGCCCCGATTC
>SMGT01005158.1:360792-373065 GCA_004794575.1 Lanistes nyassanus
GGGGGGGGGGGGTTCAGAAAAAGCAAGTTGAAGATAAACGAACAGATCAAATCTGATGCTATCGAGCTTTCTTTTAATCTTACATCCGAACATTTGATAAGGGGAGTGTGCACACTGTAAACAAGAAGTTAGAACACTTATTTTGTTACCGAAACAGAACGCACTTTATATTGATCTAGAACGCTTTAGGTGTGTATTCTGGTCTGTGTTCTCGAGAGTGTTCAAATGGCCGGAAGATATATAAATGGTGTCCTGATGTTCCAAATGTGTGCCAGCAGCAAGTGTTCAGTCAAGTAGGGAAATGCTAAGAACACTTAGAACACATGTAGCACACATCTTACATAGTTTCTACTGTTTATACACGCAGGACATACTTTGCATCTGCTTTAAACTTTTTACATGTAATTAGTGTTTAAAATATTTAGAGTGCGGGGTCTGGTAAGTTTTCAGCTGATACGGTATTGGGCTGGTCGATGTTCGAAGCACTGGACTGGGAAATCACAGTGTTCTGGCAATCGGAAACAAAACGCAGTGTGGGCGGAAATACGGAAACCTGGCTTGTCAGCCTTCCTTACAGTCATTCCTGTTTTCCTTGGGGGTAGTGGCGTGGGTTTCCGTACTCGGATGGATGTATGGATGGATCGATGGATGGATGGATGAAAGATTGAAAGACACAAGATAATCTCAGATTTCCTTCGCTTAGTTAATACATTACAAAGCACATATGCCATGGCGAACGAAATCTTAAGTCCAGTCGACAGCTGCATCCTAAACTGTGATGAGGAGGTGGGCGTGCGTTTGTGCATGTTTGTGCATGTTTGTGCGTGTTTGCAGGCGTGTGTGAGGTTGGGTGAGAAAGTCAGGGGAAACGGTTGTCTTTCTTCCACGAAACTTTTTTTTTTTTTGAAATCCTGTAACAGTGACCTTTGATCTTCATGGGCTTTTCCGTTGCAGTTGCTGCTGTGGACTGTTGTACGCCCTCAAACATTTCTTGCCAAAAAGTTCCGATCTTTACAAAGGCAAATCGCACACGCCGTCGCCGTAGATTTTTTCTTCGCTGAAGATTCTGAGCTTCACAAAAAGTACGCTTTCGCAGAAAAATGACACATATAATTCCAAGGGTAATCAGACACACACGGAAAACCATAGACAAATGACAAAGGCATCGGGAAAAAATAGAACTAAAAACATACAGGGTAATGGCTGGATAAATATATTTGTTTTCAACAAAAAGACGGAAGCAGAGGCCTAGTAGACGTAATAAAATAGTTATTCGCTTATCTTAATAGTTTTTGTAACGATAAAAATATAGAGAGTTTTTATTGGGACTCCCAAGTGATTTTCGGCATGACAAAATGGGAGCGTAGGGAGCACTGGTGTACTAGATGTTGAGACGGAAATATTTCAAAATCGGAACCGCTTGCTAGCACTGTAAATCCTTCTCAGAAATATCTCAAACTTCCCTCGTCTAGACATATGCTGCAGCCAGTGTTTTATGTTGGTTTCCGTTTCGCCGCAGCCATCAGTAATATGTCTACAAAATAAACCACAAGAAGTGCAAATGAAGCTTCTCGCAGACCGTCGTCGGCCGGTCTGCAAGATGTAGTGCAAACCCACAGACGTAGGCATGTTGTTGCGTGACGTTGTTTGGTGATGGTCTCACCTGATAAAAATACGACTTGCTGAAATTCAATGGTGCCGAAAACAGTAGGTGTTTTCTTGCTCCTGTTGTTTTACCGGTTTGCTGTAGGAAAATTCGCTGCTTTAGAGTCATCCGCCTTTCTTGCTGCTGTTGCGCTGGGCAGCCAATTGTACGAGGCCAACCGCATTTATCCCAAAATTCTACAAAAGGCGAAAATCAAATGAATAATTAACATGCCACAGGACAAACTGTTCGGTCGGCAATTTGTCGATTTTTTGGTTTTAAGGGCGCTGGCGTTGTTAGAAAAGCCGGTTTCAAACTGTATAGCACAGCTGAAAAGAAATGTGCTTTGAAGATGTCGGCAGTAACAGTTTGAATCTACACACTGCATCTTAACAGCCTCTCTTTAACCGTGGAACCCCCTCGGTGGTCTAGAGACGACCGCTTCCAAGGCGGGAGGTCGGTGGTTCGCATCCCGGCCGTGTCATACCTAAGACTTAAAAATTGGCAATCTAGTAGCTGCCCTGCCAGACGCCTGGCACTACAGGGAACAGTACTAGGACTGGTTGGGCCGGTGTCAGTATAATGTGACTAGGTGGGACTGAGGCCCGTGTTGTGACAGCAGTCCCACGTGTGGCAGCACGTTAACTTGTCTAAGCAACACTGTCCTGATATACACGTAGTCTGCGACTGAACATTAACCAACCAGCCGCCAACGTGGACTTATTGCTGCTTTTATACTTTAAACGCTGTTGTCCTCGTATTGTGTCAATATGTTTCCTTTTGCTCATGAAGTGCAACAATGACTTTGAATTCATCTGTGCTTAGATCGTTACATGTAGTTAATACAAGTTGACGTATTGAAACCGGCAACAAAGTTCTAACCTAACAGTGTCCCTGCGTCTCCAGTATCGGTAGTCCCAACGTTGCAGCAGGCAGTAAGTCGTGTTATGACCAGCTCTTCGTGGCCACGACGATGTCGACTGGCCACCCTTTTCAATGCTCCTCATCATGCGTCTGTTACTGCACAAGGACTCGTTTGGTCGGGCATGTTTGTTTTACGTTGAAAGTTAAAACTTAAAAGCATGGTGTGCACCCAGGCTGGTTGGTTGGTGGGTTGGGTTGGGTTGGGATGGCTATCTGGCTGCCTGGCTGGGAGGGCGGGTCGGTGTAGCGCCAAACGTTTGTGACTCAGAAATACTGTATTGACCTTTTTGTGACTGTGCACGTTGCGGATGTTTCCTCGGTGGAAAAGCATGGTACTTAAGTTTTCAACTTCCGTATCCATATGTTGTAAAGCGAGGGCGATGGAGTATGTGAAAGAGATCGTGGTGGTTGGGGGAAGTGTGCATAGTTCTGAGGGACTTTCTTAACGGGACAGATGTGCGTCCTACTTCACAGAAAAAGGTCATGTATAGTTCAGCGACATGCAGGGCGTTTGTTACTCCGGTTAATAAAGTCCTTTTACAGACTTACCTCGCAGGTATTGTGTTTCGCTTCTTTTGATGTCAACATTTTTTATCATTGTGATATTTTAGATCCCGATTTTGTTTGGGATTTTTTTTAAAGGGGGGGGAGGGGTGAACACTTATTGCGTATATATGATCTATAAATCAGCCTTCTCTTCCACCATTTGAAATATTTTGAGGCTTTAATAGCCATGGTTTGACAGAACTGGACCACGTGGCCCCCCCCCCCTCCCGGACTTTTTGGACTCCTCAAAACTTTTCCTTCCACTGTTCTGTAACTGTCGAAACTTCTGAGTAGTTTAAAGATCTCTGATAGTATTTCCACATGGATAGCAAAAGCTGAAATCAGGCAATCCTGGAAAAGACCAGTAATCACTGAAGTGATTGACTTGCGTGCCAAGATCCATTTATGCATGAGGAGGGAGGTAATACAAGTCATAGTTCACGTGCTGTCTGACAGCGCTATACTGTCAGATAATACACGTAATAGTTCACGTGCTAACAGCGCTATACTGTCAGGCAATACGCGTCATAGTTCACGTGCTGTCTACCAGCGCTATACTGTCGCGCCACCAGTAGTTACATTATTATTTTTGTGTTTGCTTATGTTTACTCCTTTGTGTGTGTTTACAGATGCTTACGAGGAGCTGCCACCCACCCACGGGTTTGGTGCCTACCCGTCGGCGCAACAGTCACAGGTAAGAAGTTCATTCTTTTCGCTTACAAACACGTCGCAGGTGTTGCTTGGCAGCTTGGAATCTATAGGAACCTCGGTAATACACTTGTAGGCAGGATCCCTGCCTCCAGAACCTCCTTATTTTGTGACATTTTTATCTGTCTGAGATAAACTGTGGTCGCTTTTGTGCGTTAGATGAGAAGTGGAACCTGTACAGTCCAGTGTGATATATCGAACCGGACTAGATTCTTTCCCGAGAGGAAAGCGATCACATCCGCTAGAAGAATTTAAAAAAGATAAACTTCAGAAACTTTCTCATTCGGAATATGTCATGTTAGCTTTTTCTTGGAGCAAAGACGACTGTGTAACTTATAACGAAGCGTCGCCTTCTGGGAATTTGTGGATCGTGGGAGATCCATTTGGAGGCGTTTTTACATGTTCTGTACGACAAGTGTCTGAGCTTGTGAAACATACAGGTCTGTCTGAGACGGCCGACCGTATTACAACAGGGTAACCCGTCATCTGTATCACGAGGCTTGCACGAGGGGTGGGTCGCTTGTATTTTGTTGTTTGTATCTTTATTGTTTTCGTGCGTGCATACTTCCGCGGCTTTTTTAAGCAAAACAGTGAGACCGTTTTGATAGAACACTGACAAAGATGCAGCTACATGAGATATATTTCTCGCAGTCACGTAGCACCTTTGGTGGATGGGGAAGGGAGAGGCGTGTTGAGGTGACTCCCCTTTGTTTCAGCCTGGCTGGAAGTGAAAGACGAGCGGCGTCTAGGCCTTGACTTTCTGCCCTCCTGCTGTCCACGATTTCTTTGTACTGTTGAGGTTTTCTTGGTGTGTGTTAAAACCTTTCTGTTCTTATGTTGTCTTAACATTTTCACTGTAAAAACATCTATGGATGTTATCGAAGTACCTTCTCACTTTCTTTGACGCGCAGTTTTCCTTATCTGCTTCTAGTGATACACCGTGCACTTTTCCTCTGGCGGGCTTCGAGCAGGAAACTATATCTTTCACTTTTAGCTTCCAAAAAAGTCAGCCTTTCAGAGAAACTTCAAAGAAAAGAACAGAGGCAGGGGTGAGCCAAGTTGTGGGGCTGCCATGTGTAGATTTTCATCCCTCTCTTCTCACTTCTCTTTCATTTTTTCCTTTCTTTTTACTCCTTTTTCTTTTTCCCGTAAGGAAAAAACATTTTAAAGCAGTACTTCAGGGTACATGGATCGAGTGCCTTGCAGCAATGTATTGCTCCAGTGTAGCAGACTGTAATCCTTCACCCTTCTCACCTAGTGACTGGAGGAATCTCTGCGCACAGTCGCTTAGTCATACGGATGCACCACGAGCAGAACGAAACCCAGCCGATGACTTGGAGAACAAATATTTCCTTTTAATCTACACAACCTTTGCTTGCTTGCATGAGCGTTCGTATCTCATTCGGTCGTTCTTATGACCGAAAGTGCAGATAAACTGTAATGCAAGCCATCCCTAGACTGATCGGTTTGAATGTTTCGTATCCGCTCCTTCCTAAAGGCGGGCGTAACCTGCGTTCACCCTGTGTATTTTACGTGCAATTTCACCGAGTGGAAAGAACTTTGTTTTCGCTTTTGATTTGGAGAAAACGGTCAGATCTTGGGCATGATCTACTGTGCACGTTATTGCTAGAATATTCTGAGTGAAAACTGAATTTTTCTCAGTGGTCGATGAGCTGCGAATTTTCGAACTTGATGCGCGTCGCTGGAGGCTGCATTTTAGACTTGGCCACTTGCCGCATATGTATCGTGTACGCAGCAAAATTTGCGGATGGTTTCAAAAGGCAAATACGATGATGTCATCAGAAAAATGTGCTGTTGACGTAGAGTTCAGGATATTGTAAAGCTTTTAAAGATTTCTGCTCAAAGTTTAGAGATATCATTAGAAACAGCGCTAGGTCCCTCCTTCATTGGGGTGTTCTCTCGACACTTTAGGCCCTACATACGGCAGAGGGCAAACGAACAGGCTGGGGAGAAATGGGGCAGACCTCGGTTGTGTGCGTCAAGCGATCCAGCAGAAGCGAACCGTGACTGTCGCTCAGTTTGGGGCAAATGCGATAGTCTCTTTTTCCTCCCCCAACAGAAAGAGAGCGAGAGAGATTTTTGTTTACCTGTTCTTCTATGGATAACTCCAACAAGAGGTACTGATCTGTTCTTCTGTAGATACAAAGCGGAAAACCGACAAGTGAAGAAGTATGGGATGTTGTTATGTACAGACATGAAGGCATGGCTATTTCCACCGAAGTTGTGTGCGGATAGAAGCGGTCGCTGTATTGATTTCAGTCGTTGTTGACCAATCGATCACTTTGCGGCTTTGTCCCTACAAAGCAAGGACCTGCTACCCCTGTCGTATGGTTCTGTCAGGAACCGTTGTCGACACGTGGTGCCGGCAGCGGGTTGAGGGGTTCTGTTTGGTTCTGTCCACTATGCCTTTGAAAGCTAGCCTCTAACTCTAAGCGTGGACCGGGGGTCTGGATATCTCAGTAGTTGTGGCGTGCCTCGGAGGTTGCTGTATGTTGAAATGCTAACTGATATACCATGGACTCCATTTGTAGGACTTCAGAAGTCCAGTATTTAAAAAAAGCGTTCTTGTTCAGAGTATTGCATCTTAAAAAGTGTTTTGAATTAGAGTAAATTGATGTGTTCATGTGTTCACTGTCGAGTTAATTGTGCATTTGGTAAGACCAGCAATCGGGACGCTTAAAAATGCGGTAAAAAATCAAGCATTGGAAGCTGCGTGTACACATAATGAAAAACCGAAAATTTCATACGATCCTTTCTTTGTCGAAAGGTTTTGTGTACTCAGCAGTCCGCCGCTTTGCACTCCATCATAAAATAAAGGAACGGCAGTATTTTCCTTTGGTCTTGAGGCCAAAGCTTGAAATCTGGTGGATCCACACAGATGTCGTTTTATAATTTGTGTGAGGAGGGGAGACAGGCGACCAGATGCAGAGACAAGAGTCGGACAAACAGCTGCTGAGACGCAGCATGGGCGCCGCTGCTTGTGCCTCTACTGTGGGGCCGATCATGTGTAGAGCGTGATGCATAGAGCCCCGACGCCTCAGTCTCCATTGATCTATCTGCGTGCGTTCCTGCCGTACCAGAGATGCGGCGGCCTGTGGGATTTTTGAATAGGGAGAATGCTGGATCGATGCAGCTTGCGTCAATGTGTGCCTGCGTACCGATGCTGCTTCTGCTGATGCAGCAGCCAAGGGAGGGTACGTTTGGCTGTCGGAGAAGATGTATCTTCCCCCTCGCTCCCTCCCTGACACTGTGTCGCTTTCAGATGGCATCGCGTACAGCCATTTTACGACTGGTTTCCGGCTTACGTCATTGGTGCCAGGGTTCGAGGTCCCCGTCAGCGATTGGCAGTCGTGAATATCGAATATCCGCAGACGATGACAGCAGAAACACGAAGCCATTCATTGGCGCAGTCTTTAGCAGTGTAAGATATCGACTGGAAGCATGCAGAAGAATGAAACAACGGTTAGGTGGTGGCACTGTAGAGTTAGCCCAGCACGTGAAGAAGGCAGAACAGGGGACGTCGGGTCACGTCACAACAAGCGTCTCATCTTTTCGTCAGTCAACAAAATTTCTCTCCGATATAACTTGTGGAGATGTAGTTTAAAGTCAGTCTTCTGAAATTGCTAACCTTTTTCTGTTAGTCCTAGAACTGATGAATTAACTCGATGGCCTAGACTCTAGATCGTTACCATCCATTCCGTGCTGCTATTTTCTGCAGGTAATATAGAGTTTAAAACGATGTTTTTGTTCTGCACTGTTTATTTGGAATTCCCTAATTTTTAATGGGGTGCTACTGTGCGTGGACCTAAGCACAGCCAAAATCTGAGTAAATAGCATTTCAGGGATTGTTCTTTAGCCCACTTGTTATTCTCATTTCTGTTAGGTATTTCCGTTAAGTGGGGGAATAACAATCTTGAAATTGTGATTTTGTTAGTATCTTTAGAAGTTATAAAGATCGATGGCAGTAACGTTGTTATTAACTTTATTCTTTACCTCGTCCGAGGATTATTTGCGCATGATTTTCCATGGAAAGAAATCGAACACCAAACTGTGTTAAATGTCTAATCTGGCCCTCTAGTGAACTGTAGTTCAGTATAGACACCACTGGCATTCAGCATAAGCGATTGACGATCGTCAAAGAAAGCGGCCCAGAACCACTAGCTTAAGTCGTGTGGTCAGCACAGGTCATCTTGACCAGCCCAACCACCCATCCGGGTCCGCCGTCACAACTCTGGAACAACACTGGCGCCCTGACCCAGTCGTTCAGTCGATAGCCGACACGAGCAGTTCTAAGAAGGTCGTAGTAAACAAGACTGTAAATGTATAAGAAAGTCAATATAGCGAATTGCCAGTGGCTGTGGTATTTCTGTACTCTACCCAAACGCACGCGTGCAAACCCACGCACAAAGTCGCACGCGCGCACGCTGCTGCGGTGTTCAGACAGACGATTGGCATGCCCTCAGCAGACGTTCCGCCACGCTAGCGAGGACGAGGTGCCTGGCAGCGTACGCCGAGGCCATTTTGTGAGATTAATTGCAGTTAGAACTATGGCCATGGTAAGCTCAGCAACAGCTACAACAAACGGCCGTCCTAAAAACTGGATCAAATCTGCGCAAACACAAATGTTCGCTGCACACTCGAGTAATTCGGAAATGGTGATGTGTTTGCTGCAAACGGCTGGAATATGCTGGGCACGCGGTTCAGCGCAGTCCAATCAAACTGCGACTAAAGCTGCGTATCAAAACAAAACGCGTCGTCGTCGCGTCAAAAGATTAGTGTTTGACTCCCACCCACACTGCAGTTTCGTTTTCGCGGAGTGTGTGTGGGCGGAAGAGATGGAAGTCGCCTGATGTGTCTTGTAAACAGTTCCATCAGGCTTGTACAGCTGTCTTATTCGATTCAGTTGAACGGCGTGAGACGGGATTGCGTTGACAGAAAAGAAAGGAGAAGTGGCAGAGCGCGCATACATGTGCGCTGACCAGATTGAACCAGATCTCTCCCAGTCGCTGGCTGGGAACGAGGTAACGGGCAACCCTACCACAGTCCTATAGACATATATATGTGTGTGTGTTTATAGGTCCGTGGCCCTACAGAGTGGCAACCCTACCACAGTCCTATAGACATATATATGTGTGTGTGTTTATAGGACCGTGGCCCTACAGAGTGGCAACCCTACCACAGTCATATAAACACACGTGTGTGTGTGTGTGCTTATAGGTCTGTGGCCCTACAGAGTGGCCTGCAAGTGGCAACTATACTCCTTTGATCGAAAGAGCAGCTATGAACGCTCATGCAAACCAGCATGGGATCACAAAACTGACGTTGCTCGTAAAGTGCAGAATACTTTTTTTTATTTGGGGGGGGGGGGTCAAATGAAGTTAAAATGCAATTAGTGAGAATGTTTCTTCTGTACTTTTTTTTGGGAGACTGTAGGTAGTGTGGAGGCGAACTTCACACTTAGACCTTTTTAGATTCTGTTATGGTTTTCCTTGTTGTATTTCGTGGTCTACTGTAACGCCTGTTTGTTTATTGATTTTGTAAAGCGCGTGCTTTTATACCCGTTTGTTTTGAGTCGGTTTTTGCAAGGCGAGGAGCGCCCACTTCACTCGTGATGCAGCGCTATTTTGCGTTATTATTCATTAATATCATCATCCTCGTCGTCATCGTCATCGTCGTCGTCGTAGGCTAGACCTGTCTCCGAATATGGGGTCTCTTCGCTGATTAGAATCTTTGAGTTGCAGTGGTCGCCATTATTGTCACCTGAGCCCCAAGGCTAGAGATTTATCTGCCCAAATATGAGGGGATATAAATGAAAGCCTACCTTTTAGCTCTAGGAAGGATATGACTTCTGTTTCTCGAACTGTCAGCATCGGAAGTCGGGAAGTAATGTTAAGACGCATGCCATTTGGGGAAACGTCTGTGTGGGTTGGACTCTCATGCGAGTCAGGTACACGACTCTACGGATGGCATCCCTTGCGGATGGAGGGCGCGAGGCTAAAGGGCAAGTGGGTGGATGGAACAAGGGAGGAGTGTGGATTGTTCCAGCAGCAGCGCACAGCAGCGGAGAGGGCAGACCAGCCGATCGATTGCTGTTGTTGCTGCTTTTATTTATTTATTTATTTATTTTACTTCATTGCTTCAGCTCTCCTGTCGCGACTTGGTGCGTCGCAGTGCGTGTCGATCGCGCTTGCTGCAAACATGTCCATGAGACACGGTCCACTTCTCACAACATGACGTGGGCGCAGTGCCGGAGGCACTCTTCCCTCAACCTCCCTGTATTCAGATGGAACTTAATTGCCTGTCGTATGCCTTTACCTGAGCTTAATGCACGACGTTCCTATGGCCTTTCCATACCTGAAGGCCCTCATAGAGCTCATTTACCGTCTGAAATTTATGGGCGTTAGTGAACCGACTGTGCTCATGCAGTCCAGCCAGGGTCAGCAGCCAGATATGGGTGTGTGATTGTTTATTTCACTACACCAGCCAGGCCCCGTGTGCAAGAAACCCGTACGAATAGCTTACTTATTCCTGTCATGGCGGCTGTTCGAAAATAACCTCCTTGAATTTCCCTTGCACGAAAATCGAATGACCTATTTCCTTTCGTTATTCGGTAATAAAGTTATTCTGTCGTCCCAGGAGCTTATTCCAAGTTCGCTGAAACAGCCTTTTCACAGAAAGAAAAAAAACCCCGTTATACATACTTGACTATTTACGCATATATTAGAAATGTGTAGTTTGAAGAGCTGGCGCTTAGGTCATATTTATAAAGTTAATGCTTGCAAAAAATTATTGAATCGGCATGGAGCTTAACACCACTGCTACAGGTCAAGGTCACGTCGACTGAATTTTCAGGGTGCCTGCACCCGACAGCCGACAATGCCTGCAAGTCCTTCGACTGCCAGTTCTTCAAGCGGAATTTCAACCTCACTGCTGGTTCTTCTGGACCAGTTTGGTTTTGGGATTCTTTTTCTGCCAGCGCAGAAGAACTGAAGTGCTGACCACAACGCATGCGCACTAAAGAAGAATTCCCGCCATCTTAAAATAACCAATTGAAAAGTTATTCTTTCTCTGTTCGCACCTTAATATAAAAAGGAGGAACGATTATTCCCGAATAGTGGCTATACAGGTATACATTTATTTCAGTTTTCATTCATCCGGAGCCTGGTCTTGGCGTTGTGTGGGGCCACAAACTGTTGCTTGCGTGTGGCCTGCAATCGGCTGGTGCGATAACCCTCGGACTAGTAGCAGTTTGACTGAAAATGGCTTGTTGACTGACAGCCGCAAAGGGGCAGTAGTTTTTTAAAAGGGCCTTTTTGGTGGTCGGGGGGGGGGGGGGGGAAAGGTCTATCTTTTCTCTGGAGACAAAAGGAATGGAATTAGAAGTGACACATTGCCAAACAACTGCCACCGCTCACGCCGCGCCAAGGGGAAGGAGGGGTTTGGGGACTTGTTGATCGCTTAATCTTGCTAGCGGAGCGCGTTTGGTAGCGACGTCCATAAAAAAACTCTGGGTTTCGACTTCTTTCATTGGTCACCAGAATGGGGGTTGGGGGAACCAGTATTCATGGGGTTCTTCGGACATCACCTTGAGACTGTCTCCTTAGCTATTATCTGTCCTTAGTGGGCCCTTACTGGCTGACTGTGGATCGATGCAGTTACTTTGACCTTCTAACTGGCAACAGGCGACTTTTTTTGTGTGTGAAACGACACTCTCTGCCCCCGTCCTCCCTACCTTAACCGGGGCTCTCTATATGAGAATCCAAGAAAACTGTCTACCCGTTCCCAACCTTCCAGTTAACGCTAGTCACATTTTTCTTAAACTCGTTTCTTAAGGTGAGATAAGCACTTATATAGAATGTTGACAGCCTGCAGTTGAAGCTTATACAGTGGCCATTTGGCCTTCGACTTCCCCACTCCTCCCTCTCATCTACGTGTACTCTGGTCATAAATATTAAGCAGCTCGATATTTTCAGCAGTCACCCCCATCCCCCAACTACCGTCAGGAAACTGCGCCACTGCTTCGCCAATATACATGCCGAAATGAGCACTTTGCGAATATTTTGTTTACAGGACAAACGCGCACAAAAGGTAAACAATGGCCTCTTCCACTTTTACCGCCCTGTGGCGTGGCAGCATCTGCATGTTGTTTAGCTCTACAGTGCCTGTTCACAGGGAGAATGGGAGGGAGAATGATGCGTCCCATTTTATTAATTAAAAAAACCCCGAATATATAATAAGCTGCCCACGCTGCAGTGTGAGGTCTGGCCTGGCGATCCTGCCAGAAACTCTAGGGTCAACTGACGCCTGACCCTTAGCGCCAGCCAGCGCTTGTAGGCGTCTCCCAACAGTTATCGGCACTGGGTGCGTCCAGACGAGCTGACGGTTTCCCGGACTTGTTTTGAACGAAGACGTTGATATGTGTTGGGTGG
>SMGT01005158.1:373086-399204 GCA_004794575.1 Lanistes nyassanus
CTGCTCGCGCGTCGTCGAAGCAGTTTATTGATTGTGCATCTGAGTAAATAATAAATAACCGCAGTGGAATCAGAGATGGCCGATTCGTTACATGCGATCTGCTGTGAAAAGGTGCAGCGCCAAACCTTACTGGAGGCAGCTCGTGGAACTAACGCGCCTCGCCTGAACCCCAGACTTGGACATGCGCAGTAAACACAAATCCAGTTAAGAATGTGCGTGCACGTGCAGCTGCGTGCCTGCATGTTGTGTCAACTAGGAAAAGAGGAAGTGAAAAGCAAAAAAATAAAAAAGCAAAAAAGCAAAAGTAGCAGCGTGTTGAAACTTAGGATTCACGTTGCGGCAAATGTCAGCATTGAGTTGTACACATCTGTAAGGTTGCCGCGTTGGCTGCTTTCCCCACTTCCTACCCCCCCCCCACCACCACCACCACCAACACCACCACCACCTTTCTCCGGACTTGTTTTTAGCTTCAGCGTCGACAGAAGAGTTTGATAGTTTTTCCAGTGTGTCACCAGTTCTTGTTACGAATCCTTTCGGAGCCTCAGCTTCCAGAAGAACAATAGGGGATTTTTTTTAAGGAGGAGGGTATGGGTGGAGTGAAGAATGCATTGGTGAGAAATTTCCTGGGAACATGTGGCCTTTCAGTCCATTTCTCCTAGGCCCATGCAACTTGACAGATGCCCAATTTTTTAGCTCACTTGAACATTTTCTTGCCGATGTGCTACATAAGGAGGTCTTTTTAATTTGAAATTTGGTCTCTAAGTGACCAATGGTTGAGACCGTTATTTATTTTAGCAGGTAAGTATCTGTGCCAGCGTGTTCCTAAAACGTTATTAGCGTTGTTGCTGTTTATGATGCAGATTCAAGAGCTTTGAGCTATGCTTGCCTGTAGAGGTATACAACATGGTTGTGAGAATGTCAGCAGTAGGGATGAAAGTTGGATTGACTTACGAAGTCCAGAAAATTTAAATGACATTCAATTATTAAAGTGCAGTCTAAACTCCAGCTTTGCATAAATTGACTGTATCAATGAGGATGAATATTCCCATGTTTTGATCTAATGACACCACAGATGCTGGCTAGCTGTTTCAGGTGTTTGGGGAATTACAGTGTATTTTGAAATGTTAGTTTTTAATTATGATTGTCAGTTTTATTTCTACCCACCTGCTCACACTCTTTTTACTTCGATCTTTTAATTTTTTTCCCAGGATTAGTGGATTGGATTGTGTGTTTTTAATTCCTGATCCTGCCATAAAGTATAAAGCACTTGGGACGTGTGGATTTGGAGAGCTCTAAAATGCTATGCAGCTCAACTTGCTGTTTCCATTTAACTCCAACAAAGGTACTGGCAGCGCTCAAACAGACGTGTGTGCCCAAGGGAGTTTACCGTACCCAAACACGTAGCAAAGAGAGGGCCGAAAGAAAGGAACTTGGCAGATCCTCTGGCATTGTTTGAGCGCTGCCAGTACCTTTGTTGGAGTTATCCTTCGATAATTTAGGCGCTCGGTCCTCGTTTGTTCTTTATTAATTGAAAGTTTGTTGTTCTGTGCAGTACTTGGCTGGCAAGAGTGTGGGCAGTGCCCACAATCACATGTTTGTAGACCAGCATGCTGAGTGGGCCGGGCCTGTGGCCGGTGCAGGTCCAAGTGGGGACATGAGGGCTGCCAGCCCCACGCACAACCACAGCCCAGCCCACAGCAACCGCAACAGCGCTGCCAGCAGCGACAGTGGCCGCGGCTTTAGCACGGGTCATCTGGAACCCAAAGTAGTCACAGTGAGTGTGAAGAATCAGTAACTTTCTTGCAGCTCTGCTATCATGTACAGTTAGTTGTAAACTTCAAGTTCAGTGTTAGTGCCAGAGAAGTAGTATTGTTTTAATCATACAAGCTCATTGTAGTTAACACCTCAAACATCTGACTGTAGTAACCTACTAGGAAAGATATTTATTGCCATCATTTTTTCAGGTTATTGGGCAGCATCGGCTGTCTGGGCAAAGCTACGAGTCAGGCGTATCCTCACGACAGAGTTACCACAGCACATCCAGCTCCAGCCTGGGCAGCCTTGACCGTCTTGAAGAGTCTGGTCACACATCAACCATCAACGTGCAGGAGCTTCTGCAGGCAGGAGTACCTGTACGCAGTGTTCATTTCTTGTTAGTTATTTGTTAGTTTGTTTAGGTTTTTATTTCTTGAGGATTGGTGGTGGATATGAGAGGAGAAGGTTTCTGCCATAGGGCTTAATTGCATGAGCATTCCTGTCACCTATTTGTACATAAAGATGTACATAAAACACACAGGACAAATGGGCCTTTGACTACTTTTATGATTGGAAGCACAAATATGAATGTTCGTGCAAGCCAGCCCATGGTTTTAAGTCTAAAAATCGTAGGTTTGTAAGTATCAGTGCTTAGTGAGCAATAAATGCACAGTGTCACGTGTCACACTGCCAAGTGTGGTATGGACAGCGATTATTAGCTGGCAGTTAACACCATGGATGCTGCAGGATGAAAATGAGACAAGCTAATAACACCAAAGAAAAAAACTTAGCGCTGTATCAAGCTCGTACAGAAAACGACTGGTTTTCTGGTTATTCAATCATCTTAGCATTCATTACTTGTCCACAGTCCAGATTCTGCTGTCTTCAACAGTTAAGTTACTGTGAAGCACTCTGTTCTCTGTTTCTGGTCCCAATTTTAAGAAGTGGATATTGTGATATTTCTTCTGAATATTAATATTGTGACAGCAGTGATGCTGCTGTGCTGTTGAGACCAGTGTGAAAGACATCTCTATGAGATGAGACATGTATGTCCCCATCTTGAACTGTCAAAATCATAGCATGAGAAAAATATTGGCAGTACCAAGTGAAAAACATCAACTCAGTGAAATATTACACCTATTACTACATGGAAATGCCATTTGGAAAACATGTCTTTTCTTTCCCTTTGACAGGACAGAGAACTGTTGCAGGCATGGCTCCATGATCTTCGGTTTGAGGAGTACTACAATAATTTTGTGCAGGCTGGCTATGACATGCCTACCATATCTCGCATGACACCTGAGGTAAGGGCAGTTTTCACAGTGACAGGGGAGCCCTGTCTTGAGTGTCTTCTTGAAAGATGGGGACATTTTGAATGGGGGACATTGTGTGTGTGTGTGTGTGTGTGTATGGGGGGGGGAGGAGGGGGGGAATGGGTTAAGAACATCACTTTGAAGACACCTCCTTGATTATTCCACAACATTTCTGTTATTCTATTTTATAAAACCTTTGTCAGGTAGCAGGTGCATCCAATACTTCGTAACTTTCTGAATATATTTCAATCAGGCCAGCACATTGCTTTATTTCCATCTTGTTTCTCTCTGTTTCCATCTGTCCATTCATCTGCCTCTGCATATGTCTGTATGTCTGTCTCTCTGTCTGTCTGTGTCTGTCACTTTGTCTGCCACTCTATTTCTGTCTATGTTGCTTCAGGACCTGACAGCCATTGGTATTACCAAGCCGGCTCACAGGAAACGCTTGAAAGCTGAGATTGCCCGCCTCCATATCAGTGATGGCATTCCAGATTTCTGTCCGGTATGCTTTGTCTCTTTCTTCTGATTTTATTTTATTTACCAAGAAGTTGTAACGAGGTAGACAATCAACTAAATCTGTGATATGGTCATGCTTAATTAATAAATGCACATTCATATATCCTAGAATTGTTAGATTAACGCATAAGTAAATTTTGATTGATAGTGTTGGGCAAGTCGTAAATGTTAATTTTGTGTGTGTGCACGCGCATGCATACGCGTGTGTGGGTGGCTGGTTGGGTGTGTGTGTGTGCATGCATGGATGCATGAATGTATGTGCAGCATGATTTGATGGAGTGGCTTCATCTGCTGGGGCTTGGAGCCTACCACGAGACACTGGCCAACCAGGGCTATGACAACATTGAGTATGTGACCGACATTACCTGGGAAGATCTGGAAGAGATAGGCATCAAGAAGTTAGGTAGGTCTGAACAGATGTCTGCTGTGTTCAGTATTTTGGTTTTTGTAATGTCCACAAGTAACATAGATTGAGGCATCTCTCATAAGGTAAACTTATTCCTTCTGGTTTTTCTTTGCAGTAGATCTGCATCAGAGGGCCTACAGTGCTTGCAGTAAAGAATTTCATTCATTTAACTGTACTGTGTCGACAGGTCACCAGAAGAAGATCATGCTGGCAATTGATCGGCTAAAGCGCATCACATCTGGTACAAAGCGCTTGTCGTCCATCGAGCCCCGACATGCTTCGATTGAAATGTTGGAGCCCCCTCCACCAGCTCCTCCCATTGGCCGATGGTCTGGAGAGATATCTGCTCTCCCACCCCACATGTACGATGGCGGCCTTGGACTGGGCGCCAAGCCCAAGAAGTCGCCTTCTGGGGACAGCATCAGCACGACTGGCAGTGGTGGAAGTGGCAGCAGTGGTAGTCAGGGAAGTGGGGACGTGCGGCCAATTCCACTGCCCAGGGATGATGCAGGAATGGCTGGTGCCATGCCGTACACCCGTCAGAACTCCTCAAGCAGCAGCTCAGCCGATGTTGTGGCCATACAAGTGAAGCGGCAAGCTCGATCAAGTACGTCGGATGAAACCAAAGATGTAGCTGGGATCCCAATCACATACCATTCGTTCCAGGGCCAAGCAGGAAAAGGTAGCCAAGGTGAATACATCCCACCTCCACATCAGATGAGCACCTCAGACCCAGGCGTGTCGACCATGCCAACCATTCCCCTTAGGGTTCATCCCAAACCTAAACCCATGACCATGGCAGTGGCTCGAGCTAAGCGTTCCAGCCGGGAGAGCTCGCCAGATACAGAGATGGAGAAGCATGAGTCAGAGTGCAACTCTGATGGAAACAAAACTCCACCTGTGATGTCCGCGTCTGTGGCTGCCATTGCTGCTATGATGGAGCAGTCAGGTGAAGTGTACACTGGTGGCATTGTCAAGAGACCTGGTGCTGCAGCAGCCAGCATGGATGTGACCAAGCAGCTTCGGGTGGAAACTAAAGATCACATCTATGATCAGCCTGAGCTTGCAGCAGCTGGGCATTCTCCAAACTCTTCTGCAGCTCCACACTCGCCCAAACCACAGGTCATGCCCAAGCCCGCCAGTCCCTTGCACGTGGCCACCCACCATGATCCTCCTGCACCCTCCTCAGGATCGCCCACAGGCCGCAGCAAAAAGGCCCCTCCCCCGCCTCCCAAACGCACACATTCGATCCGCAGTGACACAGCTCCTATAACCAAAGTGGAAAGTTTGCCAGGATTTTCTGTCACAACAACAGCTTCGGTTACTGCAGGACACAGCAGTGTCAGTACCAGTGGCACAACAAGCGTCAACAATGCAGCAGCTGCTGCTGGTGCACCAAAGCCGGTTCAAGGCAGTGCAAGTAAACAAACAGTTGCCAGTGCTTCAAAACAACCTGTTCCAGTCCCAGTCATAAACACTCAAAAACAACCTGTTCCAGTCCCAGTCATAAACACTCAGAAACAACCTGTGGCTGTTCCGAACACTCCTAAACAACCACCACCTGTGCAAGAAAAGCCTTCGGCACAACCACAGGCGTTTGCCAGCTGTGTCAAGTCTCTGTCTGAACGGTTTGGCAAAAAGAGTGATATGGAGGGCTCACAAGAAAGCCTGTCATCAGACAGTGATGAGTTTCCTCCCCCTCCTCCCCCTATCGCCATGGACATAATAACACCTAAGATCCACAATTATGGCATCCCCAGCAGAATGGATGGGCACGTGTCGGCTCATTCGAAGGAGTTTGTGGTCCATGGTCACCAACCATCTCATCCTAAGGAGTACGGTTTTCAGAACCGTTTAAAGCAGCCTCAGCATCCTCCTCACATTTCAGAGAGTCTGGTTGGTCGTCCAGAGCAGCATGTTCCAATAGCAACTACATCTGCTGCCAAACGGACTTCACCAGCTAGAGATGTCCATGCCGGCTCCTTGCCTCCAGAAAGACCAAAGCCTTCGGAGCCAAACTTGTACACATCCAATCTTGTTGACAAGCGAAGCGAATCAACCACAAGTTTCGAGTCAACAGCTTCGTCATCAAGCACGGATTCAAACACTTTACCTTTTGCAAATGAAAATGTGGGTACAATAAAACAAAGGGCAGCTGTAAATAAGCCCTCAGTCATACAAACATTTGACTCTGCTGAGAGCCAGTGTAATGTGGAAATGAACGTGTCGGTGTATGAAAATGGTATGTACAGGACTAACGGCATCAATGCTGCCATAAAAACTGCATATGCAGCAGCAGGCAGCCCTACAAACAGGCCTGCCGCAAATCCAGGAGCTCAGAATGTGCAGGGAGTTGGAGAGGGGGGTATGAACAGAACTGCTGCCCCAGGTCTTCTGCAGGGGGTGCATTTGCAGGCTGGGGGTTCTTCCACTACGAGACCTCCTCCTGTCAGCATTCCCAAGCCTTCCCATGGAAACCAGAATGCATCATCTGATGGTAAACATTCTACTTTTAAAGATGACTTATTGTATATGTGTTTGTATGCATGTGTACACCTGTGTGTATGTGTGTGAGAGAGAGAGGAGTGTTCATGCATGCAGTCTGCATTTCTCAAACAGCATATCCGGACATGAGATGGGCCATTGGTCCATTTGATCTCAAAATAGCTGTGAGGGTTGGAGACAGAAAAAATTCCATGAACTAACCCAAATTAGAACTTGAACCATGTTTACTAAGGTGAAAAAAACTATAGCAGTTTGGCAATATCAGGAATGAGTTTCAATCTGGAAAGTTGAGATTAGTGTAATTACCGGAACATAGACATAATTTGTAAGAAATATATATTTGCAGAATTAAGATTTATACATCGAAGGAATGGAACACACAACAAGAAATGTTAAAATTGCTTGTCAAATGAGCAGCTACTTTTAGGAAGGCAGCTGATCTGCTTCCTGGGTGTGCCCCAATTTAGATGCCCAGAAATCACTCAAATATTTAACGTTCTTGGCCCATTTTTGATGCAGGGTCTATGAGGCCTCCTGTCCCAAGCAGAAAGCCAGGCCAAGTACCAGCACCATCATCAGGAGAGCAGCAACACCAGCCCATGTCGCAACCAGATCATCAACATCCGCAGCAGAGGCCACCCTCTCAGCAAACGATTGAGACCTGTGTGGCATTGAGCTCAGAATCAAACATCCAGTGAGTGGTGGTCTTTAGTAGACAGGGCTTCCTGCTTCGTGCAAGCCTTCCCCTTAATTTCTCTGTTTCGCTATTCCTGTCTAAATTGCAGTGCTCCACCTTCACATACGAAGCAAGAATCATGCCAGAACTGCTAACATTTAAAATGAAGCAGAATTTGTTAAATTACTGCATTAACATTCGTTGATTTAAAAAGTGACCATTTTTGACTGTAGATACTTTTCTTGTCCTTTAAGGAGCTATCACATTATAGTGACTGAATGAGTGATCCTAGTCACTCAGTAGGTGACCCAGATCACTAGGCCAGTCACTGTGGCAAGCATCCACATTGCAGCAGTTGCTGGCTGCTTGGGGTCAGCAATTAGTGAAGTTGGTAACTGTCAAGGTCGGGTCACATTTGTATTCCCATTCTGATTTGCGGTTGCTGGAAGGGAGATATCCGGATCTCTTGCCAGTTGCTCTGCAATAGACCAGCCAGTAAAAGACCATAACAGCGACTCACAGAGCGATGCAGCAACTGCATGATCCAGATCAGTCTTAAATCACTCAGATGTGGCAGGATAAATAGCTGGCAAATCACTAGATATGACAGCCCCGTGAGTGCAGTTATGAATTTGTACACTGATCCAAAGAAGTAAAAGTGCACTAGAGCTTCCTGGAAGCAGAATAAATTGTCTTGCACATGTAAGTTATTAACATGTTGAATGGCTATAAAAGTCATCTTAATAGATAGGACATCTCCTGGTAGCTTTACAACCAGCTGATTTCTTTTGATGCACAGGCCTCCTCGGGCAGAAACAGGAAACGTGCTGAGTGATATAGACAACATGCTTCAGGATCTGACAGATGAGCTGGACGCCATGTTGAAGGAAGAGACTTCAGCCTGAAAACATCGCTGTTTCTGCTGGATTTGTTTGTGCTCCATGTATTACTAATGCAGCACGTAAGCTGCACAGGAGGGTGAAGGCTGCTGCTTCCTTCTATCAAATACTGACCATCTTCAGGAGATGTGGGCAATTTCATGGCATTATGCACTCATCTCCTGGCTTGTGATCACCTAGCAATTGGAAAATAACCAGAAAAGAAGGATGGTGATTGAAGGACAAATTTTTGCCTCATGGAGAACTATCTAATGCATTGAATAGGTAGGACATGGAACTAAGAGACAGTAAACGCTTGCATGTTTCTTATGTTCATCTCACAGTCTTGTAGATGTGATTTACACAAATGATGGAGAATACCAACTGCATCAGGACCAGACCAATGGGCAGATACTGGTAGCTGTCATTTTTAAGATCTCATAACAGGTCTGCATGGCCAGTTGTATTAATCAGCATTCTAAAGCTACAGGCAGCCTTGCCTCCATTTCACAATTCATGTGCACATTTTAAAATGCTAAAAAGGATCTGCACGTGTGTTGATCTACCAATAAAGTGGCTGCTTGGGAGCTTTTATACTCCAGAAATGTGAATTCTAAGGAAATGGTCATAACTGTTATCCAGGTCTTAAGGGTGACACTGTGACTATAGAAAAGGGGGAAGTATAAATTGTTGGGATATCATCCATATCTGATTGTGGATAGCTTTCTCAAGATCAAAATGTGGCAGTACATGGTGTTGGCAGAAGAAGAGGAATCGAAAGAACATGCGCATCATGGGAACTTTCTTTGCCCAAAGGCTAAACAAAGGTCTTATTCTTTCATGCTTGCATACATTATTTTTTTTAAAAAACCAGATCACTAAACTAATCCATTGCATAGGGACTTCCTCCTCACAACGCTTTGCCTCTGCATGTTGTACTCTTGAGTCAGACTGCTGTGGCTACAAGTGCTGCAGTCTGTGTCCTCTACTGGAGAAAGCAATATGTAGAGGGCCATGATATTTTACCAGAGGGATAAAGATTGGTTCAGTACAAGTTCTAATCTATAGCATCCTGATTTCTTGGATTTTCCACTGGCAGAAGTGCCGACATTGTTGTGTGTGGATATGACGGTTTTCAAACTCACTGTTGCTGCTATGAAGTCTGGTTAATGAAGATTTAGATTGATGGCTTTTGAATAGACTTTGTGGATAAAATGGGGGGGGGGGGGATTTGGTGAGCATGCAAGGCCACGTCTGATGGAAACTAGTATGCAACAGTCCACAACCAAATATTTGCAAAGCAAGAATGTGTGTTGTTTGCTGGACCTAAATACAACAGCATGATTGCAGACTGAATGTCAAATATAATAAGTGGCAATGAACATCAAAAATTTTTGTATGTTTTTGAAAACCAGATTTGTGGAATTCAAATCTGTTTGGTCATAAAGTATGCTACTTTTACTATGCTTGAAAGACTCCAAAGCTCAACTGTTCAAAAGCCCAACTGGCACAAGACATGTACTTCCTTTTTTTTTTCCTTAACTTGGAGCAGGCAAATTTATCCCCTCCTCATATTAAAGATAATGTACAGTGCACACAATCACTAAACCTGTTACAGGAAAACAAAAGCTACTGGAAGTTTTGAAGCAAAAAGCAGAAAATGATTGGGAGTGTTGCCATGTTTTTTGTGATTGTCCACTCACATAATCCTGAATGCATTACTGTAATGCTGTCCACAAGCTGCACGTATTACATACATTACCACGTGTTCATGATTTCAGGTATTGCAGATCTTTTTTCCTGACTTCCAAGTGTGGAGCGTCAAAGTATGAGACTGATTTTGAAAAGGGCAGAAAATTGAAGTGAAACTCTGTGCCATCTGTTCTGTTTATACATGGAAAGAATTATTACATGTAAATCTAACCTTATAAAAATGGCAGGTGTAATGCATTCATGTGCTTTGCCTTGTTCAGTTGTGATGGACATTTCTTACCCTTCTGAATGAAGGTGTATGTTACAACTCAGACTTAAGTGAAGTTCTGCAGTTTGCAGATGATTTGTTGCTGCTGAGGGTTATTACTCATCTTCCATATTCCTTCACTGTATAGCACTCAGGAAACTAACATTTCTGAACTCAAAAATCAGAAACAAGTGATTGTTTATTTTTCTTGTCCATGATCATAAATTGGTGCTCTGTTCTAACCCAAGCATTTTATTTTCGGGAAGGGTGGGGGATAGTCCTGAAGTGTAAACAGAAATAGATGATGCATCATCTCAGTGCTAGTGGGGGACTGATATACCTTTTTATGTAAACCAATTTACCTGTGATCGGTTTATCTGTCATCAGTTCTTACCTATTCATTTATTCATGCAGTAAGCTCCTGATTGAGATCATTCACTTTGTTTCCTATGCCCAGCTGAGCTATGGATGCTAGCAAAGGACATTAGCACATGCTGCATTGTGTGTACTGTCATGTGACTTTTGTCTTCTTCCATTGGCTGGCTTTTGGTCAGTCCCCCATGCGAGTCTGTCTTTTCCATGCATTTGGGGCATGCATGTGTGGCGCACCAAGGGATACTGCGCATGTGCATGGCAGCTGCTAACCACAGCAGCAGCTGATTATAGGTCAAGCCATTTGATACACATAATAACTTTTGAATTTTTTTCAGGGGGGCGAGGGGGTCTGGGGTTTAGAGGTGGGGATTTGGGTTTTTGTGTGCAAGTTGAAGCCTGTGCCTTTGCACTAAACAGCATTCAAAGTGGTCTACTCATGCCTGCCCAAGTGCATGGCAAAAGAAGATTCGCATCTTGCATGGCTCACAGATTCAGCCCTTGTGTTCACGGAAGGCTGCAAAGTGCTAACTTCAAATGGTGAAATCAGATTTCTGAAGATTATCTCCTGTAACTTTATTTCATGCTGAACTAATTCCAGTTTTATGGATTTGTGAGGGGAGTGGATTTAGATAGGAACATATTCCATCAGAGGTCCGACATTTTTATTTGAACACAAATAGTAATCTAACAATGTCTTCATTAATTTAGCATTGTCAGACAAGAGATGTAAATACAGGTATGCATCATTATGGGCTTAGCTGAAAGTGTCAGTCCCTCCTTGACCTCTGTAGTAACTTGACCTTGGTCTCTTTGGAAAGTTTATTTCGTTTTTTCGAATTTAAGCAGAGACCATGTTATGCGAGAGGTCTAGAAGTGGCACACCCAAGAGCAATACAGATAGCTTTTTTTTCTTCTTTGGGGGTTATGGGGAGATTATAAAAGGGGCTGGGATTTTGACCAATCAAGTCATTGGCATTTGCAATACATGTATTACCTTGGCCAGTTCCCTTTCCTTGCGATCAGCTGTGCACTTACCATGGTTTATCCTTTAGGTAGTAGCACCTATAGACACTAGTAGCTTGTCAGAAAAGGAATCCTTTAAAGGTTCATTCATTCACTTCCAAAAACATAAACCTTAAAAAAATTTCTCTTACAGCTGCTTCTAACTTATTGCAAGGGCAGATCACATCACCTCAGATTTAAAGTGTCCTTATCCCAGTCTGCATAAAGGGTTGTTGAACACAAGTGTTGTGGATTTCAGACAAGGCTTCACAGTATGCTCAGCTTGAATTTGTGCTCCATGCAAAGTGGCATTATTTGTGTACAATAGCAGGAAGTCTCATCATCAACGATGACAAAGATTTTGGGAGGACTTGTTGCCCTTTTTATTTTGTTGCATGCCAAATACTGCATTACTACATCGTGTATCTATTTAACAAACCTAAGTGTGTGCAGGTAGTCTTGATGTGTATTGCTCATGTTCAGACAGTAAACAATGTGATCAAATTATGTATTGGCTCCTGTCTTGCATGTTCTTGGAGACTGCATTTAAGCATGCGCAGGTAAAAGTAGCATGACAAAATGGTTTGTTTTTGTCGAGTAAAATAAGTTTCAATGAAGATTAGCAACAGGCATTTTGGCACCAAGTAACTACATGTACATGGATTGCCGAGATAAAAACTATTGTTCGGATTATATTGTAACCCCTTGGACCTACCAACAGTGCAGCACTACAAAAGTGATTTAAGGACGGTTTGAAAGTCTGAGGGCTAATTCTTTAAACAATGTGATTGCATACTTTTCACCCTGAAAGTTCAGGGACGAGTTATGTCAGTGTTCACATCTGCCTTTCCAGTCCTAATGCTTGCCATTTGCATGTACACCATCAGATATGGGCAGGCAATAAGTAACCCAAAAATGGAAACTTGAGACTAATGATATTCAACGATTACTAGGGAGATTAGGATAGGATTTTCATCAATATTTGGCAGGAATCTAATTGAAAAACGACACACAAGAACTTTTTCTCACCATGTTGGTTGGGTGTAACGTAATGCCAGCTCCACAAAGGCGGTGCAGTCGTAGCCTCAGGCCATGCAACACACGACTCACAGCACCACAATACCGTGATGTAGTACAAAACTTTTATTTGCCAGCGGATGAAAATCCGAGTGGCGGCCGGTTTACTATTTCGCTAGTTCTCCATGTCTGCCTATCCCGCTTCATCAGTCTCCTCCTCTTTCCCTTTTCTTTTCTCCCTACTCCCACACCCTCTACATCACATGGTCTATCCTCACATGCCTCTACCCTTGTAAACAACATCACGCAAATATTCACTCATGAACTACAAACAGGCATCTCGATTTTCCAAATTCACCGACCGGACATTACTAATGCATTCGTGTTGTCACCATGGGTTCACCTGATGTCAGCGACTCTTGGACCGGGAAGGTTAGTTAACCCTCCCTATCATTCAAGATACACATTCTAACAATACCTTATTTACTTAAGAACCCATAACAACAGCTTAATAATCATTGCTATTTATCTAAATTCTTTCCCAAGGATGCCACGCATATGGTTACATGGGATGTTATGATCCAACTTGTTCATTCAGCCCATCGCTTAAAAATCAAAAAGACTGCTTCTTCATGGGAGTAAAAATACAGGATAATGCGAAGGAAACTGACCTAAGCTAACATGTCGAAGGCCATGTTTTGCCCTTCATTCGAGTTCCAGGTAGTAGTAAACTACTGAACATCCCTGCCAAACAAGGTGCATATCAGGACAGCATTGCTTAAAAATTACATGCTGTTCCCATTTAATGCCAGGCATCTGGCAGGACAGTTACTAGATGGCCAATTTTTAAGTCTTAGGTATGAGCCAGGGTGCAAACCACCGACCTCTGAAGCAGACACCTTGATTACCAGACAACCAAGGCGGTCATGGCCGTGCTGTTGAAATTTGTCCAGGGCATGTTATCTTACTGTGCTTAGTGCTCTTCTGGATGCATCTATCGCTTGCAGCATGAAAGGCTGCACCCCAGGCTCTCCGTGAGCAATGCACGTCTTCTCAAAATTCAGTCATGGTAATTTATTCAGCCATACTAAAATGCCAGCTGTTCAAAGCATCTGACCAATACATCCACTATATACAAAAACACTGCAGAAAATGGTTGCACAGTCCTTTAATCAAAAGATACTGTATACCACAAAGCCCACAAATACAGCATCGAAGAAACTGCTCTAATTCTTGTAGCCACGGCTCTTTCTGCGACCACGTGCTCGTTCGAACTTTCTGCCTTTGGACCGGACGTGTGGCCTGCAATTTAAAAAAAAAGCATGGTCATTTGTTAGTTCTGCACAGCAAAGGAAAGGGTCGGGTTAAGAGAGGGGAAAACAAAAACCATGGTTTGTTTTGTTATGCTAGATGAATCCATAACTCTTAGTACTTGCATCAAAACATCAGTTGTGAGTTTTACTGAACAGTGTAAGGGAACTAATCCTATGATTGGAAAGCTCTATCATCAGTTGTATCCCCTGCACTGTTTGAGTGCTTAAATTTAGATTATGCTTGCCCACGGTTTTCACTGAGGACCTGCTTAAAAGTACAGTGAACACAAGGACTTGCCATAAACACCATTGCGAAAGGAATTTGCTACTGTGGCCATCGTATCGGATGAGGTGTTGCAGAGATATTTTAATTGAAAGTGGTTGACAAGGGATGTAACTGGTGTTTTCTTACAGCAGAATCATTTTTCGATCAAGTTCCTTCCCTTAGACTACACAATACATGACTGTGATCTCGGAAATCCTATTTGGCAGTTTGCAAGACGATAGCGCCGCCATTTTGCTGCATTCACTTGAATATCTTTTTCAACCCATTATACACAGAATTCACACTAGATGGATTTCAGGTAGGAATCATTTTTCTTTCAGCCTGCACTAGAATTATGGGGTTTTTTCCGATCAGATTTTTTCTACATTTTTTTAATATGTAGAGACTATGGCGGTAGAACTGTGTAAGTGCATACAGTGATGACATGTAACACCAAATACTGATTTTAAAGTTATTTTGATGTTCCAAAATTGATCTTTCGAAATACATAAAGTAGATTTCTGCTCGCGTGGTAGTTTGCTAGCAGGATTTATTTCAATCACGGCAAAATCTGTGGTCCCCCCACCCCTGCAACCGTACATCTTCATTAAGTAGCTCACAAGAAATGGCTGCCGGAAGGAAGAGTTAAAGAGGACAAAAACTTACGCAGCTTTGCTCCCAGGTACACCTGGAGGTGGACCAAAATGCCTGTAAGCCTCCCGAGCTTTGCGTGGCCCTGCAAACAGGATCAGAAATAAGTGTCACGACATGTTCGGTGCTTAGAGAATTTTGTCTTTAGAACCAAGAGTCACAATGCTCCTCTGATGCTGCCTGCAAGGGTGATGGCATGCGAGGAGGTAGATCACATGATGAAGAGGGCACTGCAGAGTGAGGGATTAAGTGGGATTCGGAAGTACACGAACAGCCAGAGATTTTGCTCAGCCCTGGAACTCTCAGAGACTTGGCCAGGGGTCCCTCCAGTAGTGAGCAGCCATAACAGAGATGCAGGAGGTGTAACGGAGGAATTGACCAGAGGCTCATCTCCCAAATGCATCCCATCATAACAGCCAAAAGTATGGTCAGAAGTTGGCGATAATTAGGAATGGAAGAACAGAGTACGGATTAAAAACAATAGAAAGCTGAGTTTTGGGGTTCAAGTACAGAAACCAGTTGGAGGATGTTGTTGCTGTCACTACAATTTCAAGTGGGTTGAAAATTATCAATAAACCTGTTCGTATTTTCATATATAACACGCGCAAGCAAACCTGGCATACAAATACAACCAAATTGTAAGGTAGAAAGGTCTGTATAAAGTATGATGCTGGGCAACGATCTTTTTAAAGAAACATACCCTGCACAAGAACTGTGTTTTGACCCCTTGGAGCACGCAAGGCCAACTGATCAAAGGTCAGTAGTTCACCACCTGCCTTCAATATACGAGCCCGGGCACCTTCAGTCACACGCAATGCACACACCTGGTCAACAGAAATCCATAATTTCACAAATGGTGGTTTTCCAAAAACAAACTAAGCCAATCTGCACTCACACTTTGATTTGAACTTGCTGCAAGCTTTCCCATAAAACAATGTGAAGAAACATTTCCTTTCAGAAAAACTGAAGAAAAAAGTTGCCACATACTTTCAGCTTGGCGATCTTGTGAATGCGCACATCATCAGTCACGGTCCCAACTACCACCACAGTCTTCCCTTCACGTCCGGGCTTCTTCATTAAGCGACCCTGAAAAAAAGAAATTTTTGTGCAGCGAAAAAAAAGTGAAACGTGAAACACCTCTATTTGCATCCATTTAAAAGGGGGTCAGACAAGAGGTGATGAAGAAAGGTACAGTCTAACAACAGCTGGTTAAAACTGACCAAAGAAAAACCAAAAAAGAAAAATGGCAGTTTAAAAAAAAGTCACAGGACCTTTTAAGCTATCTACAGTCCACTCCTGCTAACACAAGTTTTATCCACTTACACCTTCTGATTGAGAAATAGGTTAATACAGCTACAAGTTCCTGACCAGCATACTTCCATTTTAAGAGAAGAATCGGTGATTATTTTCTTGTCCCCTCAAAAATGTTAAACACAAATTGCACTCAAGTGTTACCACTATTTCCACATATGCATCTTGGTTCTATTTCCATAGCAATGACAAAAATTATTTACTCACCACTTTGGACAAAGATATTGGCGGGCGGTTTGTTTTGCTCATGAAGAGTCTCTTCAGCACAATCTTATTGAATTTAGCATTTGTGCGGCGCGCCAAGAATCTGTACAGCTGAAAGAAAAATAAAAGTCGATGTACAATTTTTCTGTACTATGTCTTTGTGAGATGATTCGTAAATATAAGGATAGAAGCAGTATGCAGAACTAACCTAAGATCTAGGTCTATACTTTTGTCTATACTATTGTTTCTCACTAGCTATTAATAAGGTTAAAGCTAGTGAGAAAACAATACACTTCTTAGACAAACACTGCAGCGCTAGACACAGCGCTGCCAGTACTTTGTTGGAGTTATCAATACACTTCTGACTTTAGGATCAGTGCAGGCTAAGTCTACGTCCCTATTTCACGAGCCACTCAACATTTCTCCATTCCATATTCTGCATCCCTGAAGACTTAACTAGTCTTCTCTACTAAAATGAAAATGCTTTAAGACCACCACACATACTCCCCAAACATCCAAAAGAATGGAGGACGGGGATATAATGAGCAACACTAGAAATCCAAATATATATATATATAAAAGACATAACACATATTACAATCCGTTAAATATATATGGACCGAATGCTACAGTAATATTGGTAAATTTATTGTTGCACCAGCATTAACAAGTTTTTTTTTTACGTACCTTCACTAGCAGACGCAAGTAGATATCTTGCGACTTCGGCTCCGTCCGACGTACCTTTCGGTCGTACTTGTGGGTGATGTCGATACCCTAGAATCACATAAACCGATATTTACAAGCATCTGATGAATATACAAACTCAAAGATAACCAAGATGAAGACAATATTGTCAAGATTTATTACGATACCGATGACTGCTCACAGCGTTGAGCTACCCACCATGATGATTACAGGAAAAGGAAGTTTGCAAAGAAACTCAGAATGATGGGAAACTGCGGGAGGTCACTGCGTATGTCCCATAGCAGACGAATTTATCGAATCAAGACAATTTTCTGGTGGTTTGAAATAAAGTTATGCCAATGAAATTTATGAATATAATCGTTTGAAATATGAAGTCTCTTCAAAACCATTTTCAAATGTAAAGAATAAATTTTCATATGGGTTGCGTAGAACACATAATGTTCAGAAAAAAGAAAGATTAAAAAGCATATTGATAGGCATGATTTTTGCCAGTAGAACCTTTTTTATATAAATCTGAAATAAACGGTTAGAAATACTAAGATTTCAAAGTCGACTGTAAAGCTATAACTGATAATCACGATTTCGCTTTGGACTTTAAAAAAACACTCCCCTCTTCAGTTTATTTATTGTCATCATCATTATTGGGACCACAGTGACAGTGGAAAATCTTCAAGTGAGTATCTTGCGCCATGATATGATGCTTTGAAAAGGATCTAGATCAATTTGTGAAATTGGAAGCAAGACAGCAGACAGTATTAGCATATTGATCAGTAGCTATATCAGTATATGTTGCGGACTGTCATGTATAAGCCTTTTTAAGTGTAGATGAGTTTTGATTATATCAAAAGTAAACTTCTTGTTTGAGTCCATTTTTTACTCTAAGTTCTTTGGGGGGGGTTGGGTTTTGTTTTGGGGGTTTATTTTTGCCTTTATCTGTTTTTTTTTGTTGTTGTTGTTGTCTCTATGAGTGTTTGTTTGTATCCTCCTGACGAAGGGGTAATGCCCCGAAACTATTTTGTCCTTTAATCTAGCTTGACTCAGTTCCTTTTTAATTTATTTACAGATGCCCAATATTGACTTCGCCTTGATGTTGTCTTCCATTTAGCAACACTGAAAGGAAATGTTTACTGCTAGTGCTTATTGTGGTATACACGTTGCCACCAAAGATTATAGATCTATACATCTATCTACGTCACTGCCCTTTCTCTCATTTTCCGTAAGGGAAGTAACTTTTGTAGGCATCAGATCCTTTTCATTGTGTGCACTTGGTTCGCCATCTACTTGGATACCCATGTAATATTTATGTACCAGATCCACATCGGAACAATCGAATACCTCTTTAAAATTATAATACCCACGTAAATATTCTTTTAACGAAGATTTTTTTATTTCTGGTGTTGATTCCGTTTCGGTCATAGTACGTGGGGCAGATTTTAACTATTCCCTAAAATGAAAAAAGCAAATAATACACAAGTTATTCCCCCTTAATGGACAATCAAGGCTGATGTTTTTCCTCGTTCCTCGAAATAATTTAGAGCAAGGATCGGAAACCACTAATCACGTGATAACTACAACAAAGGTCACATGATCTTTAAGACGCTAAAATGGCGGATTGGCGAGATGAGGTGCTATTGGAAGGGGAATTTCGTATTTCAACAAAGAAACGAATAGTGTTTAAAGTCACTCTCACACCAGTAGGACTGTACTACAGCCCAATTACCAGCAGCAGTCAATATGAGGAAAAATCAGTGCGCATGAGTGATGTTGTAGGCTGTCAATGCAGCCAGACATGTTCGTCACCCGCCAAGTCGCAATGTCAGTCCTACAGTGCAGTGGCAGCGTTCACAGTCTTCTCATACCCCTTTCGAAAAAAGGTCTTCAGCGGAAAAAGAACACGGCACCGTCAAGTTATAGTATTTGAGATAAATGCCCACCAAACGTTTGAAGAAAACTGGAAAATTTGTCGCAAGTGGCGCAGTGTGATCTGTTGCTTAGCAAGAGACATGCAGGTGCGCCCAGACGGTGAGTTTTATATTTAGTATTACTATTAGTACTATTATACATGTAGTAACAAAAATGCCAACCATAGAGACGGTTATACTGTGTATTTAACTTGTGAACCAAAACTGTGGATAATTTCATTCTTTAACCATTACACTAGGAATTTAATGTATCTTTATTAGGACTTGCACAGTGCAACATGATGGTGGACGGGGCCAATTATTACATGCCTGATGACTAAATCATTAACACGTGGAGAGCTGGAGGCAAAATTGATTGGGTGGTTGTCAAGTTTTTCAATAGATATTTCCTTAAAATTATTTCAACAAAGAAAACCTGTTGAAGCAACCATGGTAATGAGTGGCCCTTTCAAAATAATGTCGCATAGCACAGTGGTGCTACATGTATGCTAGCCATCAATACAGAGGGTCATGGGTTTGGATCTTGTGTCAGGCTTAAAACTCATGACTCATAAGCCCCATCATGTAGGTTGAAAACTTCCTTAGACGCAGATCTTCAAAAATTTGTTCTCAGACCCACTTCCTTCAAGTACTTGAAATTTCATGTTGAAATCAAGGCAAATTGCAAGCCTTTTCTGTGATTTTGTCCTTTAGATTCTTGTGATCCTTTTCAGATCTTTGCTTTGGCTTCTTTCTATGTAAATTCACTGTACTTGCCACAACACATGTATAAATGAAGAAATACTGTCCAAGTTGAAGGAAATTCAGTAGAAAATGCCTCATCTGCTGTACAACGATGAAATTGTCATCACAACCTTTGTACCAAGTTGCAAGTAGTGAGCTGCGTCAACATTTCAGGAAATAATCCCATAGAAAATGTGTAAAACGATACACTGAAGAAATGAATGAAATGTAATCCACAGAGAAGAACACAGCTTCACACTTTGTAAATATGCTCCACAGCAAAAAAATTGCAATTAAAACTCTGGTCCACTGCATTTAGAACTGATAATTTGTACTCTTTGACTTTCCCAGTCATTGTAAAATGTAAATACTCCTACCACAAACACTGATGTAATCAAAATAACACTTGTCACTATCAATGTATTGCATAACCTCATTTTTGTCATCAGAATTAGTGGGGAAAAATTGATTCTGTAAGCTCTGTAGCAGTCAAATGTCGAACCAAAGTTCTCCTTGTCTGCCATATTTGTTGGTGGGGTGAGCGGTTACACTTACAGGGGAAAAAACCCTTGCAATATAGTTCTAAACCTCAAGAAAAGCCATTAAAGAGAAGGATTATTTTTTTAATGGTTCAATTATTGCACCAGCAGAGTACCATCCCTTTAAAACTTTGTCCATGTATAGTGTACATAAGCGGACATTTACCGGCACATTGGCCGAAGGACGCAGCTCATGTGGCATATTATCAACAGTGGCTTAGACAATAAAAAACCAGTTCAGTCACTATCATTGGGATGATAATTCAACTGGATATCAACATCACAATGACTTTTTACATGATTTCAGATGTTGATACATGTGTTCCACCACCTCGTAGAAGACTGCTCATTCTTGTCAACCCTTTCAGTGGCCCTGGTCGTGCCCTACAGATTTTCAAGAAGGAAGTTGCACCTATGCTGGAGGAAGCCAACGTCCCATACAAACTTGTTGTCACAGGTATGGTGAATGTGACTTTTAGATGTGTTCAGTAAATGGTAAAAACAGGCAGGGTTTACAGTTACAGTTATAGAACATTTACATGAGATGTGTGCACTCAAAACTTAAAGAAATGCAAACTGACACATGTGCAAGGAGTAGTCAAATTTCATGCATTTGAGTACCATGATAGCAACACAAATTAGGTTGACATGAAGTTGCATGTCTTTTGAATGTAGCCGTTGATAATGCAGAGCTGCCAACCCTCACGGTTTCGCCGTAATTTTTTACGGTCAAGATGAATTCTTACGGTCTTACAGTCAGATCGATTTTTTCCCGGCGAAAGAAATCTCTGAAATTACGGTTGTCGAATGTAGCAAAAAGCAGCACAGGACAGCTGTTTATCTAGACTAACTGAACCCCACCTTCCCTACTTCTACTAGGGATGTATCGCGAGATTTGATTAGCCAATCCAGCTTGTCTCTTTTCCTAGACCCAATCAGAAGCTGCGATTGACTTTCAGGGAAAGCGCATTTCTTAAAATTCAACAATGGCTGACGAAAACAGAATCGCGAGGAGCCTTTAGGGCAACTTCGCGACAATAAAAAGATAGCTGACAAAACCTATTTAGACCTATAACCATGACTTTTCGTGGTTTATTGATATTTCGTATACACGGCAAACGAGCAGACGATAACAGTTAATGAGTATTGACACAAAACCTTCGAGTTTTCGTGGCTGTTCGGTTTCGTATACACGGCAGACGATAACAGTACTGACACAAAACGTACGTACTCAAATGTCGATTTATGGCATTTTATGCATCAGATAATTCAGAAAGTGCATTCTGATGCTTGGTATACCTTTAAAACTTTTCATTTAGACCTAAAACCATGACTTTTCGTGGCTATTCGTGCCTGTTCGGTATTTCGTATACATGGCAGACGATAACAGTACTGACTGTACGTACTCAATAGTCGATTGCTGGCATTTTATGCATCAGATAATTCAGAAAGTGCATACTGATGTTAAATATACATTTAAACCCTTTTATTTAGACTAAAACAATGACGTTTCGTGGCTGCTCCGGGTTTCGTATGACCGCATGTTGGCTTGAAAAACTTGAGACTCTTTGATGTTTCTTACAGACGCTCACTCATGAGAGATCTCGCAGGCGAAATCTTGTAAGGGTCTCGCCCTTCGGCAACGCACGTCAGTTCGATTTCCAAACGTAAAAGCGTGGGCCAAAAGGTGGTTCTAAAAAAAAGCTAAAAAATATTACCAGTAGTTTTTTTCTAGGAAACTCCAAGGAATTCCCATGCATCGTTGCTTCCAAAGTGTCAAACGCATATGCACGATGTGTTTCATGTGAAGTTGATTTTAAAATTTCGCATGGTCTGGACGATGTTAGCAGGCATTGTAGTTCTGCTCGCCACGTTGAGAAAAGTTTGGCACTTAACAATTCTTTGAAACTGACGAATTTTTTTTTCCATTAGCAAGCCAGAATCTTCGGCCGAGCTATCAGTCATTCAGGCAGAGACCCTGTTTGTACACTTTGTTTGTACGACTTGTTGCGGACCTTCAAGTCTGCAACCAAGATGTCCCTGTAGTAGTCCCTTTTACAGCAGTGTACAGTGTCTATATTAAGTATGTCAAAAAATACTGGTGAAACATTGCCTGTTGTTGTGTTTTGGAAAAAAAATCTTACTGACAAAATTTTAATCTTACTGACAAATTTTCAAAATCTTACTGAGAACTACTGAACGGGGTTGGCAGCTCTGATCAATGATATGCCTGGCGCAAAAAAAAGTGTCCCTTCTGGCATATTAAAGTCGGACAGTGGTTTTCGCTCATGCAGCATGAACAAAAGCAGCAAGAGTAGAATTTTCTTTACGAACAAAGGGCATCACCCACTAGCAATAAAAGCTGATGGTCATACAGACCACCCGTCAGCAGCAGAAGAAAGCTAAGACTGAAAGCTACAGATTGGGAAAGAGCATGCAGATGACTTCAGGCTGGAAACTGCCCAAGCTTCGTTGCACATGCACTGGGTGTGGCAGTTTTTTTGCAGCACGAGGAGGCCCCAGCATCATGATTTGGGGTGGAGCTGGCCTCAGCTGACTTATGGGCCCCGTCATCTTCCATAACATCAGCCCTGGATGAGGAAACGGCATGACAGCACAAGGCTATGTGGACCAGGTGCTGAAACGCTATTTCATGCTTTACTTCCAGCAGCACAGCAACCTCACCTTTCAGCATGACAATGCCCTCCCACACATAGGAAGGCTCACCACGGCCTTCCTGCATGTGACATGGCGGGCCGTACCTTAACTTATTGGACTCGACTTCTCAGAATTACTGGACAAACTTTTACGATGATCTCGTAAAATGTAGATTTAATTGAGCAATCGTCACCAAAACCTTTACTGCAACAGGTCCGTGGTTTCTACACCAAAGGGTGACGACGCTATGAAATAATGTGAATAACTAGAGAAATCTACCAAGGGAAAAGATTCTCATACTCTGACACGTTCACTCGGTCTCACACAGGCAAAACACTACTAGCTCAAGAGCCCCCACCCTCGTAAAACAGACAACTGGAGTGAACCATTATTCAACATATATTTCAAACACTAACTGGCTCGACAACATCAAATATATCTACAGATTATTTACAAAGAATCACCTTGCTCGTGTCTAGGGTAAGACGCTGCCTGATTACGTCATACCACGTGGTATCAGACAAAGAAGATAATCAAACTCCAGAGGGGGAATCAAACTGCAAACCGGCCTATGATCCCGCTCAATACACACATACAGTAAGTGACCGACCATAGGGCTCCTACTCTTGTCACTACTGAAACAACAACTTCTGCGATACACAGCTCTAAAGCTATCAATACGTGACCAACAACAGAGCACCTACTCTTGTCACTGCTGAAACAACGGCTTTACTGTCATACACAGCTCTAAAGCTATTCAACGACCAACAAGAAAGCTATGACACGGCCACGAACCGCACTTCACTCTATACCCTCTTAGCGTACTTGCCCGGCAACTAGCTTATGACGTCTCCTGTCTCCGGCAGGATAAAACCATCTATCTTTTATCAACACGAGTCCCAGACTGTAAGATAATCTATGGCAAGAACAGACCTTACTTTTAAGGCACGTCCAGTCCCTTTCACGTCAGTTCGTCGGCATGTCAGCACAATACACCTCTGTGTATCTGGCGAGAGAACTGGAGTCCTTTTACTTCTTCCCACGTTTTTGGCGAAGTTGGCGAGGGCAGAGGTCCGTGGGTTTACACGTGTCCGCTTCTTGTGGTCCTCCTACATTAACTCTCTCTCCATACCCTGTCCTCTCTGTGTGTATGTGTCTTCAATCGCGTTCTTGCCTCCTTAAGTAGCAGCTATTCTGACGCATTAACCTTGAGTAAACCGGTTCTGGTCAGACTAGGTGGAGCAGGGCAGCTGTCATGACCAATGGTGTTTCACTCACATACCTTAAGTGTGAAGTGAAGGGGAGGAGCTAGCTGGCTAAGCTAAGAGTGACAGGTGATATCCTAGGAGTGACATGTGACACTGCAGCAGAACAACGTTCCAGGTGATGCCTGGGACCATCTTTAGAGAGAGCTGAGCAACAGCTTGCCAGCTGGAGCAGGCCCTCAGGCAGATCTGCACAAACATGCCTTATAATGGTGAACCATCTGGTGCGCTCCATGCCCACCAGGTGTCAGGCCGTTGTCATTGCCAATGAGGAAAACACCCGCTGCTGACTTTGGACTCTGAAGTTGGATGTTTGGGACATTCTGAACCCTTTCTCAGCATGGCAGATAAGCAGACATTGTGCAGAGACTGTACCAATTTTCTCAAAAATTGATTCAAACCCATTTGAATTAAAGAACAAAATTCAAATAAAAATCACCAACTCCATCAGTTTGCATTTCTTTTGGTTTTCAGTATAGATAATATTAGCAGTGTCTCTCTATTCTCTACTCTGCCCCATTTTTCCCCTTTTCTAGGCATGCCCTACTCCCTCCTGTCCTAACCATATATGTACGTGATATGCAGACACATATATAAACATGATTCAGGCATTTTCTCTGCAGCATTTCACAACTTCAGCACCCATATGTATATGTTTGTATAAAATAATTAAAATTGTGAATGGTTTAGGACCTTCATTGCGTGATCTGAATGTAGAATTGTACCAGCTTCTGCTCAAAGTTCTCGGTAAAGATAAATACATCCCTTTTACATTACATCCTTATAGATCAAGAAACTGAGCATACTATTAAATACATCATAAATGCAGCAATAATGATCCCAGTGCTTCACAGTACATAAAGCATCTGCACAGTGGGTTTCAAGAAAATTTAAACATTAAACTAGGCTTACACTAGGAAGGCAAAGTTTAATTGTAATTATTATGAGCCTAGAGGCAGGAAGGGAGAAGATACGTGAGTATTGCCAGGAAACACACAAGGAGCCAATATTCAGAGCTGTTGACCACTAGGCTTACGTCTTACAGGGAGGGTTTGTTTATTGTGTCATCATGGGCTATTACAGGGAGGGCATGTAACTTATCCCTTCCAGCCCACAAGCTCATAATATTAATTATTACAATTAAATTTCATCTTCCTAGCCTAATCCTACTTTAATTTTTAGGGTCGTCTCAAACTTTTTGTCACTGTGTAACAAATTTAAGCAGGGCAAACAGCAGTTGAATCCATTCATTATTGTATTTGTATGTGTTCTGTTCCTTTAGAAATAGACCACACACTGGGAAAATAAGGCAGTGCTTCTAGAATCGTTGAAAACCAAGAGTCAAAATGACCCGCTAGCCTGAAATCTAAGAGTCATTTTGTAAAAAGCAGGGGTGAACCCAAGCAGCTTTTGGTGTTAATTTGCCAAATGTGAAAAAAATTGTGTGTAACTGTGACACATGGCTTTGAAATCTCTGCATCATTCTTTAATTTTTGTGTATAAATTACCCCAGATTGTGCTTTTTCAGCTCCGTAAGCCTGTAGAATATTGCTTTTGGTAACGTATGATCTGTGTGTTTCTGTCGTTTTGCTGTGAAGCTTTATATGACTTTATAATACTTATTAGAATATGCTGGCCACGCCCAGGACATGGTCCAGAATTTGGAGCTTTCAGACTGGGGAGGCTTGGTCATTGTGTCAGGAGATGGTCTGATATTTGAGGTACTTTCCCTGACACCTATGATCCATAGGACTTTCATTATTAGAATAGTCTGACTGTTGCTAATTGAGACTGCCATAGCATATTTTATTTTATTTTATTTTATTAATTTTTTTCTAAAAAGGTATCCATCGGGTCCCGCTTCAGCTTGTATTTTCTTTGGTGATAAATGGAGTAGTTTATTGTTTCATCTAAGACAGCCCATTTTCAACCATGTGGATTTTTCTTTAACTTTTTAAGACTCACAACTTGTGAAATGCTGATGATTGTCTCATTCTCAGTATCCTTTTTTGGCTAAGGCTTGCCATACTTGGCTCTTCTAATCACTAGACAAGAGGGTTATCTTTAATGTGGTCATAGTCTCATTACCTGGGAGATGCGACAGCGTGCCCTCAGCTGTGAATGTGTATGGGGAGCGGGGGGGGGGGGGGGGGGGGGGG
>SMGT01005158.1:399211-413384 GCA_004794575.1 Lanistes nyassanus
GCATGATGATTTGTTTTTAAAGGATGAAAATATTAATCATTGAGACTGTCATTAACACTAAAAGTGAAATACTTGCACAGGTAATCAACGGACTGATGAAGCGGACTGACTGGAGCTCAGCCATCAAAACGCCACTGGGCTGTGTTCCTGGGGGTTCGGGAAATGCCTTGGCATGTTCTATCAACTATTCTGCAGGGTCAGTTCATTGCTAGCGCATGGCTACTGTGTCCTATCATGTAGATCTGCGTACAATTTGAAGGTCAAAAAGGTTCCCAGATTCTCATGCTTCTTGCAGGGTGTCTGACCACATGCAATCACGACATTAGCTTATATTATAAGCAGTCACTGTTTGGCAGATCACCTTGTGATATACAAGGAAACCAGGTCCTGGGAGCTAGAAAATACACATACAGTCTTCTAGTTATGCAATTATCTCCACAGCTATAGTGACTGCAGTTTGGAGTTAAACATGTGATGACAACAGGGGAACTGAACCAAGCTTCATACTGACACAAAGTCAACATTCAGGGCACTACCCCTCATCAGGACACAACACAAAACACATATAAATGAGAAAAGACACTTACCTGTTGACCAAAATGAAAACTTAAACCTTTATCTACAGATAAGTGTCTTTTCTCATTTATTTTGTGTTTTCTGTCCTGATGAGGCATAGTGCCTGGAAACATTAATTTTATCTGTGTTGACATTCAGCTTGGCTCATTTCCTCCACAGTTATAGTATTGCCACAGAGAGATTACATGTGTTTTCTGTGATGCACCAATAGGTAAGCAAGTGCAATGCACAGTTGCTGTTCTGTAGAGCAGAATATTTTATGACTACTATATTTAACCTGTGGTCTACTCAACAATTAATGCAACTCTCAAACATTTAAAACAAGGGAACTGGATCAAGCTAAGACATGACAAAAACAAAGACAGTCCACATGTTTTGGGGCACTACCCCTTCATCAGGACGACACAAAAACGACGAAAAAACGACAACAACAAAAAGAGAAGAAAAAGACTTAGTTTCAGTAGATGTGGCGCATGGGCTGGACAGCAGGAAAATGACTCATTTTTGTGACTCATTTTCCTGCTGTCCAGCACATGCGCCACATCTACTGAAGTGTTGTTTGCGTTGTTGGTTTTTTTTCGTCGTTTTCGTGTCGTCCTGATGAAGGGGTAGTGCCCCAAAACATGTAGATTGTCTTTGTCTTTGTCATGTCATGTCCAGTTCCCTTGTTTTAAATTTAAGAAAGGTTTTTCCTCCAAGCGGCAGTCACCTGTTTTTCTTGTAAACTCTCAAACATGGAGGATAACTGAGATGTATGGATGCTTGCTGATTCTTAGTGATTGTGGTCAAAAATGAGAGCACACGCTGTCATCAGTTCCTTGCTTTACTTTTGCAGGGAACCCATTGATGTGGGTACTTCTCTTCACTCCACATTTATAATTGCCAAACATCGAGTCCTGCCCATGGACCTGGTTGTAATACAGACTCCAACCCAGCAGTACTTCTCTTTCCTGTCTGTCACGTGGGGCATAGTTGCTGACATCGATTTTGAATCAGAGAAATACCGCAACCTTGGTGAAGCTCGTTTTACATTTGGAGCCATTAAGAGGATTGCCAGTACGTAGTAATGATTCATTTGGGAGGACAGAGCATGCGTGGGGATTTTGGTTTGCATATATTTCCATGCATCCATTAATGTGTGATGAAGAATGGGTCAGTTTATAACTGTAATCTAGTGCTTTCTAAAACTGTCACCTGTTATTGTACAGCCCTCGTCTTGTCACTGAAGTTACTTCTCCCCCCCATTCCCCCACCCTACTGCTCTCTACAGACCGAGTGAGCTTACAGATGGTCTTGGTTTAGATCTCATGTATAGCACTCCATGCTTCCTCTGCAATCTGCATGTAGCTTCTGTTTACAGGGCTGGTCACTGGAGAGGGGGGCGTTTGGGCACTCTAGTTTCCTCTCCCCCTCAGCTTCACCACCATCTTCCTTACCCTGTCACAACATAGTCTTCACTGGTGACATGACAATAAACAACCAACTTGAACGTGAAGGCAGAACATTTTATATTAAAGTTTAGAAACATGAATCTTGTGGCACCAGTTCAAACCTGTCTAGGGATTAAATTTTATAACTGCAATCGATAATAGGTGCTTTTTGCAGCAGTCCTCAAGTATGTACAATTCCTGTGTAAAATTTAGTACTTTTTCAACTAAGCTGTGAAAACCAATTGTGACAGATTTTTGTTGCTCTTACTAACTACAAATCGTCGTTTAAGCAGAAGAACTGAAGAAGCAACCATTTTGTTTGGGTTTTTTTGCCTTTGTCATAAAGTATTGCAGATAAAGGACAAGAAATCCTCAATCTTCCCACTTCGGTCTCCTTACCTTTTCAGATTTGTCTAATTTGAAATTGGTTTCCTATAGTAGTTTTAATTCTTTCTGTGCTGTTTTCTTGAAACTAAATAAGGTGGAGTCCATTGAGGCTTAAAAAAAAAAACTCTGTATTCCATCCAGATCTCAGATCGTACCAAGGCCGACTATCATTCCTGCCTGTAGCCCAGTATACCCCGAAGACATCCTCCAAGCCCCGAACATTGGTGAAACTACGAAGGTTTTCTCTCCACAGCTCCAGCAGTAGCTGTTCTCTTGGTTCCCACCGTTCTGGAGACAGCTCTTTGTCCAGACTTTCCACACCTGCTCCAGTCCTGACTAACTTTACCACAGTCAGCAATCAGCCTTCAGGCGGACTGGAGTCTCATAGCAATGGAAACACTCACACTCCTCATAAAGGAAATGGGGATATAATTGCTGATGTTTGTGACCAGAGCAGTAGAGAAGTGGAGACCATCAAGGCTGAGAAATCTGCCACCGCTTCGGGGAAAGAGGGTGGGGAGGTAAGTCTAGATGTGTGTACAAATAACGTCTCTGCAGTTCTAGGTGAAGAAGGGCAAGGAGAAGGTAGGCCGAGCTCGGCAGACGTGGAGGCCAAGGCAGCAGTGGATTCTAATTACTCAATGGTCTCTGTTGAGGAGAGCACCCACCATCAGGCCTTTGAAGGCCAGAAACAAGTTGCAGCTGAAACAGAACTTAAAAACTCTATACCTAGAGAAATGCCTGATGGTGTGGCTGAGTTGAATGAACCAGAAGTTGAGGAAGAAATTTTTCGTGCCAAGAAGAAAGATGGCCAAGCTGTGCCAACAACTTTACTACCACCACTGGTTGAGCCAGTGCCAGAAAACTGGGTGGTTATTGAAGACAAGTTTGTGCTGGCATGTGCTTTGTATCAGACCCATCTGGGGAGTGAGATGTTGGGGGCACCTGCAGCTCACATGGCTGATGGTGTCATCCATTTGATGTTTGTTCGTGATGGCATTTCTCGCAACCACCTGCTCAGTCTGTTTCTTGCTTTCAGCGAGGGCACACATGTTAATTCGCCATATGTTGAAATTGTGCCTGTCCTTGCCTTTCGGCTGGAGCCCTGTGAAACCAGTGGTAACATTATGATTGATGGTGAACGACTTGACCCCATGCCTTTGCAAGGTCAGGTACTACCTAGCATTGGACGGATCATGGGGATGAAGTGAGGGTATTCAAGTGAGTGAGAGGTTGATAATAGTGGCATTCATATATATTTGTGTGAAAATTATAGACAGAAATAGACAGTAGGATAAAGGACTATGCCTTCAATTGTGCAGAAGCAATATATCATTAGTGTAAATTTCTACAGATGTGGGCATATAGCAAGGTGCATAATTTGCCAAATGTGGGTGAATATTTTGGCATATTTTGTCATCTGTGAGTCCAGCATTCTAATATCAGATATTTTGATGCCAGAATAAGAAAATGTACATTTATAACATAGAACCTTTTCACAAGAACTTTTTTTTAATGAACCGTTTTACATTTGGCGTGTCTAGAATACTGTTTCTTTCATTTCCAAGATATAAAAAGTACATAGACATGTCCACAATCAGCACTACACTTTAATTAAATCCTTGTACCATATTCCACCTTTGATATCAACTAGATACTTCTAGAACTCTTGGATGGGTTGCATGTTCTCCTTTCCATGTGTAAACATGCATGAAAAATGCTCAAGGTGAATAGGACTCCTAACTGCAATAATGGATGAAGGAGCTGGTATGAAGCTAGTATGACGTTCCCAAGCAACTTGCTGCCAGTCGGTAAATTCCCTCTTTAGCACCCACGCAGTAAATTCTTTCATTTCTGATAGTGAGGTAGCAGAAATGTACATTTGTGGTATATGTTTTCTCTTCACTTGGACACTAGCCATAAAAACAGTTTGTTTGATAAATCATTTATTTTCACTATATCTGTATTTATTTGTTTGTTGGAGAAACTGTTGCTGTAAACAAAGCATTACTACTACTTTTCATGGCTGATTTATGCCACGCACCTGGTGTATTCTGTCTGTGCAGAGGTGTTTTTATCCGGTCCGTTTTCCAGATCCACTGACCTGTTTTCTTCATTGTCTGTGCTCAGGTTCATATACCATGCCATTTTGTACAGATCTTAGTTTGGAACATTCCACAAGGTTGAACTCATTTATCCATGTATACGTGTGTTAAAGGAGTTAACAAATATTTAACATTCCTGATGTAATTAGGCATATACACAGCTGTGTACATTTAGAGTGTAGACTACTTATTGCACATATTTTCTGAAATTGTTTTAAGGTTGTGCACATTTCATAGTAAATTTAGTATTGTACAGGATTCCATTGTGTGCCATTAGTGGTTAAACTTCTAGCTTTGGTTTGGGAGGGATTTTTCGTTGTTGCAAGCTTGCATACATAATCAGACCTTTGTACACTGTAGCAGACACCCTTGGTACCCTAACTGTCCCTCTGAGACAGGTGGCCCTTCCACAGAGGGGGAGGTCTACATGATGAAAGTGTCTTTAAATGATCAGAAGCTATGCATGTACATACGCCTACATCAGTAAGAATAATCCATTATCTGTACCAAGTTAGGACAAAAACAGTCGACATTTCGGAGCATTGCCCTTTTGTCAGGACAAGACAGACAAAAGAGGAAACACACAAAACACAGACAATTACATATAGACACTTGTGTTTTGTGTGTTTCCTCTTTTGTCTTTCTTGTCCTGATGAAGGGGCAATGCTCCAAAACTTCGACTGTGTCTGTCTTTGTCCTAAGCTGGTACAGATAATCTGTTATTCTTACTGTTTTCACTCCAAGTAGCAGTCATTTGTTCTGATTTAAAATTACATCTGTTGTTGGCTCCATGACAGTTGAGATGTGAATTGACTGTAAGCACTTTGAATTTTTTTTTAAAGATCACCCCTCTCCCCCACCCCCACCCCAAAAAAGGCCAGCAAGAAAAACAGGGTAGCAGGGTAAATTGGGTAATAAGCAATAAACCACAATTTTTTTTGGGGGGGGGGATGGGGGTTGCCTTAAAATTTAATTTGTAAAACAATAAATCATAAACTGGGATCAAAGGATGCCTTCACTGACAGGCAGATTCTTGGGTCTGACTGCAGATAAAAACTCAAACATCTTCATGTTCAGTGGTTCATATGGTCATCCTTCGTTCGACAATCTTCTGTGTTGATTAGATGCCACTCTCCCACTCCGCATTATGGCTTCACATTCAGTTTTCAAAGGTGCAGTCTGGGTTGAAGGTCAGGTGGTAGTTGTCGACATTAAACACCACTATTGAGTTTTTTCAGTGCACTGACTTGTTCTTCGTGATTTGAATTGTTTCTTTTGCATGATGCCATGATTGGAGATCACTGCCTAAGTGCCTTGTACCAAAACCACATGTGGAAGAAATATGTCTTCACTTTTATCAGCCTATTGGGAACACTTGTCTTGCATGCTCATGACATGGCCAGGGAAACAAAATAGCTGTGCAGCAGACGATGTCCACTGCTAGTAAAACATCTTGCAGATAAACCCCTGCTCTGATGGGTAGAACCAAATCAGGACCAAAATCGTACTTTGCTGTTCTCATTAGACAGTATGGCTGGCTATTTAAGGTGGGTTTGTGTTGATGTGTTGAAAATTGATCGGTGCCAGGCTGAAGTGTCCATATTGGTATCAGTGAGGTGTCCACTGGTTTGCTGTTTACAGGTTTCACTGTATATGTGAAAATGAAAAACGCTCGAGCGTTATGGATGTGCGGGGATGTGTCACTGATGTGGAATTGAAGGCTGCAGTTGGGGTTTTTCTTGGATTCTTTGTTTTTCCTTTGGGGTTTTTCTTTAAATTTCTTTCTCAATGCCTCTCGCATAGCTTATATCTTGTGAACAAACTTATCCAAGTATTGTGAAATTTGATACTGTTTACTGATGGCAGAGTGCAAGTTGCCTGCAAGGTAGGTTGCAAAGTTTTGAGAGTGGACCTACTCATAAGCAAGATTTATATTTTTGTACAAGAGCCAAGGACTTTAAAAGGTGTCATTTGAAAATATTTATTGCCCACATTTTGGGACTATTGAGTCTTTCAAGCTAGACAGCACCACCACTTTTAGATTCTGGGGCAGAGATGTATCTGTACAGTGTTGTTACATCTATAGCATCATACGTATCTACAACATGATGTATGGCTCTAACATTAGCCTGAAATCTATATTTCTGTGAAGGCTTTTAATATGTGGAGTGTGATATCCTTGTCATTATAACCATGACTTCTAGTACCAGACGTTTTGATCTGCAGAAGCATATGTGCATATTTTTAGCTTTGTGATTCCAGCAGAAGTGTCCTAACAAAGACTTCTAAAGGACCTTTTTTTAATTAAAAAAAAAGTCAGCATATTTGTTCCCATTTTTTATTGAATTTATTCACTCTTTTTCCAGTTTGACCATAATGGGTGTGGTATTTACTATAAGGCTGCTCTTGGAATTGTGTGGCTTTTTTAAAATAGCAGAGCTATATCATCAAGCTATGTATAAGACATTGAAGTGCTTTTTTTTAATGTATAAGGTATTTGGTTTGGTTTAGCAGAAGAAAACTTGCTTAGTACACTTTTTTCTAAGAAAAAATGATATGTACTGTTGGGGAAATGCTGATTTTTAAATGCACATAAGTAAATTTTTGAAAAATCTTCTGTTCTTCTTCAACATTTGTACCATAGTATTCAAGCTCATGCATAGCTGTTCTGTTTCTATCATTCAAAGTATCAAAGTATTCAGGCAGTTTATGAGTGTCATTTATAATCTGTTTTTAAAACCAGCGCACATCAATTTATAGTGTATCACCTTGTGAGTAGGGAAGTAATCGGTATTTACTGGCTTGGGTAGGGGGGAGAACTACCTATAGCCCACAGAGATCACAACCATTTAGGTTGCAAAGTTTCATATGTACCAGACGCAGTTGTTACTACTCTGTCCTTGTGGTACAAAGGCATCTACCTCAGTCCACCAGTTTCTGGACACAGAATTTGTTGAAATCTGAAGTACATTCACTCATTTTTTTGTCCTGCAGCAGTTTCATGTGATTAAACCCACCATTCAAACATACAGATGTACACTTTGACAATATTCTCAAAAGACCTAGGTCATGGGATTTGCAGCAAAGTGAGAATGTTTCTATTTGCATAAAGGTGTAATCCATAAATGGCTAGATTTCTCTGTACTCTTTTCTTTTACTGAAATTAGTCGCAACTAATATCCGAATATAGGCTTTTGTACCTCATATGTAGAGCAACACAGCTGCACACAACTGATGAGACAACATGAACGACCACAATCATGTAATATTTAGCTTCTGAAAAGAAATATGGACAACCATATTTTCAGAGATCAGCAGAAGCCACAAGCTTTTCTGGCCCTTGCATTCACTTTATACCAGCTAAATGTATTAACTGGTAGGCAAGGTCTTTGATAACATTAAACATGAAAACATACACACATTTCCAACATCTATGCATTTGGCACAAGTTCAGCAGTATGCATTTGCAAACAAACAAACTTCTGCAAGCCTAATGGTTTTACCAGTTTTTTAAACTGAGGACATGCACTCACAGAAGCACACACTGCACATCAGAAACAGGAGTGTTTGGTAGAAAATGAACATCACAGCTGAATCAAAACTGACAGTATTCACTCTGCAGCTGTTTCAGATCAAGGACTGCAATTTGAACTTAATGTCATTATTTTCAGTTTAGGTCAGCAGTAAACATTTTAGCCACGTGTGACCGGGAGAAATCACAAACTGGTTGATGTGGGCTTCCATCAAAATATGCCACTGGCAATCTAGATCTTGGAGAGGAGTGAACAGTGAGACGGAGAAAAGGACAAGTATGCAATAAGTACAGAGGTATATAGGCAGCTGCACACACAAGAGATCTACCTTCTCCATTATGCATGTACCAATGCTCCATAATGCCAGTGTTTAAAATAACTACAGAATTTGCATAACATCACCAGGGTCCATGGTGGAGGAATGGGGGGGGGGGGACGTGATGAACAATCCAGATTCTAACAAAGGACATAAATTTGGCACATATCTAGAGCAGAAATTAAGCACATAACAGAACCTTCAATAAAATGCAACACAAATTAGTGTTGCTAACCACAATGTCCAAATGTCCTATGAAAATAACTGGATGCAAATATTTTAAAATTCTTTGTAATCTGACCAAACAGCTTCTTCAAGATAGCACAATCTGCTTCAGGGGCAATAATAATAACAAGGCAAACTAAAACAGTATGCAAAGGGCCATAATGGGTAAATAAAATTGGATGAGACCATTACAAAGTGCTCATGCTTCAGATCAAGATCTGTCGCCATTTTGTTCTCTCCCCTTGTTTTTGTCATTATATTGCATCAAGTCACATTAAAGGCAATAAATGAAATTTCTTTTAAAGATCTAATATGCCACTGATCATATAATGATAAAACTATTGTTAAATTTATATAATATATAAAAATATTTTGCATGACAATGAAAGGATTACCTGGCATAGCTACATATGATTCTTAGCAAAGTAAACATGATTATGCCATATTCAGCAGTATATTTTGATGACAGTTCACTGTCTAGACCAACAAAATAACAAGTAGAGTACATAAAGTTGGTGCATGTCAGCAAGGCCTGACTAAAGTAGCCTTCTTCAGTATGTTCTTCTGATAACTCTGTGACAAACAAGCCATAGAGTTCATGTTGGGGAATATATAAATATATATATCTTCTATATGTATTCTACATATACATTATCTGCCACACAATCCTGGTAAAATGGATTATTTTGTCCTGTAAACCCACCCCTCATTTATTTCTAAATGCAGCATTTTCTAACAACCATTACAAAAGTTAAATATGTTTCAGTTAAATGTGCTGCTGTATGTTGAAGGTAAATAAATGACCAAACCATGTTGGCTTGCAATTTCAAAGAGGCAAAACCCCAAAAGAAATAACATCTGGAATATAACTGATATGCCATATTTAATTCCTCTACTAGTAATGTAGTGAAAAATGCCTTCAAAGGACTGCTTATCAGTCTTAGTTCTTGGCACAAAATCCGACATCAAATCATTGCACTTGGATTCTGCTGTGTATAAATAAGATTAAGGACAAGGGATTTAGAATAACATCAAGGAATCTGGAAGACAGAAAAACATATTTTTGTAAAAATACATATATATCACAGTAAATATATCATAAAGCATACAAAAAAGTTATCAGTTGATCTACAATGAAAGACAACATAGCCATAACGTACTAAAACACTCTACCAAACTGTTCCAAGCAGATCTGATTTATAAGACAGATTAACATTCCCTATATAAACTCAAATACAGAAACATGTAAACACTCTGTAAATGCCACTGGAGCTAAATGAAAGAAAAACTATCCCAAAAGATCATAAATAGTAGGGATTTCTAGAATCTATGCATTACTCCTAAGTAAATTTAAAGTTAGCTGTCGACATAAAAAAGCTAAAGCGAAAGTAAGGATTGGAATTTTCCACTCCACTTTATTTAATAATACATTAAGATGCAGCCTCAAAACAAGCCATATATAATGGCCAGATACTGAGATAGTAAGACAACTTCAGAAGAATGATGTAATTCTATAATTAGAAGTATTATATTTTAACAAATTCTTATAAATTGGAAAATAAATGTGATAAATTTTATAAACTGATAATTATTGAAGCATGCTGGAAGTCCTTAGAAAAATGTACCAAAAAATTTACAAAAAACATTCTTCCATGGAAATTTTCAAAGGTGAGGAAAACATTTTATTGTGGGGTTTTTTTTGGGGGGGGGTTGGTGGAGGATGGTTTGGATAGTACTAGCTAGGGAGTGAGTAGGTGTCAAATATTTCTCACAATATTATTTTAGAAAAGTGATGGAAAGCTACATTAAAAAGCTGTATATAAAATTCTGTGACAGACATACCATAAGTATTTAAGGAAACAGTCGTGTTTACACAGACGTAATGATTCTAGCTTATTAGTTTTTGTTTCCTCTTGATCTCTGCTATTCTTACAATGATCCAGTCTTCACTTTGCTTCATATGGCTTAAGCAAAATATGATGTTTTTATCCGTGTATATACAAAAATATACAGATAGCCTGAGGTATATTTTTTAGTTTTGGTAAAATCTTTCAATAGTGACCCAATCAGTTCTCTGATTAGAAATCAGAAGTGCAAGGTTCACACACTTCTGCTGCTTCTTTAAGTATATTTTCCAAGTAGCTTTTTGGTGTTGGCTTACACGATATAAATATGCCAAATGCTGCCACAAGAAAACAACTTTCATAGGGCGTAAGGCAGCTGTTACTACATTTTGCGGACTCTCCTTGCAGTTCAGTTCTAATTACACGTACATGAATGCTGTTTACAGCACAATGTGCCCTAAACTAACACACTTTTTGAAATTTAAAGATACAACAGCACCAAAGTATAAATTTTAAAAACAACTCCTGAACTGGTTTAACATTAAACCTCGAAGATCCTCTCACAAAAAGGACTATTCTAGATGCCTAGCTGGATAATTAGCACTTATTTTCCTCATGATGCAGTATCATCTTCACATGCTGAACCTGTTCACTTCCATATCATCTTTACACTCGGTAAATCATGCACACTCCTTGAAAACCAGAAACATACAGAACTGTGTTTCTGACTTAGGGACAAACACATTTCATATGAGGTAATAGAAGCTCTACGCTGAGCTGTTGCACAGAAGGCAGTTTTAGTAAAGAAACTGCTAATGGTCCTTTTTGTCAATCCCTGTACCTGGATCCACACTCCCAAGGAAATGCAGTATGTTCACAACAGTCCTTGCTAGTTAACTGAGTTGGTGGCAGTCACTTTGGTAATGCTTGCCCTGTCACTGTAATGTCTCCTTTCCTGTAGTGAGGAATGGAGGGGAGTGCCTTCCTGGGGGGAGCCTTGCCCACATTGTGTGGGGTGCTGACGGCAGAGGAGTCCACTGCCACCACCACACTGGAAGCTGCAAGCATGGCAAAGGAGAGCTTCCAGATCTTGGCCACATTCAGTTTTCACACTGTTAAATGGTCAGCACATCTTTCAACAAGATGCATCAAGTGCAATGTAAGCAAAATGCTTTGCAAAAATCTTTAAAGGTCAAAAGTGTATAGGTGAGGACCATATATATATATATTAAAAAACAAATTGGGAGCACTAAAAGACAACAGGATTATTAATTGATGTATACTAGAGAAACAGGTCCTTTTCCAGGCCTTCCATAGCAACTGACTTTTGAAACCACATTGAAACATTAAATAATAGAAGCATTGTTCATGCATATGACTTGGGATTAGGAAGTTCTAAAATTTTTTAGTAGCCTGATAGGTTCAGTAACTTTCCAAATTTTTGAATGAAATCAAGCATGCAATCCACCAACTGATAAAAAAAAGGGAATCGTATTCCCTGCTTACACATCAGACAATGCAAAATTATTTTCTCCTTCTCTTTGCTTAAAACAAAATAAGTTTCCCATCAACATCCAAGACCATTTTTAACTTGAGAACATTTTTGTTTCATTTCCCCGTAGTGAATTCATGCTTCACTGCTACTCCACAGCACCCAGTTCACTGTGAAAAACCCAACCACTTATGCAAAAACCATAAAATTTGACAAGCTCAAGCACTCAAATAGACATTAAGAAACTAAAACTATCGAAATGTAAACATGGAAAAACACATACAGATCTGCCTATGCAATACATACTTCTTGTCCGCACAGGCCCATTGTTTTTTTGTCCTCGTATGGGTCCCATCTGAAGACCCCCTGATGACAGAGTTCGGCTGCTGTTGTCATCTCCTATTGTCAAGACATATTTTAGTCAACTCCAGGTTCAAGCTAAATTCTTAACAAAAATCATATCAGAATTGCCTCCTTATCACCACACAAAAATCATACAGCTACTGACTATACAAACTCCAAAGCGGATGGGTGTACCTGTGTGTGTGCATGCATGCATATGCACACATTAAAGATCATGTAGGGCATGGCCACTAGAAATGTCATAAAAGACCTTCATGTAAGCTTTACCATTAGCCATTCTCTGCAGTTTAACATATCTTCTTCCTCTACTGCAATTTCATTTCCTACTTGGATTTTCAGTCTATACATGTGCAAAAAGTCATCCTGCACTTGTGTGTGCACATACCATGAAACCTGTGGCAAGCAGACACTGTTGGTTTAACATAAAACTGTCTTAACATGGCAGGTGGGATGCAAAAAGAACTCAAAAACTTTAGCCAAATAGTTATTGGTCAGAAACAACAGCATTGTCAATGTAGCAGTACTCTGTGCACCAGGAAGACCTTCATTTAGACTGGAAAAAAGTCACTTTTTTCTTCTCAGCCTTGCTAGCAGCCTGTATTTTAAAATCTAACATATTCAAGTCCTCACAGATTTTTGTCTTCTTGTTTTGACATAATGCAAGTCACATCCACCACTGTTCATCCACACTTTCATTACTGCTTGCTTCTTCCGCTTTCGATCTAAGACATCTGTGTTTATCCACAGCCAAACTATTGGGTTACATCATGGCATGATTTTTCACTACCCAATAGTTTCAGTACAGCCACATAATGCTCCGGCATCAGAATCTTTTGTTTATAGCTTTGGAGATTCCATTCTTGTAGCTGATCATCAGGTCATCACTAGTCACTGTTGTCATTACATTTAAATTTTGGTTTCACATCATCCCACATGACTAACTCTCATAAAGTCTCAGGAGGAGTTTTACTTCAAGCAGAGGCCTCAAGTGGAACTTTTTATAGTACTTGTGACAGACATATCTCGTGAATGTGTGGAAATTACGATCTCAGGGCCCCATCTCTCCCTTTGAAACTATTGTTGGACTATTATAAGAACAAAAAACTCACTGTCAGTGCATCATGATCTGAAAAGTTTGATGGTGAAAGTCATCTGAATGTACATATCATTATATGGGTGACTGGCTCTTTTGTTGGTTGAAACTGTCTATTCATGAATGGTAAAAGTGAAATTTGTCCCCAAAATAGCTGTCTGTATCCATGTTTAGGTGGAAACTGATCAAAGGGTCTGTTTAAAAACGATTGGTTCCCAGTCAGAATGTCTGGATACATGTGGCCGCTGATGAAAGTGCTCATCACAGGTCCACTTTATGTTTACATATTTGTAACCACACATGCGAAAGAGTTGTGTTTTATTATAATGAAATTAATCACTATGGTATGACAATTCCAAAACGAGTCATCATTCTCAATATCGACAATTCTTGGGTTCAAGACAAGGATGATAGAACAAGAAGCTATAACAAAATTATGTGGACTAGCTCGTTCTTTAAAATGCTAACAAACTAGACATCAATCACCAGTGGCATTGGCAGGCGGTGAAGACACAGTAGTCATATAGCGTCAGTGTGAATTATGATTTTTCAAAACATATCCGCTAATCGTTTAAGGGAAAGAACTCTTGCAATCGAAAGCTGAATCATTTCTTCACGAGTTGCTTCCCTTTTCTGTGTTTAAACTGCCGAGACCGGTTTCTGGCAATAATTTGAAGCGAGTATCAGTACATGTGGTCTGTCACTTGAGAAATGCAGATTTACTCTTCAAAATGACATTGTTTCGCAAATTTACTGTGATAAAGTGGATGAAGACAAGAGAATTTGTGCCTGAAAGACCCAAGAAAGTG
>SMGT01005158.1:413607-428142 GCA_004794575.1 Lanistes nyassanus
GTGAGTGTGGTAGTTTTTAAGCGGTAATTTTTTTTAAACGTTAAATATATGCGGCCTCTATGCGGCCTCTGGGGTTGCTAGCCCTGCGGGTCCCTACGGGGCCAAAGAGTTAAATCATTTTTCTATTGTTTTGGGGGATTTTTTAATGAATTTTTGAAAAAAGGCTAAAAATGATGCGGCCACCGGGACGGTTCGAGCTACGAAGGCTGCGTCACGATTGAGTTAAAGCAAATGAAACATGTTCCTGTGATATGACAATAAACCATACAGTAAAAGGATCACAACCACAGAAGTAGAATTCTCAAAGAAAAGTGGGGGAACTTTAGAACGTATTCTTGGCCATCATTCCATGATGATAAATAATCATAAAGGAAGTGCATTCCCACATTTTTACTCCCTGTCCCACCCACCCCCAAAACATTATAAAAAAAAAGGGGGTGGGGGGAACTGATGAGTAATTAGTAAGTAGCAATGAAACCAAGATGACTATCACTTGTTATTCTCCAAACTTTTAAAAAGCATTCTAGTATAGAAAACATTTGGTGGCAATGCAAGTGGAGGAAAAACACATAGGTAATCATAAAACTTGTAACAAGTTGCAAATCAGAACGGGAAACAGTGATGCAGAATGTAGAGAAAGTAATGGGAATAATATTTAAGAAAAAGGCAAGGTAGAAAAGGCACAGCCAAGTTGCATAGTCCACAATTCTCCTGTCAAGTGACAAGAAACACAGAGAACAAACAGCATCCAGTGACAAGCCAATGTAGCAACAACAACAAGACACAAAAAATGAGAGAAAGAATTATAGGTAACAACTAAGTGTCAGCCATCAGCATGTCATAGATCACCTGATGATTTATGTCGATGCCTGGGCATTCTGGTCCCTGGCAAGACCACTATGACATCAAAGAAAATGAACTGAATGCCTCTGAACCAAAGTGAAAAAATGAAATCCAGAAACACAACTGGGTATTTTAATTGCACCTTGAACTATGTTCACAGTCTTTCTTGACAAATATCTAGCACTTTGGTACTGTCACCCACAGCACAAATTCTTTGTATACATGTAGCCCTCCTACACATCACTATGCCCACAAACATCACCTTCATATGTTTTAGAAATTGGCTTGATTCAGTTTTTTTTATGTATTTACAAACTGGTAGTGCCACGCCATAAAGGAAATCTGAACTTTCATTTCATTCTAGTGGTTTATGATCAACTGGTAATGCAGTCATAAGAGCCTCTTAAAACTCAGTAATATATATAGAGAGACAGATAACGCATCAGGCAACCTACGGTACAGCTAAGCGAAACACCTCTTCAGTTGCCTGTATTGCACTGATTTCTTATAACCATGATCTACATGCAAAATCTTAAATTCGCCCCAGAAAATTTTATTAGATGTATCTTTCTGTTCTTTGTCTGTGCTGTTCTACTGGAGATAAATGTAGTTGATCAAAATTATCCATGTATTTATAGGCCTCCAGCCTACCAGAGCTTATAGGCTGTGGTCTGCAACTATTGTACATGTACTGTTATGTTGTGCAAGTGATCCAATTCTTGTGCACTGGCTTTTACCAGACATTTCTGTGAAAAGTCATTATGTGACAAGGAAGACTGCATGTTTCTGCATCAGCCTCCTGTTGCAGATCCCTGCTGCTGCAGTACCTTCTTTTTGCTCATGCAACTAACCCTTTATATGTCATAATACAAGGAGAGGTGTCATGTACTACCACTAAATCATATACCTTTTGCTCAAATGAAACTACAGGTGTATAATAATAAATAATAATAATAAATGTGGATTTTTAACGCGCGAGAACACATTTCATGCACACTTCGCACGGACGAGGCACACAGACACTCTAGTGAAAACAACGAGACACGCACACACAGAGGGAGAGAGGGAGAGATGCCTGTTACGATGTCATAAAATACAATTAAATGGTATCAGCCTATTTGGAAATGTATCAGCTGACCCGTACTGTAAGCCGTGTGACAAAGGATATGTGGAAGACCTGTGCCATTTCTTATTTGTATGCCCCAGATACTCTTGTCTATGCAAACGTTTTATACAGAGTTTTTACTATATAATAGTATATGTGTTATGTTGATCACGATTATGTGTAGTTTCACCCCAGTTTGCTACCTTGATATATGGAATTCTCCTGTTCATATAGGCCAGATGGCCTGAAAGAACTGAAATAAAGATTATTATTATATTATAGAGGGAGAGATGAACGCAGCACTGACTAACAGATTGGGATACAGATCGTCCTTCAGTCACAGATGGGTGGAAAAGTATCATAAGAGAGGATGAACAGAGAAAGTTGTAAGTTAATGCAGACAGGCAGTCGCGACGTCAGTCAAGGTACTTGCGGAAAAGAAAAGTTTTTAAGTTTTGTTTGAAAGTCTGCAGTGATGGGGAGTGCCGAATGTTGTGGGGAAGTGAGTTCCATTGGGTGGATGCCGAGAAGGTGAACATGCGCTGTCCGTATGTTTTTGTCCTGATGCGGGGTATTGAGAGAATGTGATCGTCTGAAGAGGAGCGGAGCTGTCTCACTGGAGTGTAGATTGTAAGAAGTTCTGAAAAGTAGCTGGGGCATGCACCGGTGAAAAAATTGAAACAGAGAGTAGACAACTTGTAGTCAATGTGAGCCTGAATGGGGAGCCAGTGCAGAGTGTGGAGGAGAGGTGTGGCATGGTTTGTTTTGCGCACTTTCAGGACAAGGTGAGCGGCCAAGTTTTGAAGTTTCTGTAACTTCTGTAGCAGATACAGAGGACAGGCGGCCAGCAAGGAATTGCAGTAGTCGAGTTTAGACAGAACGTAGGCACATACAAATGTGTTTGCAACCTGATCGGACAGAAGATGACGGAAGCTGCTGATTTTTCTAAGTTCAGAATAAGCGGATCTGCAGATGTTGGAAATGTGTTTGTCCAGTGTCATGTTAGAGGTAATAATAACACTGAGGTTTCTTGCAGAGTCGGCGAAAGGGATGTTGACATCACCAATTCGAACTGCTGTGGGATATTCTGTCACTCCAGAATTTCTTTTACTGTAGAGAAGAGCCTCTGTTTTTTCGTTGTTCAACTTTAGTCTGTTGTGGACCATCCATGCTTTGACATCGGAGATGCAAGTCTGCATGGTCATGATGCTGGCATGTACATCGGGTGGAGGACAAGAACTGTATAATTGGGTGTCATCTGCATAGGACTGGGTGGAGACCGTGTGAGAGTGAATGAGAGATGAAAGTGGTTTGATGTATAGGATGAAAAGGATAGGGCCCAGGACAGATCCTTGAGGGACTCCGAGAGACAATGCTGATGGGGTTGACAATTGGTCAGTGACAAGTACAGACTGAGTTGTACCAGAGAGGTAGGACTGGAACCACACCAGCGCCGACCCACAGATGCCGTAGAGATCATGGAGACGATTGAGGAGGATGGTATGGTCGATCGTATCAAACACTGCGGAAAGATCAAGGAGGGTCAGAAAAGACACTTCGCCTCCATCCAGAGCAGACAAAATGTCGCTGACAACTCTAGTCAGAGCTGTTTCCGTGCTGTGGAAAGGCCGATATGCTGACTGGGAGTGAGAGATAAGGTCGTTTGAGTTGAGGTAGGCGAGAAGTTGATTTAGAATGACCCTTTCAACCACTTTTGAGAGGAAGGATAGGTTGGAAACTGGGCGGTAGTTCTTGAGGCTGTTTGCGTCAAGGGTGGGTTTCTTAAGGAGAGGCTTGACTATTGCAGCCTTGAACAGCGATGGAAAGACTCCTGATGACAGACTGTCGTTTACGATCTGAGTGAGAGTTGGAAGCAGAACATCCAGGCAGTCAAGGAGAAGGTGGGTTGGTATGGGGTCCAGAGGGCAGGTAGCAGGTTTAGATTTTAATATCACAGCCTTGAAATCTGACTGAGATATGGGCTGGAGTGATTGAAATGAACAACATGGCAGGTTGTCAGCAAGGGTTGGAGGTCCACAGTGTAGCGCCATCTCATCCAGCTCAGCTCGAATATCTGCGACTTTGCATAGGAAGTACTGAGAGAAAGCCTCGGGTAGCTGTGTGACAGGAACGTCAGTGGGTAGTCGCGATTCCTTGTTTCGACCTGTTAGTTTGTTACAGATTTCAAACAGCTTTTTGCTCGAGGAAGAGTTGACAAACTGTGCTTGAAACCAGGATGTCTTAGCTGCATAAACTAGCTTGGAAACAGAGCATTTCGCTGCAAGATATAGTTGTCTGTGCATGGTGAGGTGTGATCTCAGCCAGAGCCTTCCTGCGCGACGGCGCGCACGCTTAGCCTGACGCAATTCATTATGGATGGTGAGGTACCAGGGGGCTGCCTTTAGCGGGTGTACTCGACAGCGCCGGGCAGGAGTGTGTGTATCGAGCGTTTTACGAAGGGCTTTATCAAGCTCAGCAGTCGTTAGAGGACCGCACAACATGTTCTGTAGATCTGTTTTGAAACTGCTCAGGTCCATCAAACGAATGGGGCGTGTGGTTATAAACAGCTGAGTTGGCTTCGGACACTGGACGTATCTGCATGAGTTCTCTTGACCCAGAATACATTCTTTTACACGCCTGTTTTGGCATGACCCTATCAGCTGGAAATTCCAACACTGTATGATCTGATTGTGTAAACACTTAAGAAATGTGAGAAGTAGCATCTATCAAGTGATGGGTCTGCAAATATGCTTTACCTGGCTGTAACTGATTACTGTTTTGTGATCGATGCCTTCTACTAGCTTTCTTCCCTGCGTTCCTTTTGGTTCGTGTCTTGGAAAACTGAACGGAAAAAAAGTGCAAATATAAACTTGTATTGTTTCAATACAAAACAGTTTTTAAAGTAAACATTTTGTTGAAGTATAATTTTACTATCATTATTAACTGCCATTAAGAGAACAACTGCATCAATGGTGACACAAGGAGCTAAAAGCTCATGGAGCAGTTGCCATATAAGATATATATATTTATAAGTAAAAATGTAGGCAGGTTTTGAAGTATAAGTAAGGTCTAATACAACAAAATTTAACTGAGGGGGGGGGGGAGAAGGAAGAAAAAGGAAGAATGAAAAATCCATGAATCACTACAGAAGAAAAGAATCAGATATACAAGATGAAAAAGTAAAACTTACTGCTAAACCTGACAAACTCTACATCAGAGACTATGCACACACAAGTAGTACTGTCGAGTCCTGAATAAATTTGTGGAGATGCAGGAAAATGTTGGTATTTAAAGACACAGATTTGGATTTCTTGATAGTAAGAGATCAGTGTGGAGAAGGACTGGAGGTGGCAAACCGAGAGTTAATTAGTAAAGGGTGTTGATGGGCATTTCCATAGAGAGGGCAGTCTAGAAGGAAGTCTTCAGCTGAGTCTTTTTTAAATCCACATGCTCAGCAAGGGTTATTTATTAGCTGCTCTTTACATGTAAATAAGTCCCAGTTCAAGTTGCTTTTCTTTTAAGTGTGTTACATCCTTAACTCACCTCATGGCTGTAAATGCCTGCATTCTTTTTGTCCTCAGCATCTCTTTTCTTGTACACATAGTGAGCTTCACTCCCTGCAAGTGGTGGCAAGCTGTTGTCAGTATGCACACTTGTCTTTTCAACAGTGTTTTGTGACAGATTATCATCACTGAAATTCACATTGTTGTTCAGGTAAATTCCATCATCTGTCAGCCTATTGTGCTGTGCTAGTCTGCTAGGGGTTAGCACTGGAGCAAAATCATCCAGTGGATTTGGCACTGGACGATACAGAGGTCGACCTCCTAAGTGAACCAACTGACTGGATGGATTTGCTTGTGTTCGCCTTCTTGCTGCCAAAGCAGCAATGCTGCGTGTGTTAGAAGTGATGATTTCCCTGTCCTCAAATGAAGTCTTAGACTGGCGAGATGGAGCAATGGGCAAGAAAGGTTGGAGAGTATATCCACCATCCTCGTACCCATCATCTCCTGACTGGTCATTTTTCCATAAGCGACTTAGCACCTGGGAGCGATGCAGGTGTTTAGACTTGGCACTCTGTGTAAACACCTTAATTCCATCTTCCCTACAAAGAATCAGAAGTAAAAAATTTGTAAGAAAATATAAATTCATGCAGCCTTTAGGGTATTCTAAAGTGTTAGCAGCTGCAGCATATAGTTAAACAAAACTGAACGATTATTCATATCATCTTGCCTATATTCTAAAATACACAAAGTATCCATAGTAGCATGTAGTTAAACAAAACTGAAAGATTATTTATATTGTCTTGTCTATACTCTAAAATATACAAAGTATCTATAGTAGCATATTTTATGTTCTATTCTGAATGTACTCTTAACCTGCAGACAAAACCACACTCACCTGTTCTCATCTGCCACTGGGTAGAAATTCAGACCAACAAGAGGCAAAGGCTAAAGGACAAAAACACATTATGTATTAATCTCACAGGATTCTGATGTTAAATTTAAAAGGAATATTTTAATACAATAATAGTAATTGCCATCTACTTTTATTTGAAAATTTCTTTTTAAGCAGTACATATATATATATAGCAGTATCTTGTGGTGCCCCATGCACAGCATACCCAAAAGCACCATCAAAAAATGGAACCACAAAATACTAGACCTTAGACAATGGTGTAATGGTGCCAGTGTCTTCTCTGTTCTGTAGTCTCTCATCCCTCTCCTGGCTGTATAACTTGAACATTGCTTCTAAGTCACTGGGAAATGGGACGTTTCGATCTGCAAGAATTACTGGATATCAGAACATACAGCATACGTGACATAACCTGCACCAAACACCATGTTTATTTTAGAATAATATGTTTCCACATCTCCATGAACACATATGCCTGCATAACTGGCAGTAGGCATGCAAGTGCATGCATGCACAAACATAAACTTATACAAAATGTATGCACATACATACATACAGATGACAGAGAAAAGAAGGGGAGAAAAGGCATAATGCTCTTAAATGGAAAAAAAGAAAAAGAAAATAGTGTTAATAACATTATCAACTTTTTCATGTGACCTTGCACAAAACAATTTACCATCTAAAAGATCCTTCTGGCGTTTGATGATCTCATCAGAGAGGTTGCGATAATGTCTTTGGCGTGCTATTACCATGTCTTTTTTCTTGATCTGAAAGTCTCGATACAAACAAAGGGACTGGGATTCCAAGTTCTCAATTTCCAGCTGATGTACCCGGCACATTAAGAACATTATTTCCTGTGCGTCAGCTCCACTGACCCGCATTGGAATCATCTGCAATTGGAAAACTACTCTTTCTAGATGCTGAATAACGTACCATATAAAAATTTTAAGACAACAGAGTAACAATGGCCGGGCTTTTTCAAACATATATCACCACAGGCAAGCTCCTGAATAGGTAGCAAGTCATAATATTGGAAGCATAGATTCTGTATATTACTACATGTATAATGCTAGTGTAACCTTACACAAGGAACAAGGCCAATGCAAGCAGTTTAAAGCCATCACTGTGTAGTATTGAGAAGATATAAGCAACTGAAGAATATACAAATGCTGAAGACTTTGCTGTGAGTCTTACATCCTGTGCTGTCAGATCCCAGCACACTTTCCCTCTGTACAACCCCCCTGAAAAGATTGTTATAAAATGCTTTCAGGGAGTTGTACTAGGAACTTTGTGTATAAGAAATAGTGTATTGTGTAATTAAAATTGTAAGTCTCGCGAGACCGCGACCGGAAGTCTCGTGAGAACGCGACCGGTAACATTTCCGATTGCGCGGGAAACATGTGTTGGGGTCATTTTCATTTACGTCCTGTGCCTGTTAACAACGGCTGTGCAGTTTCCACTCACAGCTCGTGGTCGTGCTTGTGCAGGCAAGTAAATTTACTTTGTTTTTCAATTGTAACCGGTCTTGGTACATTGAAAGGTTTTGAGAATACAAGCGGTACTACAATGATTGTAGGGAACTGATTATTGATTCTTTCAATATATGAATACTTCGGTTTTGATTTAAGATCTAACATTCAGCTTTGTGTAACAGTAACTGGCTAGGTCGAGGGTTAGTAAATTGTGACGTCGTACAGTCACGAGAATTTATGTGGAATCTTGCATTTGATTGCAGGGCCACGTTTTCTGGTTCTTTTCCCTTCCTCAGTTTATTCTTTGTTTATTCTTTATTCTTTTTGGGTTCTTCCTTTTTCTGCGTCATTCGGTTCATTTCTTCTCTTTCTGTTATCCATTTTGGTTTTACCACGTGCGCGCGGGGCCTGTGTAGTAGGAGTAGTGTATCGAGTTTATGGTTGAGGAGAGCGTTAGCTAAGGTGATGTGTTGCAATTGCGTTTGTGAGAATTCTTGTTCATTTTATATTTGATGTCTATGTCTCGATGTTAATAAATGTCATGTTTTGTTGCTATCACGCGTCTGTAGTTGAGTAGGTTGCAATTTGGACGCCTGTGTGAGTGAGTGCCTAAACCGGGATTGAGCCCACGTAAAATAAATTCTTTTGTAATTCCAACGGCGCACACTGGTAAATTTGGTCTTTGCCACTTGGGCCACGTGTGTGCCGGTTACACCTCGCAAACATATTCACCCCAACGCTTCCTGGCTACCCTACATTTCTACTGGTTATCCCTGGGAAAAACTGCCTGCTGACTGACCACTCCCCTTGTAAATAAAGGAGGTGTCAGCCATGTGGCACTGGCATATTTCCTCTTTCCACCGCCCTGCCTGAATCTCCTCCCCTAAGAGAAACCTGAAACCTGAAGGGCAGGTACCACCAAATACAAGTATATACCAAACATAAATTCAATAGGATAATAAGTATGTCTTATTTTTAACATAAAAACCCCAGCACTTCCATGCTAACAATCTGAATGAGCTGACCTCAGCCAGCTTGTGAGTCTTGCTCTGCGCCACCTCCAGCTCCTTCTGTACTGTAGCAATGATGCGCTGAGTCTTATGCTTTTCATCATGCAAGACTTTCAACTCATCCCGTGCTGCCCGAACCTCCTCAGTGTCAGAAAAATCCTCTCCTCCTTCTAGCTCTAGTGGCTTTTCATCTTCTGCATTAAAAACAGATTCCTTTGCTTAAACCATGGTAAAATCTTTGTCACAGGTGACGTTAATTAGAAAAGTACGGCCAGAGAAGGATACTGAGCTATTTTTTAGAACCAAGACTTATTTGTCTATTACAGTATTAGGAACACTAGAAATTGTAATCACCTAAATATCTGTTGTCTTCCAGCTGAGCATGCTCTCCATGTCTTCTGGCTTTGTTAGCTTCCCATCTGAAACAAAAGATGCAGATGCCTTTTAGTCTGTCCTCTAAATGATCTGATATGAACCTGTCAAACGCAAGAATATTTTCTATTATTAAAGGCACATTTACCTAAATAGATTCCTCAACAATTCAATGTAAATGTAAAGAACTGTGAACAAGTTGAATCACTTTCAATTAAGAGAGTTTTAAAACTTCAGTTGAAAGAATTAGATCATGACAGGATCATTAGCTCTTTGCAGATGGCTTGCCAAAATAAAAATACAAAAATCTACACAGGAGACTGACTCGGTGATGATCAGCTGATTCCGGCTGGCTTCTAAGCTAACCACCATTGAGGCATTGGTCAGTTCCATCAGGGTACGCCTCAGCTCCATCTGATCTTTGAAGCTGGTCAGCAACTGCTCCTTGTAGCGATTCAGCTCTTCTTTGTCCCGGTTCTGTTGTGACCCCAGAACCTCCGCTGTCAAACAAAAAACTACTTGGTATTTCTGTTTTTCTTACCAGTTCCTCTCCCCATTTTTAAACATAATTTTCACCGCACTGTAAGTACAACGTGTTATATCCCCGGAAGGGACATAAACAGTGCAATTGCTGTCTCGTTCAACATGGTGGGATCACTTTCACAGGAATGCCAGTCCTGAGTGATAGTCGTCAAGAAAACTAATGCCTGAGATTAAAACAATGCCGTGTGGGATCTAACTGCACTTACAAGTGAGCCAACAGCAGAAAGCACACCCAACCATAAGCCAGGAAGGGAGGACAACAGGGCAACATGAGGTACAATAATATTTTATTTCCTTTACAAAGCTCATCTACAATTAGTCATGATGTTCAGCATCTTTGTGAAGGGTGTGCTCAATAACAGGAATACACAAGGCTGGGTTTGCTACTGAAAAAAATTCTAGTTCGGTACTTTATCACTACTTCAAAAACTTCGTAGTTAGCTACATTTTCGCTTTTTTCAAAAAAGTAGTGCACTACTTTTTCAACACTCTAAAAAAAGTAGTGCATTACTTTTGCGCTACTTTTCAAATGTCCTTGTTCGCAACGATGAACTGAATTTCAGACAAATTTTGATTGGAAAGATTAAGTGAGCCACGAGGGAAAACACTGTATGCATGTTTTAACCGAGTCAACTCCACTTATATCACATATTATTGTTATCATACACAAACATAATACACTAAATCCATTATGGGAAATAAAATTTTTTGCTTGTTTTTCAAGCCCAGATCTGTCTCTCTCTTTTATTCTTACAAATTTAAGCAAAACTTTTGCTTCAAATTTTTTCCGCAACACTCTGGTGCTGTTCAGTATCAAAATAAGTCCCATATAACTAATGGTGGACAGCTTCAGCTCTGTCTACAAGACTGTGGAGGCTGCTCCACAGATCTGGCTACAGAGTCTGTGTCCTGACCCTTCTACCCCGTATCCTTATTGACTAACCACTCTGTTGGCAGCCTTCCAGATGGTGACCGTTCCCATCATAAATACAGCAGGTGTCACCTGGTGCCCATCTTTCGCTAATGCCACTGACCACAGCCTAATGCCCTGTCGCCCTAGTCCTTGATCGGCCCATTCACTATCAGTCCCCTGCTAATTAGTGACTAGTACATTAGCACCTTAGGACTGGTTGCACATACCCCTCCAAGCAAAATGGTTTCATTTGAATAAAAGATGGGTAGCATGTGCATTGCTACTACTAGTACTAATCAATTATTCGAGCTCTTCCCCTATATATGTGACCCTTACCATTTACATGCATTTACACACAGTCAATATTACATCATAATTTCATCTTAGACTATCTCTCTTCCCCACCCCACCTCTCTGAGCTCTCTCTCTCTCTCGTCTCACCCAGTCGACACTTGCAGACAGCACTACAGGTGCAACTGGATTCACACAGTGTTCCCTGAGACTGTCCCATCTGTCCCTAGGTCGTCCTGCCATCTCAGGTCCAATTCAACTCAGGTCTTCTGTCTGTCCCTAAGTAGTCCTGCCATCTCAGGTCCAATTCAACTAAGGTCTTCCTGTGAGAAACTTCTTACAGTCCCCAAAACCAACCTCAAAGCTTTTGGTCCATGGTCAGCGTTCTTTTAGTTTGGCTGTGGACTGTGGTATACCTGTAGTGTGTCTTTGTGTACTTGTGTGAGGGGTGACAATGGCCCCCTCCTCACTTGAGCCTGATACCACAGAGCTTCCTCTCCCAATCTGCAAGGGCCAGTAGTGACCCCCTCCTCCCATGAACCTGATACCACAGTACAGTACTTCCTCTCTCAATCTGCGAGGGACAGCAGTGACCCCCTCCTCCCATGAACCTGATACCACAGTACAGTACTTCCTCTCTCAATCTGCGAGGGCCAGCAGTGACCCCCTCCTCCCATGAACCTGATACCACAGTACTTCCACTGCTCTGTGTCGGCAACTGCATCCCTTTCTTCTCTCTCCGAGCTCCGTACCTCTCTGCTCTCGGCAGTCCTAGATCTTTCGTTTGCAAGCTTCCTTCAAAAGACTTCAAGGGGCACTGGTGAATCATGACTGAGTGACCATGATGGTCAGTGAGGAACACTGCCACTCAAGTATTCTCGAAGCTGAAGCTGATGTTGCAAATGTCTGTAGTGAAATCATTTCACTATTAGCTAAAACTTTTGTAGTTAGCTACATTTTAGCTACTTTGCAGAAATTTGTAGAGGGTAGTGCTACTCAAATTTGTAGCGAAATACAAGTTGTAGCCTGATACTTCGCTACCCAAACCTGGGAATACACTTGATGAATTCATGGCAGGATAAAATTTCACAAACAACATTTCATGGCAACAGTGTCAGGCTCTTGTTCCAGTTACCACAGTGATCAAAATTGTCCAATAGTCCAGCCCCTCCCGTTAGGAAAACCTTAAGAGACACCAGCACGTCTGAAGTAAGTAAAATCATTTAAAACTTTAGGTCTGGACTAATGAACATCAATCAACAAAGACACCTACACTGCACAGCCTGAATGCTTGCCACAGCATGGGGGCGGCCCTGCTCCTGGATTCTGCTTTGCAGTCTTGCAATTTCCTCCCGAAGTTCAGCAATAATGTTGGTATACTGTGCAATGTGATATGCCACATCTGTCACATTTCTTCGCACCTGTTTCATAAAGGGTCAGAAAGAGGTAACCAATGCTATTTACATGAATATACAACTAACCGTGAATAAAACATCATTGTTACTTCTACTCTAGTCCAAAGCAATGTCATTTCACAAAAGACATGTGAATGAAAATGCACGTCTGAATGATGATTTGGATGATAAATCCTGAATTTATTGTTTCAAATAACAAAAACTAAATAAAAAACATTATTCAAACTGTAATAAAAGAAAACAAACGGTTATGTTATCAACATGAGGATCACTTATTTATATTTACATCCAGTGGATCCTATAAATAACACTCATGGGGAAGGGCAAGGTTGTCTTTTACTTGAAGGTGTCTCTATTTAGAGTGACAGGCAGATGGACTGTGTAACCCTCTCAGGTTACCAGATTGTTCGAGTTACTTCCCCTTGCATCTTTTCTAGCTTGGGGAAAAGCTAGTGGGTGGTTAGAGAATGTAGTCCCTCAGGCAGATAACCCCTGCCTGTGGGGAAAAAGTGCTGTGTTGTAAAATCGCCTAGGACTGCACTTGTAAAAAAAATTGCATTACCTGAGTAGTGGCAAAAATCCTGTAAAATCCCAGTGGGGTTAAAAGGTACAGGCGATTTACGCTCTTGCACTACTTGCACGGAAGGGTTTGGGAACCCAGGTGTTCGCCGGAACTCTGTCCCTCAGTCATTTGAGCTGAGCGTTTGGGAGAGAGTGCATCATTCACTTGCTTGGTGCATCTTCTTGTAGAGGTATGATTGTATTTCTGTATTTGTTCTTCTATAACCTTGTAAGATAACAATTGCTTCGTGTACTATGTTGTAAACGTATTGATGACAAAATTGCATGACTTGGTCATGAATCTTATGTTTTCCCCTGCAATGTATGCAATGGGGTGATGCATTTGTGTAATAATGGTTTAAATTGAGAAAGCTCATGGTTTAATCTAAATGGGGAACTACAATGTGGTCTGGGATGGGTTGGGGACGATGATATTGTTGGATTCTGTTTCCCTTTTTACGTTATGAGGCGCTAGATGCCGCCATGTTGGTCACCATGTGGCCACTGTATGAGATCTATTCCCCACTGATGCAGAGTCTTCTTTCCATAAATTTGAAATGTATTTAGCTTGAAATGTATTTACCTGCATGGTGGAAATTGTAGCATGAATTCTGGTTGTATCATGAAAAGGAGTTTATTTTGGGCCTATGTCGTGCTCAGGACAGGTATTGTGACCCCAGACTCATTGCTGGGTCGGTCTGTTTCAGGCCACCTTTTCTTCAGTCATTACATTCACAACCAGCCCCATTATCCTGCACCTTTTCTGTTCATTTCATCATTCATCCAGCCCTTTGACAACCAGCCCTATTATTTGTGTCACTCATTCTGTTACCCTGTTATACATCTTACTTCTCTTTCTCTTATCTGCTTCCCTTCTTCTCTTTCCCTATTTCCCCCCTTTACTTGCTTTCGGGGTTTTGATCGATAGTTGATTAAAAGTGATTGGGACTATTTAGTTTTGGTTTCGTATTCTTTTAGCCAGCAAGAAGAGAATCTGCGTGTGTGAAGCGCTAGCCTTAACCCCGAAGCAAATATCTTTTGTATGATGACGTACACATTAGCGTGTTAATTCCCCACTGGTGTGTACCAATTAAAACTAAAACACAGAAAGTCCATCTCGCTCTAAACAACCATGGAAACAGCAAGACTGTACAATATGTAATTTATTTGCTGTTGTAACAGCATCGACACCAAAACATTTAACAGGTGATTACATCTGCCTTTAACAAATGCAGTTAATGTTTCGATCTAGTTTGTATTTGTACTTAATGAGTCTGAAATTTTAAACTGAATTTTCCTATTTGCAACCCATGAATGTCTTCCAAAATGAATTTAGAGTCATGGCCGCTGAAAGAAGTTATAATATTGAAAAAACCCCATCTATAGGCCATAAATATTGAATGCAGACCTTAGCACTTGACTGTTTTTTTTGTATTTGAAATTACACATCGCAAAATGTGCAGGATAACATTGCACCACTTCTGCTCAGAAAGCATTGAGGAACTTAGGTTCCATGTAATCGAACTTTTTGTTTAAAAAATCAATAAACCGGCATTCACTTTTGTATGAATTTCGGTAAGGTTTTTTTTTTTTGGGG
>SMGT01005158.1:428666-454469 GCA_004794575.1 Lanistes nyassanus
CTGGTTTAAGTGGATTGTTTGGTGCATTACTTGTTTAGGCCAGGTAATTTTGACTTCAATTTCAACCTGTGCCAATGAACATGTCTTAAAGCAAAGCCATGATTCATGGCTGATGCAAAAATCAAACTTTTTCTCCAGTGTTAAAATGTTTTCATTTTGATGATGCCATAATGCAGAAACCTGTATACTCACTGACTTAAATATCTTAAATGTTGCATGTACTCAGATTTGAAAGCCTCTTGTTGGTCCAGTTTTTGTGCATGAGACACAGTCATCAAAAAGCATGTGTGTGCCCCATCAAACCCTTCATGTCTTGAGACTTGCAACACAATCTTGTCTGCTACACACAGGTAGAATGCACAACAATTAAATGCCTGTCTGCTGTCCACATTTGGCAAGTGTCCACCTATTTAAGGGTTTTATTTTTGTTTTTTGTTTTTTGGTGGGTGTTGAAACTAATTGCTGACCACCCAAAGTGTTCACAAATATGATGAGTCCTTTTCATTCAAAGGTCTGTTGTAATTGGCAGTATACACTGTCGTGCATGAGTATTTGGGTCTTCTAAATTGTACAGATGAAAACTTTCATCTGGTCCAGGAAAAAGAAAGTGACAAGCAACTACTGATACTGTATTTTTGCTTAGTTTGAAGATATTATCAGAGAATATGCCAAGAATTAAAAACCTAGTCAATCCTAGAAAAATAATGATTGAGAAATTGTGGTTGTAGTTTCAGCATGCCCAATGGCTACCCATGTCTGAGATTTTGTTATTACTCATCAGTCCTTTTCTTACACACTTATTTTAATATGAGACTAGTTCCAGAAAGCAATAACACGCCTACAGCATTGGCACTCCTCTAATGGGCAGTTATCTTTATGTGAGAGCTACAGCTACAGAAATTGCCAAAAAGCAGTAACACACCCACAGCACTGGCACTTATTCAGCTCCATTAAAATCAAAGGCACATTAAAGGGAAACTTAACTTTAGAAGTAACGTGTCTTGAATTGATGAATATTTATGTTGCGAGTCTTTTTAACCCTAAATTTCAAGCTACAAAAGAACTGTTAACTTACAACCCAGCTTTTAATGCCGCTCATCGGCCTTACATGGAAGCCGCCATGTTGCCTTGATGAATGACGTCAGTTACCCAGGCAGGGAGAAAGCTACTGCAGCCTGCAGCCGATAGCGCTCAAAGCAGCATCGTCACAAATATCGGGCAGACGCTTTTGCTAGTGACATCGCGAACATTCACAAGATAATTTCCGTTATGGATCTGGGAGTTGTAGCTTACACTTATGACCAAGAACACACGGAGGAAGAACTACCAAACACGGAAAGTACCGATACTGAGCAAGATGACGAGTGCTGTTGTGACTAGTATATTTACATAGGTGTCCTTTGTTGTGTGTACGGGTGTGTCCATGCACGCATGCATGCATATACATGCATTTATTTTCAAGTACTTTGTATTGCTATACAGGCCTTGTAGGCCATATATATGGCATATTTTAACAAATCAACGATACTGTATGCATTATTTGTATATACCTATTTTAAGTATTTTCTATATTTACTCAAATAAAATAACACTTCATACAAATTATCTCATGATTAAAAAATCGTAATATTTTATATCATTACCATTAGTTGTCAAGCAGTAAAAATGTGAATTTTTTTTTATCTTACCCCTGCTCTGTCTTTTCACTCTCAGCTGTAATCGTCTGTTCTCACTCTCAGGCTCAGCTTCCGTCCGGTCTTGCCTTACTGCAATGCCTTTTACATTGGCACACTTTTTATTGATAATTGTCGGAATGGCTCCTTTAACTTTTTCTTAAAAGTCTTGAAGCCAAGCGAAGGTACCTTCATTTTCGTAGGTACCTTCAAAACACTCCCTCGTAAAATGGTCCTCGCACACAAGGTGCGATTTGTGCCATTTATACTCTTATGCACGACCAGCCAACTTGGCATTCTTTAAATTTTCAAGCCACTTTTTACATAGTGCATACAAATCTTTTATTTTGCTGGATTCATAATCCCAAAAAAGCTTTTGTGGCTTCCGTCTACATTAAATGATTTGCACTGTTCGCTGAAACAGCCGAACGCTTTGTACTCTGGCATGTTGAAGAATGCTTCTGGGGAACTGACGTCACCAGACCAGACGACAGCAGCGATATTTTGCTTTCATTCGCGAAAGAGTACCACAACATGGCGACGTCCGTGTACCACTATTTACCGAAATTAAAACTTGGATTGTATGGAAACAGTACCGATACAGCTTGAAATTTGGGGCTGACAAGACTCACAATATCAGTATCTATGAATTCATCTCAAGTTGAGTCTAGGGTTAAGTTTCCCTTTAAGGCAAACACATCTTGGTCATCTTTGGGAGCAGTAGCCTATGAAACAGTCCTGTACACTCATAATGTTACAGCAGTAGCAAACCTCCTGAAACCTACCTGCTTGATCCATTTTCTCAAAATCCACTGGCATCCCCAAAAGCAAAGCAATACCAAACAAAAATGCAATATGATAATGTCACAGTTTTGTAAATAATCCCCTACCTTTGTTTTAATATGTTTGGCCCGGTCTGCATACACAAGGGTGTTGCGTGACTCTTCAAACTGTGTACTAGCTGGACTGATGTGAGCAATCATCACTGTCTTGCAGTTCCCTCCCAGTGCATCTTTCAAAAGCCGTGTCAGTTTGCTGTCACGGTAATTGATGTAACGGGGTCCATTCTTATCACCTGTCATACAGTCAAAAGCTGGAGCCAGAACTCAAGAAAATTCCAGATTGCCCAATATACATCTTGTAGGCACTTAAAAGTCTTTTTGAATGACTGCAATTAGCGGAATCACTGGGCAATTAATTTTAACATTAAAATAAAGATGAATTTATTAGATAAAAATGATGACTTTCTTTATATATATATATATGAAAAGGTCTTTAACACCAACACAGGAAGGCAGCACAAACTTACTAAGAGCATTGATGCAGTTGCCTAAAGCAAGAAGGGATCTGTTGATATGAGCTCCTTCCACCATTCGCTTGCCCCGATTGTGAGTATTGGCAGCCCGCTCTGAACCTGCTAAGTCAATGAGGAACAACTTGCCCGTTCTGACTTCTTGCATAGTGTTGCGTAAACGGTTTCTCTGATTGACTGTCACTTGCAGAATGGCATGCGATCTTGATGATGCAGCATTGGCTGCCGTGGGCTCTTGAGTTCTTTCTCGATTTCCTTTCACAAGCATCTGCATCACCTGGAAAAAATCAATTACCACTTCTAAATTGGAATCAGTAAATGACGACATACACGATTTAACTGTCATCATAATGTCCGTGGATCATTCAAGCACACAAGGGTATGTGCATCATTCAAGCATATAAAGATAACCACGTAAAGTGGTAAAATACCTGTTTTAAAGAATGTAATCTATGATTGTATACATTCATCTAGGTGAATAAAATAAATCCTTCCAGGCAGCAATGACATGCTATTTAGAAGAGAAATTTGAAATTCATGAAACAAGTATTTATCTGATCCCTAAGGTGGCAAGCGACAATTATCAAAAGGCTGCATTCATTCAATAAGTTCTATAAATTAAATGACTAGAAATTAAAATTAATCTTTAGATGTATTTACTTCTTCACATATCTGAATAAGGGGAAAAACATCAATGATAGTATCAAAGATTATAGATCCATTGTAAGATTGCCGACTACTACTTATTTCAGGAGGAAAGGGCCAGGGTTATGTCCCTTGTTCTCGGACAGAAAATTTTGATAACATGGCAGTGGCAGAAAATCCACGAAAAGGTGGTCACAATGCTTGAGGGGCGACAGAATGCAGTAATTCTAGAGTGAAGGACAGCTGTAAAGGAAAACCTTTTTTTCCCTTCTCCAAGGGAAAAAGATAGGTAAGTAGCATATAGGATCTAGCTGAGGCCATCCTAGAAGGCAGATTTGGTAAACAATGCTGCTGTTTTTACTAAGCCTTTCACAGAAAAATGATCATATTTAACTAATATTTAGATCTAGCATGGCTTTCAACATTGCTATGAGCTGTTGACAATGTACATGTTTATTGTTAATTTCGCATAACAACAGTATAAAAGGATGTTTAGGAACCTAGGCGAAAACTACACAAGAAAAATAAAAAGAAGATAATGACATCCCAAGAACTGAACCAAATTATAGGGACCTTTTCACACAATAAATACAGTATTCCACTCATTCATTTATAATTGGAACACAATGTTTCTGCTTTAGGCTTTGCCTGTTTTATGTGAAGGATTACAGTTTTTACCATTGATTTGCCTGAAAAACGGTAATATTTATCTTTTAAGACTGTTATGTTTGTATCATTATTGGTTTTTGTTATATGCAATTTAATTTTTCACAGGTGTAAAGAATGGGCTCAAAGAATTAGACAAGAAGACATAAGAGGGAAATCTGTTGAGGAAATGAGAAAGTCTGGTGTTCGCCTATGTAGTGAGCATTTTGAAAACAGGATCAGTTTTTGTACCCTGACAAAACTAATAAGCTGGCATGGAATGCAGTACCTTTCATTTTACCATGTTTACCAAATCTGGCTCCTAGGATAGCCTCAAATAGAAAGCCTCCAAATAGGTCATTATGAATGGAAGATGGCCAGACATAAAAAAAAATTCTCTACAGGGACAAAGTCAAGATGAGATTGACATCAGTCTTGTGCAAAAATGCTTTACTGGTTTGTTTCTCAGGGAAATGTTCTGCTGGACAATGTGCTGCAGTTATACATTAACATCCTCTTCTTTTTCACACTTAAAGATAGCAATAGGTCATTCGAACTGAAATGCAACAGGCAAACTGATGACAGTTTGTCATTTGAAACATAATGTTTTAAACAGCACCAGCAAGTTCAGTTTAGATGTTTCATAATAGTTTAACTTTCTATTCAGATGAATGATTTTAGTCATAGATGATGCCAAATTCAGCTGTTTCATTGGCCTGAAATAAACACCTTTAAGAATGATGCAAAATTGATGCAGTGTACAAATTTGATGCTGTTTAGAATTTGACGCCTGTTATTTCACGCAGACCGGACAACAACTACTGGCTATTATCAGAATGTTAAGACTTTTGATCATCCTGTTGCACTAAAACCTTTGCTTTTGTGTAGTTATTTTGGTTGATTGTGTAAACATGGATAATGAACAGTAGTTGTTAAGCATTTGTAGTATTTCAAATGTCTGGTGGTTTAATTCCTTTATGATAAATGCTGTTTCAAAGATATGTTCACATACTGGCAATCATATAAATTACTATATGAAAAATGAGAGAGAGTATTGTATTGCAGTTTTGTATTTAGTTTCCACAGTGCTTCTTGCATTTTTCTAAAAATCATCCTGAAATCTATGCATTTTTCTTGAATTTTTGGGTATAAATCATCCATGATTGTGCTTTATCGGGAGCTCTTTGTTCATACAAAAGCTTGCTTTATTACAAATTTATGAGCGTTTTCTGAATTCTGTTTACTGTTTCAAGGAAAAGATATATTAATTCTGTAAACAGTATTAATGGATTAATAATTCCACACGGGAGAGAGGAAGAAACAGAAAGAAAGAGTCTCTTATCTTCGTTGTATTTGTTAAAACAGAGTATTTTATGTAACTTCACCCTGTTTAACTTATAATTTAAAAGCTCATTGTATTGCACTTTGCAGTTATCTGTAAGGTCAAGCCTTGTCTATATTCTGCATACTGTCTCAAGTGGTGGTGGTGGACAGTGCTTCCACCTCGCGGTGCTGTCGCACTATGGGGGATGGCGTCCTATTACTAAGCTAGGCACTGCACTGGAAGAACCACCAGACTGATGGCTGCAGTGCGGTCAGGCAGTTAAATGTGCGGGGAAAATGGATTATTTCCTGGAATTAAACATTTTGCAAACTCCGTTCGACACATATTTGGTGTCAAAAAGCCTGCAAGAACTCACAAAGGGATCACTATGTCACAAACACAAACTTATGGATAGAGGAGATAAAAGCATTTGAAAAATGATCTTAATTTGATAAATGGCATCTGTAGACAACTAATGTCAGCTATACAGTAAGCCCTAAACCTGGAGCAAGCTGGATGAAAGCTTTTATCTTTTATATCTTTTATCTTTTATTTCACACAACAGGACTCTTCACATGCCTAAACAGACATCTTTGTGAAACGAAAGGAGACTAACACTAACACTAACAGTATTACATTTACACAAACCATTGGTGATGCATATAAGCTCTTTGTCAATCTGTCATTAAACGACTATAAATCTGGTAAGACCAAACCCAAACAAGCAATAATAATGCAATGCTTGTTGTAGCTGCTTCACAGAGGAACATTTTAGATAAATAAAGGATAACACAAATATTCAAGTCTTAGATGACATATTTTTAAAGAGAAATTTATCGAAAGCAAAGATCCTAGTTCATGGTGTACAGAATACTCATTAATCACAGTTCATATACATTTCACTGCAATTGAAAACATGCTAGGCTGAACCTTTTAAACAGTAGACTATAAAGAGAAAGCCAGTTCCAAAGATTCCTATGTACTAGCATGTGACCACAGCCGTTGACAGTGTTAGTGTTCCCAGATGGCAGCATGCCAAAAAGCAATAAAAACACTGACAGATTGATCTGGGCAGTGAAGCCAAAATCGACCTGAAAGAACAAAGCAGCAGCATGCACATCCTGTGCGTAACCATGGTGCCAACAGGTTCTTCTTGTGTCCTCTGCCTTTGCTACTCAAAATGGAGTGTACAAAACAAAGCTTTTTTTCATAATAAAAGAGATGCTTTAGTGCCTGTAAACTAAACTGCCACTTTCTGAATAACAAATGACTACAATGTTTGCTGGCATTGATCAGAAAATCCATTTCTGAGTTCCTGAATGACAATATAAAGATGTGAAGATTGTACAAATTCAGTGGCCAAAGTTTTCCATCTAAAGTTGGTAAATCTGTTTCACGTGCAATTGAGGGTTTTATGCTCTTTTCAATGGTGAAGATTTCACTAAATCCATTTCCCTACACACATGTACATGATAATGGAAATTTGACTGCTGGGACTCAAATACAAAGATAGTAACAGCATGACATAAAGGACAAGGATATATGATAACCAGCATTATACATGCCCATATCTATTTTTATTTTATTGGTCATAGGGCGAGTTGCCATAAAATAATTTTTTTTAAAAGATGGACGAAAATATCTTCTACTGTTTTTGAGCCTGTGACTGACTAAGCACTAAAACTACAAAAGTCTCTGGCAAGCCCACCTGACTCCATCTACATGTACTTTCATCATGACCAGTGACCTAACTTTATTCGCCACCATGCCTATGCTTCATACATACAGCTTCTATTCATAAGCATTCTTCATTAAATAAAAGATATGCAATGCCCAAATCTGCAAGATCTGGCAGATACTTTTGGTAAATTTCCTACTACTATGAATAGGAACCATTATAGTCAAAAGTTCACTTGAATGAATAAACTTGTCATCGACACCAGCCAATTTTAGAATCTGGCAGCAAACTATGTTACCTCATCTGTTGACCTGGCAGTCACCTCTGAGATCCCAGCAACTTGCACATTTCCCCTGGCATCTTCTCGTAGGTCAAGAAAGCCTAGACTAGGGTTGAGAAGGTCTCTGATCATCTCATTGTATATCTGCGGCACACATTCAGTTATTAACATTGTCATTTTCAGTAGCACAGTACCCAGAATTTCAGCCTACAGCACACATTCACAAAATAAATGCTACATCATATTCAGCACCATGGCACCTAGAATTTCAGTTTACAGTGCATGATTATAATAATAAATTTTATATCATTTTCAGTAGCACAGCACCCAGAATTTCAATTTGCAGCGAATATGACTATAGTGTGTATATATGCATATATAATCCCCACACATGCTTCAGGGTAAGCAAACTAACATTTGCATACATTCGTAGTGTATTTCTGTATGCATGCGCACATACACTCCTGTATGCACAAGCACCACATATCCATGCATGCACAAACACAAGCACTTACACACACACAGGTCATATGCAAGCATTCTGAGAGTTTATTTTTGTATGCATGCCTACATGCACTCCTGGATGCGTGTGACACACACATTCTCTCTCATACACACACAGCACTCATCTTAATATTTACATAGAAGTGAGGGAGAACCCAGCTGCATTTAGTTACGTTTTCATTTGTACTCATACAGTTCTGGGTACAGCCTTTAGCAGGCTTTCTGAACTATGTGTCCAACTTCAGTGAAGCAGGAAGGATGGCCAGGTTTAGTGAAACAGGATGGATGGCCAGACTCAGTAAAGTAGGATGCACACTCACCTGGTTAACAAAGGCCTTAATAGAGCTAGGGCTTACCTCCATGTAGGACATAGTGACTTTATAGGCTAAATCCTCTTTGCTGCGCTTCATCTCCAGAAACAAATCATTGAGTGCTTGCACCATGATTCCTGGCTCCTCATCTGTACCCAGCATCGTGTATGTCTTGCCTGCCCCTACACATGTACATGGACATTTGCATGCATAGACATGGAAACACACATACATTATGCTTATTTTTCTCAGCTAAGAAAACTAAACTCTGCAACTCCTATCATCTAAACTGATCACCTGGTGCACGAACTGAAGTGCATGCATGAACCCCCATGAATGTCAGTGTGTGCATGTACACTTCCACGTGTGCATGCATAAGTGTAAGTGTATGCGCTAGCACAGGCAAGGTTTGTCAAAATACAGTTTCTCCACTTTGGGAATGCTTCATTTATAAAGTCAAAACAATTCTTCTTCAGCCTAGTTTGAATTATTGAACTTCCCAATCCCAGTGCCTGGCATGCTGACAAGAGGACAAGTGCTATTCTGCTAAGCATTGGTCTCGTAAATTAACAATGTGTTTTCTAACAATTGGACCAGCTGTAAAAATGCACCCCATGAGTAAATAATTTAACACTGTTGAAGGAATAAAAAACACTTGTTCTTTCATCTTGATCACAAATCACATCATGCTAAGAGATACTTAACCACAACCTAGAGATATATGGCCGAAGGTAATGGCTCTAAAGGTTAACCATCATATACTGTTTTAAAATAAAACAACTAGAAATATTGATTGACTGGCATAATCCACAATGTCAGAGCCATGTGCTGTTAATGTTAGCTTCTTATTTACATGAAGTTAATCATTAAAAATATATTTTTCTACCTAAAGAAAACTTTTAGCAATGCCTGGAATGGTGAAACCAATAGCCCATAATTTTTCTAGGCAGAAAGAAAACCAAAGCATCCAAAGTTTACAATAATGTATGTGCATTTACTCATACACACACACACATGCAATACAACAGTTTTAAACCTACCTGTAGCACCATAGGCAAACACTGTTGCATTATATCCAGAGATAACATTGGGAATTAGAAATTTTGTGGTTGCTTCATATACTTCTTCCTGCAAATTTGAGAGAAGTACACTGAAAGTCTCCAGTTACCATACGAAAGTGTTACTTCACTACCAATGTCATTCACTGTTCAGCTTCCCTGACAACAGTAACAGGACCAGGGCACCATTAAGGTTCAGGAAGTAGGACCTTCTTTAAGTTTAAATACATCATGGAACGTCTCCATGAAAAGAAGTGGAACCTAGTTCAAATACTTTGGGAAATGCAGTCCAACACTTATAATGTACTCCAGAAAAAGCTTTTTCTTTGAGTTTTGAAACTGAATACACTGGACACAGAACAGTTTATACAGCCAAGCAGCAGTAGTGGCATGCCATTCACCACAAAGTCATATGATGATTTGTGAAGTTGAATCTCTAAGACAGGGTGAACAAACATGTGAATTCTCTAACCAATGACTAATGCATAAATGAATGACTAATGCGTAAATGAATGACACATGCAAAATGAATGACACCAACTGATCATTTTGCAAAGGTATTAGCCCTTAGAGTCAAACTTTCTTTGCTGAAAAGAGGAAAGAAAACAAACTAACTACACAAAATTAAAAATGTTACCTGGGAGGTATTTCCATCAAAAGTGCAATCAAAGACAAACTGTTTTTCCCTTGATCGATTAACACGCAAGACATCATCTGGATCATCTGCAGGATCCATCAGTACCACCATCTAAAATATAAACATTTGTTATGTTACATTTTTGTATGTCTGAAATTATAGGTACATCATTTCACTTTTTTAACCAAAAAAATAGTTAAATAGTTACCAAACCAAGAAAGCTTACCCATTCAAACATAATGGAATGTAATGATAAATGTCAATTCTTATCTAAAAGTTAACTGCCATTGAGCAAAACATACACCGCATTGTGGCTTCAACCCAATGCCCAAGGTGCCAAGTTCCCATCTTCAGTTTAAGCTTATATCCCTTTACACTCCAAACACCAGAAGCAAGAAATCTGATAAAAGCTCTACTAGCGGTCAAACACCACAGTGTCTGTAAATAAATAATTCTTAACCTTTTTTTATTCTGGCTGTGTTGGCTTTCAAAATACTTGACATTAAACGGTTGCAGAGTGGTTACATAATTTATTAATTTATTAAGCACATATTTTAAGTGACAAAAACTGAAGTTTTGAGGTTTCCAGTAACCACAAACATGGCTTTATGTTGCCCTAAAAATAATCTGAAAATGTAATGAAAAATATGGTGTGTTGAATCTGTATAAATTAGGACTCTCAAATAACAAATATAAATTTAAGTTCATGGTGCAACCCCCCTGCCCCACCCCCCACCCGCAAATCATGTGACAGTATAATAAAGTAAACACAGGGTGCTTAATCTGCAATAAACTAGGACCTTGCTTCTCAACAGGTGAGATAACATCAGCTTTCTCTCTATTGGCATGAATTTTGAGGGTTGAGTCAGACGTTCTAGTATGTAATAGGCTTAGTAGATCTTGACATGCCGTCAATTGGATGCACCTTTAGCCTGATGGACAAACAGATGGCACAAGGTTTCCCACCAATCCCCTTAGTCATCAGAGGCGTGAGCTACAGATATCTATAACTTATAAACCCACTACTGTAGATTCAAAGAAAATTCTTTTGTTTGGTGGTTCTCTTTACTCCACTGTTCTCTACCCATAAAGGTCTTCAAGGCCAAATTAGTGCCAACACGGACAGCTTTGGATCACTGCCAGCATGTTGCAAATCAATAATGCAAGGACTCTGAAGAGAATCATTATTTCAGACAAAGCTACCAGGAGATCAAAGCCCACATGCTGTCCTGAGGCCAATGTAGTCACACAGGCACAGAACAACCAACCTTCTGCAACAACATATGTAACCGAGGGTGGGGGTGATGGCAGGAGAAAGACAAATTTTAAGTGGCTGGAGGACTTTAAGCAGCTCAGCATGTCTCTGGCTGGGAGCAGAGAGACTGCTGTTCAGGCTGATTGCATCCATGCTGCTTGAGCTTAAAATTAGTTGGCAAAGCTCCCAATGGTAGTTTTATTCTAATAATCTGAAAATGTAATGAAAAATATGGTGGTAGTTTTATTCTAATAAAACTACTAAAAGTTGTTAACCCACGGTAAAAACACAGATTTATTGTCACATCAGCAGGTGTTTAAAAACACAAAAGTTTTTGTTCCTTCCTTATGTTCAATGTCACTGGAATCCAACAAATATCACTTCAGATATCCATTAACACATCTCCAACCAGCACCCTTTTATTATTTTTTTCTCTCTGTTATAAATTTATGGTTAACATGAGATTTGTAAATCCAACATGAGGTTTTGGTAAGACAACAATTCCCTGATTAACATGAGGCATCCACATAACCCTCTAGAGCCCATCTGTGTGGATGCTCATGAATGCATAGTTGGGAAGATCCGTTGGCAAAAGTCCTAATTTAAAATGACCACACAGACACTTTACATGTGTACAAGTTGGGGAATCGGGTAGATGGCCTTGGAATGGGAACCAGTAAAGGACTTGTAGGTTGGATTGTCAGGAGGAAGTGACAACAGTAGACCGTATAGATGTTTAGAAAAAAAGGGAGATGTTAGGGGCAGGAAAGGTGACCAGAGGGTAGGGATGTACCTTATGACAGAAGTGAAAATAACAGACGTAGAGATGGTTGTACTTTGGCAAGTTAGCATGATAGTGCACGCTTCAAAAGAATGCCACTACAAACTTTAAACAAATAACACAGAAATATGTCCACCATCACCATTAACAGGCAGACTGGTGCTCTCATCCATTTTCATCTCTTTTTGGATGCACTGATAAAAGCCTCAGTGCTGACAAACACACCTTACTTTCCTAAAAAGTGTTTCCACACCACAGAGCTAGGGGTCACGACAAAGGATAGGTGCAATGTGAGACAGCCAAGGCAAATTTTCTGCTTTATTTTAGAGGCAAGGAAAATCAGTGATGCCAGCTGAGTTAGTGAGGTAAGAGTTCCTAGCTTCCTGGCATCACTGACATCCCTTACCTTTACAAAAAGGATGGGGGAAGAAGGTGGAGGTATAAAACTACCTGGAATACAAAATAAAACTTTAAGCAATGCAAGCATTGAACTGCTTGTACCTGTAGTTTGCCTTGTTGGTTGTGTACAGTTTAAATACACTGTACATGGAATTACAAAACTGTAATCTCTCCCCTTCTCCCCATGCCTTTTTGTTGTTATTTCTTAGATGCAGATGCATGTACACTCTGCATGTACACTCTGTTATTTGCTGTCTATTTGTGTGCTATTGACATTAACACACTGCTTTTACAGTTTAGGGACATGTTTGTTTGGTTATAAAATAATCAGGTAACAAGCATTTTTTGTCGCCTAAATCTCATGTTAAGAGAACTGCACTGTGTCTTTCCCTTTGTACAGTTTTTATTTCATGTTCCCACTCCCTCACCTGTTTTACTTAATAACTTCTTCAGATCACCAAATCAGCATTACATTTTAATCTTACCCATCCAAAATGCAAGAGGATATTATTTTAAGTTCTGCACAGTTTTGGCAAAAAAGTGATCTGGCACTGGAAAGAAAGTAGTTTTTAATAAAATGTGGTTATAACTCCCTTCTTTTATGACTAGATCATTGGCATTTGAAGTGTTGGGTAGTGCTATGTGGGCATGCAAATCATAAGCAAGGGAGCTTCTTTATAGGGGAAATGATGACTTTATAATATAAATACAACATTATATATCTGCTGATTTGAATAGAAAGAGATACAAATATAATGGTGTAGAAAGACACAGGCAGTGTGATATATGTTAGAGTAATGAAGGTGATGGATTTTGAGGTAAATTGATACTGGAGGGAATCCATTCACCCACCAGTGACAAAGGGTGCATATGGGGCAGGGTGGGGGCTGGCATGATATGTATTAATAACCTGTGGCCACCCCCACCCCCCAATATCATCAGGATTTCTACAGACTGATGATGGCAGCATGGTGGCAGCCTCTTGGTCAACACAGTGCTTCATTGACACAAGGCTGCATACAAAATCTAGGGTCTATCGGCATTGTCAGCTATCAGGGATTCAGATCCTTACACCCTGCTCTGACAGTCTGAATGTTTACAATGCCAGAAACAGACAAGGAAATCAATGTCACCTTAGGTTTATGGTATTAATATTCACCAGCATGCTGCCAGGGAAGGAGACTGATCAGTATTAGAATACAGCTGCTTGCTAAGTGTTTTTTTTTTTAAATCAAGCAAATTCAGCAAAATAGACATCTAAAGATGCTGGGCCTATCCCATTCTGCTGTCTGTCATATTCATACAAGAGAAAAAGGCAGCAATCATTTTAGATACACCAGTAAATAGATAATGTTAAGAGGAATATCTGGTTGGCATGCTCATTTTTGTGCAAATTTTGTTTTCTTATTTAAAATGTATCATTCTTTATTAATGAAGGAAATTTTGGAACTAAATATTGTACATACATTTCTTCAAAGGCTGACATAGTATGTTATGAAATTAATGCATGTTACTGGAATTACATGTTGTAGTGTCATTTTCTAATATGTGATCGCACCTGTTTAATTGGAACAGATCCATTCTCCCTTCTTTGAACTTTAGGTTATCAAACACTTACATGTATGGAGGGCAAAGCAGATATCTAGAACAGTTGAACAGTTATGTTTTATTTTTTTTAAATTTTTTATACACTTTTCTGACGTATAATAAATGTGGTACAATATGCACTGATTTTTTTTCCTAGCTCGTTGTTATGTTAATTTGAAAGTTCTGTGTGGGCACTGTAGGTGGAAAGTACTGATGTTTCACTTGCTTGCTATAAACTGTAGCAGAACAGAAAAAACAACAATAAAGATCTGCACTTTGCTTCTGGCACTTTTCAGTCTAAACAACAGTGGTAAGGTCCTATATTAGCATTGGTCTATCATATTTGACTGCTTTTGCAATATATATAAATAACTAATTAAATCTCATTCACTATGAATTTAGCATTCAGTGTTCAAATACCAAGAGTGGAAGAGGAAAATTATATAGAAGATTCCTGTAAAATATCTTACAGTTTGTGTTCTGTTTTACAGAAAACATAGAGCTGTATTTATTTTCCAGTAGGAATAGTCATTAAAATGAGTAAAATAAATAGAATGAGTGAAGTCACAAACACACAGACAGCTTGATCTGGATAGAAGGGCTTCAAAATCACAGCTTTCTAAGCAAACATGTAAGTACAAGAACATCGTCTGTGAATCCACCCAATTTAATTTACTATCTAATATGCAATAAACACAGGTAAATAAGCTCTGGATGACGTACCATCCACACAGTTTAGGAGTAACCAACATGCCTAACAGTGTAACACTAGTGACAGAAACCTGCATGTCCTAGGTAAAGAATTTTTAAACTACAAAAGACTCACATTGTCCTCCACTTTGTAGGCTGTTGGATGTGCACCTTGAAAAATCTCATCCTCGGTCAAAGGTCGAATGCGGAGAGCAACCTACAAAATAGTGAAATATAAAAACATAAATTTCTATTGCTTTATCTATGCCTCCAGATAAACTATTACATTAGACCCGTCTACCCTCACTGGCTGTTGCACATATTTTGCCATAGACTTACCTGAGCGTATTTCTTTTGAAGTTCAAACATTCTTTAAACACAATATAATGGGTCTGCAAAAGTTCTTCCTAAAAATAATATAAGGATATTCTAAATGAATGAATTATAATTATAATAAAGCAGTGTCGCCATGAGTTCTCCCATAGAAGCTGCCTTGTTTTTCTAGTGCCAACAGGTTTTAGTGATGTTTTATCTCAAGCAATGAACAAAGATATTACAATCAATGTCAAACTTGCCAGCATGTGGAAAAACATATCTTTTTGCAATAACCACAGTATACATAAAATCTTCAACAAGTCAGAAAAACCTTTTCACTTCAAATTTTACTTCAGTCATATGCTGACAAGACTTTATGCAGGGTGCAGGATGGGGAGCCCCTATTGGTAACTGGTTTTAAACTTTATTGTAGCTGATTAAATTCCTTTACTCTTGTTTTTATTCAGCTTAATTACCTGATCTGTGTGACACTGAACTGCAGTACTAGTTTGGCTGCATCAACACCCCCACCCCCCAGAAATAATGAAACAGCATGCAAACTTTGCACATCTGCTATATATTCAGATTGTCTACAAGAAGAAGCCAGGGAGAAAACTTGCATTAACACTGACATTAAATTAGTTTTTTAAAAAATTGTCAGCAAGATTCTGTAAAAATTCTGTTGTAAACATTCAACATAATACCTGTTGCTCAGGAATTTAACACTGTTTAAAAGTTAAAGAAAAAGGAAATTCTCTACTGGCATCACACAACAGAAATGCCCTATCCCTATATTTTGTAGAAATGCATGCACATGCATGCACGTGTGTGTGTGTGTGCAACACACATCAGATGTGATTTAACATACAGTGTGAACATTCCTTTTGACAAAGTGAATAACGAAAATACTCAAATTTGTAAAATTCTTACAATGAGTTTGCAAGAGTCAATGTATAACTATAAACTGGCAACATGCTTATGATGTTTTTACAACTATTTTGTGCTCGGATAAGATTTTATTTTTAGATGTATAAATCTCTTTCTGTGCAGGAACCCAACTGTAAGAATAAATCAAATGACAGAAAAAAGCATTAAAACTAAAAATCAGTACTCTTTCATCAAGATCGCATACAAACATATTTTCATATCTCATTTACTGTCACTGCATGTTGTGTGTGTGGTTAAAAATTGTTTAAAATATATTTATAACATCAAGTGGTTATCAGATTGTTAATCTAACGTGCTACAGTACCAACAGCATCACCTGTTTTGAGTTACACATACCGTGAGATTTTGTTCACCACCACCCATTCTTGATGTCGACTTTACATCTGTCATTCCTTGCTGTCCAAAGGATAAATATTTATATTTCACATACTTTCCAGCTGAGAAATGACGCTGTAACGAGCAAATTTAAATGTTTTTATCTAACACAGGCTGAAACGGCAAACGTTTACTCCCACTGTCTGATATTTCGATATTTTACGTCTGCTGTGGATAGCACATGCTGTAAAAATGCATTTAGTCTTTGGATATTTTAGTGCTCCGCAGATGTTCCGGTTGGAAAAGACGACAGTACAAAACGGAATCGAGTGGCCGTAGATCGTCTCTGGCCATTTCTAGCTGGACTCGAGAAGCCGTACTTGCTACTCCAACGAGTCTCAGGAAACCACTTGAAAAAAACACCAGCAAGACAGATCAGGTATAAGTGTCACCGATCGACTCAAATGTTTATCGTCGTACTCGCACTTCTGACGCCATATAAACGCTTAGCCGTCTCCATTGGCGATCTTCGCACTACTTTCAAAGGCCCGCGTGCGTCGTTCGCAAACTTTCGGCACTTTCCGTATATCGTCGTTAACGTATTGGTTCTGTCCTTTACCTCCAAAGATATTCCTCCGCGTGTGCAGGTTTTTTTTTGTTTTGGGGGGGGGGGGAAATATAGTTAAAAGGTTTCATGTAGTATATGCATATTTCTAAAATGCACTCACTTATTAAATCGATTTAATGTTACCAAAATTGGAACGAAATTATCAAAGGGGAACAACCACCCGTTGTATGAGTTTCGTTGCTCCCACTTCTCGTGATTGCGCACTACAGAGGGTAGGGAAGGTGGGAACTTCGGGGGAGAGGGATCGTGCTTGCTGTGGAGGCTGGAATACCAGCGGTAGAGGCTGGTTCCCTTCTACATGATTAATTATTACATAGAACTGCTATTCTGGCAGTGTTAGCTGTCTCTGGGCGCATGAGTTAGCCTGGGTTGAAGGCGTCCAGTATTGTGACCTGTCCTGAACCCGGCTTCTGCCACATGGACACAGGGGCACGTACATTGCCACAGCGGGATAGCTATGTCGTCACACCGTCGTATGCAATACTTTGAAAAACAATTTGAAGTGGGATGGGTAGTCGCCACCTTCCTGCAGCAGCAGTTGGAAATGACTCACGTGGACTGACCAGAAATGTCACTGGTCCTTAACCAGGTCGAGCACCTGTGGGATGTGGTGGGCCGTCACCTGTGGGATGTGGTGGGCCGTCACCTGCGGGCAAACCACCCACCCCCAGCTGATCTCAACCACCTAGCTGTTCCTTTTGGTTCAGTAGGTGTGGCAGGCAGTCCTGCAAATGGCTTTGGGACATTGTCTCAGTCTATGCCATACGAGTGCCTTATATTGGCGGTATATATTGCTTCAGGATGTTATTTAATTACTACCTGCACTGTTATGTAAGAGGAACCAACATTACTAGACAGATCCACTTCCGTTTCAACAAAAATCGAGATAATGGCCATATATGGCTTATATGACGAGGTGCAGATGCGACTCCCAAACACAAGACTGACTTAGTAGTTTATGGGATACTCTCCCCCTCCTCCCTCCAGTTTTCAGGTCAAAATACGTGGGTGTTTTGATGTTCTTGACAGTGTAAAATCTAAATAAAGCTGAAAGGGTCAATTCCAACATTTTCCGCGCTACGCACACAAAAACCGAGAAAATAATCGGAAAGAAAATATTCTTTTCTCTGTTCTATCGTCTCTACACAAGGCAGCTATAGCGTATGTGTGTGTGGCTGTTTTGTCTGGAGGGACTATACACACACGCACACTATATAATGCTGTTTTGTCTGGAGGGACTATACGCACACGCACACTATATAATGCTGTTTTGACTGGAGGAACAATGAACACTGTATATATAATTGTTTTATCTGGCCGGAACCTACAAATTTTGTTTTGCAAGCCTGATGCTACTCAATGTAGGCGATTTGCCTGCCATGTGCGCTTTGTCCTGAGAAGCTGGTAAACATGACCCTTTCCACGCATAGTGCTGTAACAAAGACCCATAGAACCATATTATAAAAAACGAAGTGTTATTGTTGCTGTTCAAACGTTCATTTTAACGGGCGCGCGCACACACACCCACCCACACGGTAAATAAATTCTGTGATAATTTCATTAGTTTTATGTTTTTCCGGTTTGACTTGTTTGTTGTTGTCCCAATATGCTAAAAGAAGAAGTCGTTTTCTTTTGTGCCTAACTTGTTCTGATTTGGGAGTGGGTGGAGGTAATGTTTGTTAGTTTATTTATGCCTTCCGAACATTCAAAGTATTACTTCTTAATAAGCTGAGGACATGTGATGATGTTATTTCTATTTAACTCTCCGTCCGACTAATGTTTATTGATTAAAGTGCCTCTCATTCATCCACCGGATTACCATTACTCTCTCTCTCTCTCACACACACACACACACGAGGGCACCCTGAATACACACCTACTCAATTTACGAACATAAACATCCCCCTCCCCATAAACATAAGTTTACTCGTCTTCTTACTTTAGTTGTTGGCTGCATGTAAAACAAAACTTTAAACCAACCCACAAACAAAAAATCACAGCTATTAACACACGTTCACATGCACATGCAAAAAATAAAGAAAGAAATAAACATTCACATATAAACAAAGGAAAACAAAACATGGTCACCAGTCTGATTCCACATATATACTTGAGCCATATCTGCAAAGCTGAGTTTTTTTATTGACACGTGGTTCATTCTGTTACTCAATTCGAAAGCTTTTTTTAACGGTCGTAATGAGTATGTACATAATGGCATTAGGATAAGTTAGCAGAGTTTTGACCGAGTCTCTTACCAAAAGATTTTTCGTATTCAGAATAAGTTATCGCAGAGGGCGCTGAGTGTTTAGAAGCACTTCCTGTGGACGATGGATGGGCCCGACTCGTCGTACTCTTGCTTGGAGATCCACATCTGCTGGAAGGTGGACAGAGAGGCCAGGATGGAGCCGCCGATCCACACGGAGTATTTCCTCTCTGGGGGCGCGATTACTTTGATTTTCATTGTGGGAGGCGCCAAAGAAGTGATCTCCTTCTGCATCCTGTCTGCGATACCCGGGTACATGGTAGTGCCACCTGACAGCACTGTGTTGGCATACAGGTCCTTACGGATGTCGACGTCGCACTTCATGATGGAGTTGTAGGTGGTCTCGTGGATGCCAGACGACTCCATGCCCAGGAAGGAGGGTTGGAACAGGGCCTCCGGGCAGCGGAAACGCTCGTTGCCAATGGTGATGACCTGCCCGTCCGGCAGCTCGTAGCTCTTCTCCAGCGCCGAAGAAGAAGACGCAGTTTGCATCTCCTGCTCGAAGTCGAGGGCCACGTAGCACAGCTTCTCCTTGATGTCGCGCACGATCTCGCGCTCAGCCGTGGTGGTGAAGCTGTAGCCTCGCTCGGTCAGGATCTTCATCAGGTAGTCGGTCAGGTCGCGGCCGGCCAGGTCCAGCCTCATGATGGCGTGCGGCAGGGCGTAGCCTTCGTAGATGGGCACGGTGTGCGACACGCCGTCCCCGGAGTCCAGCACGATTCCCGTGGTGCGGCCGGACGCGTACAAGGACAGCACGGCCTGGATGGCCACGTACATGGCTGGGCAGTTGAAGGTCTCGAACATGATCTGCGTCATCTTCTCGCGGTTCGCCTTGGGGTTGAGGGGGGCTTCGGTCAGCAGGACGGGGTGTTCTTCGGGAGCCACGCGCAGTTCGTTGTAGAAAGTGTGGTGCCAGATCTTCTCCATGTCGTCCCAGTTGGTCACGATGCCGTGTTCGATGGGGTACTTGAGGGTCAGGATGCCTCGCTTGCTCTGAGCCTCATCGCCCACGTAGCTGTCTTTTTGACCCATGCCTACCATGACGCCCTGTGAGCAGACACACCTCGTTGGGAGAATTGGTCATAGTGTGTGACACACCTCTTTGGGAAAACACATTCGTCATAGTGTGTGCTTATAGGAATGTTTGACGTTACTGTCAGTATCACAGTCCCTATGCGACGATCGTGCGTTTTTCTTCAACTTAATTAACCCACCTGTTTTAACTATGCGTGCGTGCGTGCGTGCGTGCGTGCGTGCGTGCGTGCTTGCTTTAGGGAGAGAGCGAGCGAGCGAGGGAGAGAGGGAGCGAGCGAGGGAGAGAGGGAGCGAACGAGGGAGAGGGATAAGAATACTTATAAACAAATGATTCATTTTATCAGACGATAGACGTTTCAGATAATATAATCAAATGATCACTTTACTATGCATTGAGCACGTCTATAAAATGCGTTAGCTTCCAAACTATGTTTTTACTAATCTATGTAAATCTGATCAACTTTACAAGCGGTGTTTTTGTTTGTTTGTTTGTTTGTTTGTTTGTTAGTATTAAATAATGGGAAGGGGACACGAGTTTGAGGAAGACAGACAGAGAGACAGACGGACAGACAGACAGACAGACAGACACAGAGAGTCTGCTCAAGCGATGCAACTTTTTCTGCCCCACCTAAAGACAAGTAATCTGCTGCCAAAAGTGGCAGAAAAGGTGCATGACAATTGCATGTTTACTTATTAAGATCTCTTCACATATAACTGCTATCTGTGCGATGGTCATCAACCCCCGCCTACAAAGCTGCATGCGCAGATATTTAATGTATGAGGAACTTCGTAGACTGACTGACTGACTGGACTGGACCGGGCACTGAACTGACTGACTGACTGACTATGACTGCAAATCGGCTAAAAAGGTCTCTGGCATGCGCAGATAATTAATTCACAAGGAACTTGGGGGATCGCCCTTGCTCGCTACCCTTATCGTTAGAGGGTGTCTCCTCGATGCCCATGTTATCAATGGTGTCATCCTCAAGCGTGCGTCGTCTTTACTTTTGCGGAAAGTTCAGCAACCCGAGATTAGGAAATGTTCTTCAGCAAGTTTATTAGGCTATTGAGCCACAAAGCAGATCAATCACATTCAAGAGATATGGCCAGTATCACTGTAACATTATAGCCGTAGCTGACACCAACTGATCTTTTGACTTTTGAGATGTCAGAAGACGCCCACTTCTACCCGCCCCCTGTGGCAACTGTTTGATAAGCGTCTACCCCTCCTCCTGCACGCCCCCCATTCACAGATTAAAGTCACATGAACATAGCACGTCTCGTGATAACACGACTTTCCATTGTCTGTTCCTTGCTGGAATGTACTTAACACGTATATTCAGTATTCACTATGTAATGTTACAACTGACATACACACATTCCAAAATTGATGTACAGACTTCTTTATATTTCTTAGCGCACAAAATATAGTGTGTACCCGCTATGCTGACATTGCTAGTTTCCGCGCGCACAGGACAAACGTGTGCTCACACCTACTGATGGTTTTTCCCCAACTGTCGTCAAGTGTCATCAAAAATTTAGATTACAGCAGGACTTTAAGACTTTCATTTACTTCTTTCTTTAGCACTTGATTGCACAGATCCCTCTTTGACATATACTGAGTTGCAGAAGTATCTTGTCTTCTTTGCTAAACTGTTGGTCGGTCAGTCAGTCAGTCAGTAGGTCGGTCAGTCAGTTAGTCGGTCAGTCAGTTAGTCAGTCAGTCAGTCAGTCAGTCAGTCAGTCAGTCAGTCAGTCAGTCAGTCAGTCAGTCAGCCCTAATGGCTTTACGTTCATTGGATGAGAGATCAATCCTAGAGAATATCCTCTTTTAAAAATCGACTTTCGGCAGATGGTATGACAGCAAATATGGGTTGTTGTTTTTTTTTCAAGCTAAATAAGTGATCGAACTATTGCCACGAACTCAAGGAGTCCTTTTTCAAATAAGAAACGAAATTTTCGTGTGAACTTTTACTCGTTTTCTTTATGCGTAAACATAAGCAAATGATCTGTAGATATATAAATAAAACATTAAACCCATTCAGTCTATTTTTTTCCATCGAGACCTCTGTCGTTAACTGTTCCACACACATAATAACGTTTCTTCCCATGTTTTCCTTCCATGAACCAAAGTTTCCTCTATTCAAAATACCTGATGCCGAGGTCTGCCGACAATGGATGGGAAAACAGCTCTCGGAGCATCATCGCCAGCAAAACCAGCTTTGCACATGCCAGACCCATTGTCCACCACTAAGGCCGCTACGTCGTCGTCACACATTGTCGCCGCTTTCTTTCTGGACAACTGCAGTAGCAAGAACAAGAGAGAGAAGCGAGGGAGCTTCGCTGACTTGGGAGTTACGCCTCTTTAGTGAGTGCGGCCCTATCAAGCAACCGCTTTTATCGAGAGTGGCCGAGTTTTCTCGGAAAGCCCCAGCGAGGGTTGACTAAATATGGTATGGTAAGGCTTACTGATTGCCTTTATATGGTAAACGGACATAACATATTGATGATCGACCATCGGTGGGAGTAAGAACTCAAAATAGCCTAATGGCATGGTATCAACTTTTGGGTAACTGATTGAGAAGCAGGACAGAGACAAGACCGCATAGTCAAATAGTGACAGGTTTTTACTGACGTCAGAGGATACGCTGGGACTCTGAATTCAAATGCTCGCTCTCTGTTAGAAAATATACCGCAGGTGTAAATATTGTTCGAAGACAATTATGCACGCGCTCCGAACCTCCATCTCCCCCCCCCCCACACACACACCGATCTCTCTCTTTCACTCTGTGTATGAGAGAGAGGTGTCTGTACGAGTATATGTGTGGAGGAGTGGTGTGTGTGCGTGGTGGGGTGGGAGTGGGAGTGTGTGTGTAAGCATGCATGTGTGTGAGGGGTGGAGGGGGAAGGAGGGCGTAGGGGTTGTGAGTACTCTGCGTGAGTACATACATACGTGAAGAGGTAAGCCTAATGTCGACATCACTACTTTTCTTGCGTCAGGGTGTGTTTTGCCCTCATCCCATATACTAGTGTGTCCGCGCTGCACACTTACTATTAGCTTCATAATCCTTACCAGGATTTACAAGCTTAAGTGCTTGGACTCTATTCTTTCTGCAACAACAAGTTTCATCCGAGTACACAGCTCTCCGGAACTCAAAAAAAAAAATTGCTACTAGAGTGCTGCCTGTAGGATGACCTAGCTCATCCCCAGGGCATCACCCGTTAATATAGTTAAATCAAAAGTCGCGCAGACTTCTAAAAACAGCCTACTGAATCGTGTGACTAACATGTCCTGTGAATGGCGTTGTAAGTCAGAACAATTCATCCAAGTCTTCTGCAAGTGGAGAAAAATGGATTTAGATTTCCTGTACGTGAATTGAAGTCACCACTAATTATGTAAGAGCACGACTCCCCTGTAGTTTGCATAGCGTCAGAGACAGCCTGTTCAATATGACTAACACTGCACTTTACCAGTCACCTACGATTGTTTACAATATAGGAAAAGAACTTGCCGACAAATACACGCCGAAGAAAAGTATGTCTCTGTCGCAGCCTAAAACATTCTTTTCTATTTTTACAATCACAATATCATCATCTGGCAAGTCAATTCTTTTAATATAATCACCACTTTTCACCATCACCTGCACACCTCGACTGGGTTTATGTTTCATGTGGTATGCTTCACCTGGGAGAAAATTGCACAAAATGCTAGAAACAGTCTAGTTTTGTATTGCGTTGAAGGAACGTCTTTCAGGCAAATGTCAAATGAATTTACGTAGCGACCAAAGACCTCTTCAAAGTGTATTTTACTTATATCTTCAATGTTCCAGTTTAACATACACTGCACATTGATTATATGGCGGTGTAACCATGGCTTCACAGGAAAACCTCTCTTAACTCTATTTTCCATTTACAGTAATAACGGTTTACTCTAAGGTTTCATATTGTAAGGTTTACATTATATCCAGGACAGCAAATAATACAGCACTTACCCCAAAATATTCTGACATTTTCTGTGCACAGTTTACAGAAATTCATTTATAGATCAGTCACTTGTGCTTTTTTAAGGTGTCACGATCCACGTGACAAGTGGCGAGGAATTTTGATTAGATCGGTCTACCATACTAGTCGTTGAACGGATAGCCGAACTGCACAGCGGGGGAGGGATGAGTCCGCTCACAAATTAGGAAATTGAGAGAGAAGTTAAGGAAAATAGTTTAGCTGTGAACTCAGAACTGAAGAGAAAAGACGTGAAGAACTGACTGATGTGGGGGAACGTGACGGAACGTACTCACTGTGTTTGATGTTACCTACTCCTTCAATCGCTGAACTGAAGGTATTGTGTATCAGCAGGATTTTTTGTTAATATTTTTTTGTATGTGCTAAATTACTGGGTAAAAACCTGATATGTGCCCTCCAGAAACTTCTGCTAATTTGTATATTTTTATGAAGTGATTTCATGTATGACAAAAACGTCATGATAGTATTAATTGTGAGGGAATTTTGCTTGAAAATGCGGTTCGTTATTTGAATTTACCTATTCTGTAGTGAGAAGTGATTGTATAGCGAACTTGATTGTTTATAGATGTATGTGAGTGGGCGCCATGTTTGTCATGATTGAAACCCGTAACTGAAAGCAATGAGTAACGAGAGATTTAACATGTAAGTACGAGGTGGCATCCCACCAGGAAAAGAACTCATGACGATTACGATGGAGGTGTACCTCGAAGCTGGGTACTAAGTAAGGAAAAACAAGGAGTTCCAGGTAGGGGTAAGGAGACCCCTGTACAGCGACAGGATTCGTCCGCCCCAGAGCCGACACCTGCTGATGGGAAAGTGGAAAGTGGAAAGAGGCGCGAACAAGAGGCGACCTCGTGACCAGGCCAGCGGGAGCATGGAGTGTACCCGAGTATCGAGGTGAAACCAGTCCGACCGTGTCGCACGTGGCCGCGACCAGGGCAGTGGGACAGTTGTTGTTGATGTTGTTGTTGGTTTGGAAGGGAAAGTGCTTCCACCTCGCGGTGATTTCGCACTGAAGGGGAGGGGAGATGGGTGAGGGGAAAGGGAAGGGGTCTGCGGTTTGGTGTCCTGGACTGGTGGTGGCTATGTATGGTCCCGCTGGCTGGCCTCTCTCCTGGCGTACTGATGATGGCTTGAGTAGCTGGAGTGGTGGAGTTTTCGCTGGTCAGACCTACCGCTGCTACATCCCTACATTCTTTTTATCTCTACCGCTAAGGCGCTATGTGTTATATTAGTTTACTTTGGTGTAGTCTGTTTTTATTTTTAGTGTTTTACTGGTATCCTCTGTCCTATAGCTTATTTGCTGTTTTTAGCTGGTCAATTCCCATTTTGATTTTTGATTTTTTTTTGTTGTTGTTTAGATATATCTAACATCTGGGTGGGCATTAACTACCTGCATTGTCAGTTCCATTATGTGTTGTCTTACATTTTTTGGAGGGCTAAGAGGAGATTTTAGGTTTACTACTAGATTAAGATTTTGCATAGCATTTTTTAGCTCAT
>SMGT01005159.1:11076-76075 GCA_004794575.1 Lanistes nyassanus
CCCCCCCCCTCGCCAAAGTGGTGTCTCACTTGCCGGTTAGCCTTGTGACAATGCAGTAGATGTCACCGTCCCTCGCAGCTCGAGTGCTTCCGCAGTCGTCGATCCCTCTTCTGCTGCTCTCGGAACGGGTGTGGCGGAGACTGTGGCTGTAAGCCACTCATTCGAAGGACTGTCAGCGCTGATGGAGGAGGCCATGGAGCGCGTCTTTTCCCTGTGTCCTGGTGAAGCAGGAAACAGCCTGTTTTCCTGCCAGCTCTGGCGGTTTTCAGGCGGACGCATCTCTATCCTCTGGCCGCCCACGAGAAGACACCTGCGCTTCTGGTGTGGAATCACGACGACACCCCCTGCCTAGTTTCGCACTTACTCACCTGTGCTCTGACTTAGTGCATTTTAGTCTAGGGGGAGCTTTCGCCTTTTCTAGCTCATGCCAGTAACAGCGAGATATGCCACTGGTGGGCTGCGCCTTGCACTTCCTTCCTGTGGTGAGGGCATCAGACCGTTTTAAGCCACCAGAGGGGGGGGGGCTAGAGTAAATGCGTGGTGGCTACTCTAGTGGGAACCTCTGGGGAGGAATGACCACTGGTCCTCCAGTGGGCATCTCTATGGTCTAATGCTGTTTGGGGTGGACTTACTCTCGCTCGTTCTGCCCACGGCATGCAGGTGTCTGACTCTCTGGTGCTCCAAGCCACCATGCAGTCAAGTCACCGTCCCTCGCAGCCAAGTGCTTCTGCTGGCCATCGATCCCACTTCACTGCTCCTGGAGTGGATGGGGTGGGGGGGAGGAAGTGACTGTCGGTTGTGATGGAAGAAGCGTGGGTGTGATTTTCTCCACTTTCTTGTACAGTGAGAAACCACCTGTATTCCTGCCAGCTCCGGCAGGTTCAGGGTGAACGTGCCTTCTGGCCTCCCACCTGAAGTTCCCTTAACTTCCAGGTGTTTTTAACACTGACAACCCCCCTCCCGATCCTGCCAGTGCCTTAGAGCTTTGGCTTCTCTGACACCTTGTTTTCCGGTTGGCATAGCGATTGCGATTGCAAGTACATGAGAGTGCGAGTGGTTCTTCGATATGTGTTGGCAGTCGTGCAGTGGAGCATTATTCGTTGTAAATGAACAAAATAGTGTAGTAATTTATTGCTGCTCTCTTTTCATTGAGTTGCGCATGTGGCGAGTAATGGGGTTGGGGCTTGAGCCAGAATGTTTTGGAGATTTAAGCAAAAATCAGGCAGCGATCATATTGTTAGTTTTCCCTCTTCTTGGCACGTATTTATGTTGTCATAGTCCTGGTTAACAAACAGACTATTCAAAACACATACAAACAATGCCCCTAGACATACGACAGAGCAAATACCACAACATGCACCTAGTTTTCAGGGGGATGCTAAGCAAAAACAACAACAAAAAAAACCAACAAAAAGGTTCTACCTGAATACATCTTCACACCACCACATGGCAAATCATCCAAGCATTGCGAAATGAACATCTCACTGTCAAACACAGTGTAAGGCATTTCCAGCATCACAAAATGGAAATATTTTTGTAAGTCACAGCATGAATCTGTCCCAGTATCATGAAATGGGAATCTTTTTTGAGTGGGATAAGTCCTTGACTTGAATCAGTGGCTCCAGAGAAGTCCAGCGGGGAAATATCCCACAATCTGGCACCTGGTGACGTTGTTGAGGTTGCAGAGGGTGAGTTGATAAATCTGCAGGGCAAAGTCATCAAGGTTGATGGTAACAAGATCACCTTCCTGCCCAATCACAAAGATCTGAAGGTGAGGACTTTTTTGCAATTTTTAAAAAGTTGGCCTTAATGGAGAAAAAGGGTTTTACTGTTCGTGTGACTTGAATTTATCAAAGATTTGTAATGACCTCTTTGGCTATTGTTTTGAATAAATTTTTAAATATCAATGTAGCTTTAAACTCATCACAACTGTAAGAAACGATAAAATGCAAACATATAAATTATAATAACAGTCATTGTTTTAATCTGGGGTAATATTTGTGGGAATGTTAAGTATCATTGGTTGTTTTATTTAATGTTACATGAATTCGGTTTTGAAGTTGAGGTTTTTCCCTGACTTTCAGAACCCACTGGAGTTTCCTGCTAATGAGCTTCGGAAATTTTTCAAGATGGGTGATCATGTGAAAGTTATTCGAGGTCGTTATGAGGGGGACACAGGCTTGATAGTCAGGGTTGAGGAGAAAATGATAGTTTTGTTCTCCGACCTGACAATGCACGAGGTGTGTACTGGGAAGCTTCTATGTGCCCTGCTTACTACCTATATTAGGTGATCATGTGCCATGTAAGCCTTTTGTTGTGAAATTTGTGTATGGGGATGATGTTGAGCAACTGATTTGTGTGTCTGACTTGTTACTTGCATATCTAATCTGCTTATATACTTCAGTCTATTTATTATGTTCTCGTCACTGTATTTTGTCATTTGGTTTCTTTACCAATGAGCATGACTTTTGATAGATTTAAGAAATACCAGGCATAGCTGTACATGTGTTGTGAAGAATAATGAGACCATATTGAATAACTATAAATTTGCAGCTGAAGGTCTTACCAAAAGATATTCAGCTGTGCACAGACATGGCAACAGGAGTAGATTCCCTTGGACAGTTCCAATTCGGAGATCTGGTCCAACTTGAGTGAGTGGATTTGGAAAACCTGTTTTGTTACTTATGCTGTATTAAATTGGTGTAACTTTTGTTTCTGAAAATGTAAATTAAAAGCAAATATTTTGTAGTTAAGTTTAGGCACTGGAAGACTGTATTATTTGGCTGGGAACACTGCTCTGTTATTTGTCCATAGTACTGGATTTCCCAACATTTATTATTTTTACTTCGTCATTCAAGCTATTTTAAAAAAAAATCTTTTTACAAAATAATCCTAAGCTTGTAAGATGCAGGTACATGAGGTGGGAGAAAAGGGTCAAAAGACGAGATTTGGCCAACTCACTGTACATGCTAGAGTAGTCCTGCAGAAGGATGGCATGGGATGAGCACTAAATCAGTGACCCTGATTATTACCGATCAAAATCAAAAGTAACTAGAATTGAAAAGAAGAGAAGTAGGCATGAACATGTGTTATCATGAAGAAAAATGTTTAAAAAGAGCTCAGCAAACTTTCAGCAACACTGTTTGTTGAGTTGAGAAGGTTAATTGCTTCTGTGGTCAGTGGGGGAGAACAAGGGGTTGCATTTAAAACTGACCTTTGTGTTTTATTCAGTCCACAGACTGTGGGGGTCATAGTTCGACTGGAAAAGGAGAATTTCCAAGTTCTTAATATGCACAACAAGGTATGTTTCAGTTCCCTCCACCCACCTCCCCAGAGATAGATTCTTAGAGATGCATCAGAGGGGTGTGTGTGTGTGTGTACATGTGTGCATCTGTGTGGATGAAGAATTTTCAAGAAGTAAATCTGGTGGAAGGAAATGTTTTAAAATTTCCAAAGAAAAAGAAGCAATGAATATTGTGTTTAAAACAAGAATCAGCTTAAGATTTTTTAAAAATGGTGCACTCAAAGCATATTTCGTATTATTTATATCAACTTTGTATAGAAAGTTCAGAAAACAGTGGATGTTAATTTTTAACAAATTTTTCTGTGAACTGCAAGGTTGTTTCAGTCAAACCACAGAGTGTTACCAGAAAAAAAGACACAAGACATGCAGTTGCCCTTGATTCTGAGAACAACAACATCCAGGTCAAGGATGTTGTGAAAGTAATTGATGGACCACATTCTGTAAGTTGTTGCTAATCTGGCATGAAGAAATTTGAAATAATGTTCCTTTCATTTTAGTTGAAGTGTTTGTTACAGTATGAAATTTTCATAGCATCATTTAAATTTATTACATTAAAAAGTTCTCTTGTTTCACAAATTCCGTTGTCACAAATCTAACATTTTCAAACATCTTTCAGGTGATGATTTAAAACTGTTACTCCCCTCCCCCTCCCTCTCCCCAGCACTTCTGAGTCTTCTATTGCTGCAGGATTGAAGTTCTGAAATAATGAGAGGAGTTAAAAATTACCAATTTTTGGAGGACTATCATCAGAGTTACCAAGAGGGTGTGAGGGGGGAGTGGAGAGAGGGGTAGATTACGACTAGTAATAGAGCTGTGATCTCTACTCATCAATCATTTCAACTGCAGGGTCGCCAAGGAGAGATTATGCATCTGTATCGTAGCTTTGCTTTCCTCATGTCACGTATGATGACAGAAAATGGAGGATACTTTGTTTGTCGTACCAGACATCTTGTGCTTGCAGGCAGTTCACGGGTAAGTTATATATATATATATACAGTCGAATCCGGTTAACTGGACCACCGGATAATCGGACCAGCTGCTTATTCGGACCAAATCTTAAAGAACAGAATCTTAATTGTAACATAGGGCATGTTCGTGTAATCGGACCAGCCGGTTATTAGGACCAAAATCATCGCATCCCAATGTGGTCCGATTAACCGGATTTGACTGTATAAAGTTCAAACGAGATACAGAGTCATTTGTTTTAATTTCTTGCAAGTAGTCCAGATGACAAGGGGTGGCAGAAACTTCAGCACAGCTTTCTCCATCCTGTCTAGTTAGGTGCCTTTTTATCGGAATGTTTGGGCAAGACAGCAGCCATGTGTTGCATTATGGTGCTGTGGCAAGGTGTGAATGGGGTAGAAATGTGAAAGCACCTGTTGCATGATTCAGTTTATCTGTTTGTTTCCACACCACCGCTCTGCTTCCCTGTCCATTGCAGCAGAACCTTGCAGCACCTATGGGAGGCATGGCCCCCATGTCACCTCGCCTGTCCAGTCCCGCTCACCCCAGCAGTGGCGGGGGTGCTGGCGGTGGTGGTGGGGGTGCTGGCCGTGGCCGTGGTGGGATGACTCGACGTGACCGAGAACTGATTGGTCAGACTGTCCGCATCAAACAAGGGCCTTTCAAGGGTGCGTGACACTGCATTATCTTTTTCACTTGGTCTAGTAGTCTGAATAGAACTGTAAATAAAAAACTTTCTGAAGATGAAAGAGGATTACTTGCCTTTTGCTTTAGACAGATAAAGGCAAAAATTGCATCAGTTAATTTATGATAACATAAAGTGTCTTTTGGGCTTTTTCAAAAATTCTCTTCCGTGTGTATGTGTGTGGGCATACACGTGCGCATAGGTTCATGAGAGAGTGTGTGTGTGTATCTGTTATTGTGATAGTGTGGGTGAGTGTATGTTACCAGGGCATTTAATATGGCACTTGGAATGATTATAGTTAATGGATTCTGCAGGCTACATTGGTATTGTCAAGGATGCAACTGAAGATACTGCCAGAGTTGAACTGCATTCTTCATGTAAGACTATCTCTGTGGACAAGTCTCGACTCTTGACTCTAACGTAAGTAAATTTCTAATAGTAAGTGGTGATCTGTGTGCGGTAGTACATCAGGTTTTCTTCTTTCTTCAGATCTAAATATGCAGCAGAATTGAGCATCAGGATAAGCGTGTATTAAATAGTGCATTACATTTAGAACTTTGTAGAAAGCCATTCATGTTCTTGGGCGCAAGCTTGGGTGGTCAGTATCAAGCTTGTGAAAACATCTGTACGTAACCCCTCCCCTCCATGCACGTAGTCTAACCTTTTTTTGGTTGAGAAAGGAAGAAGTGAACGTACGTAAATACGTCATTCTTGTCTGGATGCTTGGCTGGATTACAAACCTTATTGTCTTTCCAGTGGACCAAGAGCTGGAGCTGCAACTTCTACATACAGTGGTCGTACGCCAGTGTATGGAGGCCAGACTCCTATTTATGGGTCTCGTACACCCATGTATGGCTCCCAGACACCACTGCATGATGGGAGTCGCACTCCGCACTATGGAGGACAAACACCACTCCATGATGCAGGCAGCCGAACTCCCAGTGGAGGAAGCAGCGCCTGGGATCCATCAAGCGCTAACACACCTTCACGGTAAGAGATGATTGAATGAGGTTTTTTTTAAATCAACAATTACAAGTATTTGCCCTGTCATTTACTATAATTGTTGTGAGACATACGACATACCTGCCTAACTACATTAATCAGTATGAAAATTTGACCTTATTATTAACTTAGGTAGTAAGTATTAACTTAGGTTTTTGTTTACTGAACCTCCATGTAAAGGAGTCAAGTCGAGCTGTGAAGTCACTGTGGCCAAAGAACATAGTAATGCTTAATGATTTGTATACAGCTGGCATTGATTTATAGACATTTGAGGATGTTAGTCATCGATCACCTTATGTCTCCCTTTTCTGATTAAGAAACAAGAAAAGAGAGGTACAAAGAACAATCAGAAAAGCTTTTTGCTGGTTCTGTTGTTTCTGCAGGAATAATGACTTTGATTACCCTTACGAGGAGGCATCGCCTGCAGATTATGCTACCACACCCAACCCTGCCACACCAGGCTACCAGGCTGATGCCCCTAGCCCTGTGGGGCCATACACCCCCCAGACGCCCGGAAGCACCTACTCCCCCTACCACCACAACACAACCTCACCAGCAACCTTCCAAGGTGCGTAGCTTTCGGCAGTTCTCATCTGGAGATTGCGTGCACAGTGTGTGCATGCTGGAGTCTGACAGCAGAGCACAGGGGATTGTGGAAGTAGAACAAGTGAATATTCAGTGATTTAGGGAAAAAAGCTTGTTCATGCCATAGTTTATGCATTAAATTAAATCCATGCATCCCCCTGCCACTCCTTGGCCTACGTTCTCCCTCCCCCTGATTTAATTCTTTCCGTTTCCCAAGTTCTCCTTGATTGTTTGTTACAGCCAACAGTCCTGGCTATGCTGGAACACCCAGTCCTGCAGGCTACCAGCCAAGTCCTAGCCCAGGTGGTTATGCAGGCACACCTTCCCCAGCAGGCATGGGGTTCAGCCCTATGACCCCAGGTGCACCATTCACTCCTCAGACACCAGGCACAGGTAAGGGTGTGCAGATGAACAGGCAGGCATGGTCACACTGCTGAATGGACTAAGATAGACTTTTGGGCCAGGTGTGGTGGTAAAAGGTTAGGATATTATCTCGGTGTGAAATTCATTTCTGTTGGAATATTTGGTTTTTAAATTTTTCTTTATGTCCATACAGCCTCTTGTAATATTGGCAGCATTGGCTGACTTACAAAACTTCTGTAAATTTACTCTTCTACTCTAGCCATGGACCACAACCTGTCTGACTGGCACACCACAGACATTCTGGTCAAGGTGAAGGAGACTCATGATGACTCTGACCTGATCTGTGAGACCGGTGTCATAACAAGCATCTCTGTGAGTTACTTTTGAGCAGACCATTTTCATGTGGTAACCATCTCTTTGTCTGCTTATTTCTATCATCATTCATCTTGCCTCAGTGTACATTTGAGCTCCAACACAGTCCACAACTAAACAGGCATTTTTTTTTTTAGGAAATGCCAGGTGAACATCATCAAAAAAGAAAAAGTTCTTATGGTTGAGACAAAAGATTTCTTTCTGACAATTTATGTTATTAGCTTTATAATAAGTTTCTTTATATACTGCTTTTTGAATTGCTGTAAGCACATTAAGTGGTTAAAATGCATTTTTGTGTGTGCATTCATGTATGTGTATGCATGCATTTGTGCATGTATGTTTTTGTTTATGTCTGTGGCTTTTCACTGAGCAGGGAGGCATGTGTTCTGTCTACATACTGGAGAATGATAAAATGGTTAACATTGCCTGTGAACATCTGGAACCAGTTGCTCCCAACACAGGGGAAAAGGTAAAGATGCGGTGACCCAGTTTTATGTTTGGTGGATTCTTTACATTCCCAAATTCTTCACTGTTACAGCATTCACTCTAGGCATTCTGAGATCCCAGAAATAGAGCAAGAAAGTTATGTGTGTGTGTGTGTGAGAGAGAGAGATTTCTGTGCGTGGTTGCAGAAGTAGTCTTGCTGGGGGAAAGCAGAATTCAAAATCGAATATCATTTACACACTGAGAATGTTAGTGATGTAGGAGTTTATTAGAAGTGTGGATAAATATTCATCTTAGAGAGGTTCTGAGTAGAACAAAATACTTTCCTGTACCAGTTATGTCTGGCTTTGTCTTTTTGCAGGCAAAAGTGATTCTTGGTGATGAAAGAGAAACGGTGGGCATGGTGTTGAGCATTGATGGCATGGAGGCTGTTTTCAAAATTGATGAAAAAACCATCCGTATGCTGCCAGTCAAACACCTTTGCAAGATGCGGCCATAATGCATGCACTGCTAGACTGCATTAAGTTTGGTCTGCCTTCAAGCAGACCTTGCTTTTATTTTATGTATATGTGGATTAGTGTTGCAGTAAAATCTGAATTATGAATAATGTAGTAGAAATAGAAGGAAGGAAGGGCTAAGAGACTAGGTAAGTCTCCTGTGAAGCTTCACCTTATGGAAGGTTGTCTTAATCATCCCAGTGGGATTTGTTGTCTAGAAGTAGCCTAGAAATCTCAGACATTGAAGTTATAGGAGGTAGTTGATTCACATGACAATATGACATCTTGAGGCTATGTTGAAAGTGAAAAAAGGTAGAAGTAACATCCCTTGATCTAAACCAGGGTTTCTTTTTAATTTGCCATCTTGAAATCAAGATTTCATTGTACTATGCAACATCTTATGTTTAAAACTTATGAACATATTTTATATTCTTCGTTCATATGAAAATTGTCTGTGCATAGAATAAATATGTAAGCTGCAGTATGAATGTTGTCTTGAAGCCTTTAATTAAAGCACCATTCTTTATATCTTAATGTCCTGTGTCATTTAAAATAATGTTTTTAAGCATTTTCATTGTTTTTGTCTTGGCTTCGGATTACAAAAAATGGCTGGGAGGGGGGATAAGGAAGATCAACAGAGAAGAAAAGACAATTTAATGAAGCTAGTTCTTAAAGTGTAAACTGTACACTAAAATCCAAGCCTTGCTACAGTCATTTCAAAGGTCAAAGGTCAGTTTGCAATGAAAGTGTGTGGTGAAAAGAGATGATAAAAATGGTTTGCTGGTTATATGTGGCAAGTGACAAAACTTCTATTACATCATTATGGATCCAAAAGTGCTTTTTCTGAAGTAAATTTGGAATAAATTCACTGGAAAATGAGTTGTGTTTATCAGTTTTATTTTTCTGATGAGTAGTGTGGGCACAGTTTAGTTTATCAGATGATACTGGTAACTGGAGATGTAGCTAGCTCACCATCCCACAATGTCTCTCCCCCCCCCCACCAGGATTTGCATGTATTTGTTGAGCAGGGAGGCATGTGTTCTGTGTTCATACTGGAGGTTAATATTGCCTGTGAACATCTGGAACCAGCTGCTCCAAACACAGGGGAAAAGGTAAAGATGTGAAGAGGTAAAGATTCTTGGGGGAAAAACGTTTTTATGCAGTTACATCATTAAGATTTGTCCTTATGCCTTATTTTCCTAGGAAGTTACAATAAATGGGTTGAAAATGATGTGAACCAAAGGCATCACAAACTTGAAGATTTAACAGTACAATAACAAGGTTACTTTGGACAAGCCGTCAAACTAGGACTACAACACAACTACAAGAAGCTGAACAAATCTTGCCGAGACCTGTCTACATCAAACTGAAAACTGAGAAATCAAATGTGGATATGCAGTAGCGTTGGACTAAAAGACGCGTCCCTGCTGAATAAAGCTCTTAGGGCAGCACCACATGAAGTCAACAATCTGAAACATTGAAAGCAAAGTTAAATGCTCACCCACAGCTTTGACGTAATATGTCGGTTGTGAAGCGCGAAGGTAGGAACCGCTATGAGGGGTACTTGGCGTTCAGCAGGAGTCAAAGTGTTCACAAAGGATTTTCCGAAGCCTGTCAATTTGAAGGCAAGGGAAGGGGGAAGCTTTCAATGTCTGCTCTTGAGTCTCGCCATCACCCCTCGAACCCCGCGCCATATCTTAACCCTGCACCTCGGGGTGATGACGAATGTGCTTCGACATTGACCCCCCTCCTCCCCCCACCGCCATCAATCAGACCGGTCAGCGATTTTCACAGCCACTGCTTCCTAGTTGGTGCATCGTGCACGGTCCGTGACTCCGTTCAGTTGGTCTGTGCTGAGCTCGTCCACTTTTGTTGACAGGCAAAACTGTAGAATTGAACCCAAGAGCTCGATGGGGGTTCATTTTCTTTTTTGCCCAGGAGGTTAAGCTTACAGAGGACTGACTTTCCTGAATGTGAAATCAACCTGAAAGGGGTGTTTAGATTTTGGTTTTGTTACAGTTTTTATGAGGTAAGTATTGGTTTCCATTCTGATCTCATATGTAGAAGTAGAGTGTTACTAACATTTGTTCCTCCTCACTAAAACCAGCAATGTTTTGGATTAAATTATGGTTTCGAAATCATATAGACCAATGGAATTTAATGTCGTCGGCTGGTTTATTTTCAAGAGGCATTTTCGGTTTATCTGCTAATGTTTTGTCTTATCTCGATCGGTATGATGCTTTACAGTTTATATTCTCTCGTCACTTCGCACTTGTGAGAGCACCTCAGTGTTCTAGTGGTTTCGGCCGGAGGTCGGTGGTTCGTATCCCGGGCAAAAAATCTAGTAGCTGCTCTGCCAGACGTCTAGGGAACAGTACTATGACCCAGTGTCAGTATAATATGACTGGGTGGGACTGAAGGCTGTGTTGTGACAGCAGTCCCTGTGCGGCACACGCAAAGTTGTCTGATCAACGCCGTCCTGATATGTACCTTGTTTGCGGCGGGACGTTCAGTAACAACCAATCAACCAACCATCCTTGCATTTGTGAAATTATTACTGGGTTCAGTAGTTGTCGAACCAATGGCAGTTGAGAGCTTTCCCTGAAAGCTTCTCCTCAGTCGTGTTCTGTGTCCTCATAAAAGATCTGATAGTTTTTGAAGAAGACTGCACATTGATTGAAGTCGGTTGGCGTATCGTTCTTTACCAAAATTTTCGGTCGACTTCGGCGAACTGTTTGAGCGCAGCATAAGACTTGACTGCAGTCACGCATTCAATTTATTTGTCCTCCATTTCGGTTTTCAAGTGCATAGTAGACATCCCCTTGGGTTGTCTTGAATTGGTGTTTGTATCTCTTATTCGTACGTAAAGCTGCACGTAAAATACACAGGGTGAACGGGTCTCACGGCCGCTCTTATGAGTGGAAGCGCAGATACGAACGCTAATGCAACCCAGGCCTTTTTTCTTATGGGTTTTGGTAGAGTAGTCAGCGAGCTGCTGCCATTTACTGCACGTTGACTGCTGTGCAGGGAGATAATCCTTCATGTAACGCGATTTCGACATCGCCATGCGTGTTCGACACGACTATTTGGTTCAAACAGTGTGTTCGACACGACTTTTTGGTTCAAACAGTATGTTTGCTTCAGACATTGTGTGTTCGACACGACTTTTTGCTTGAGAAAGTGTGTTCGACATGACGGTTTGCTTCAGATATTGTGTGTTCGACACGACTATTTGGTTCAGACATTGTGTGTTCGACACGACTATTTGCTTCAGACATTGTGTGTTCGACACGACTATTTGGTTCAGACAGTGTGTTCGACACGACTATTTGGTTCAGACATTGTGTGTTCGACACGACTATTTGCTTCAGACATTGTGTGTTCGACACGACTATTTGGTTCAGACATTGTGTGTTCGACACGACTATTTGGTTCAGGCCGTCGTGTTCGACACGACTATTTGCTTCAGACATTGTGTGTTCGACACGACTATTTGGTTCAGGCCGTCGTGTTCGACACGACTATTTGGTTCAGACAGTGCGTTCGACACAACTGTTTGCTTCAGACTGTATCATTTTCTTCCACGAGTTTTGTGGGCATAACGAAGACGGACGCCATCTGCTGACCTGTCAAAAAATGTTTGAGCATTAAGCTAAGCTCTTTTCAACTAGATTGATGTTTGAGTTTGCAAAAACGACTTTTGTCCAAAGATGAACCTGTTCTACGCCATCTAAGCCTTAGACATTTCGATCCTAATTACTTGTTCATGTCGGACATGGCAAATTTCCTTCCTTTTACATCCAGGTAAGTCCCTGCTGTTTAATGAATGTGTATTACTGGCGACAAAAGCTACCAGACGTTCCCTAAAATCCTTCGGCTTTTGTCTTGTGACATTTTGTATCCTGCTAACGAACCTTCATTAAAACTCTTATTTGGAACAAGATCTCCGTGAAAAGCCCTGGCCTTGGAGCGATCATCGTGTCTTCTCGACATTTCCTGGAGTTCTAACTCTGGACGCACACGGTTCGTATAAAAGCAGTTAATCCACGAAAGATTTTCCCCCCATCCAACAGCATGCATTAAAGGTTTTAATGTCTTTGGAGGATTCTTTTCCCTAATCCGCTCTGATGTTAGCAAAAGCTTTTAATATTACCTGTATCGAATATCTGTATCACGAATACTTCTGACGAAGTCACCTTGTCATACGTAATAGTCGTGACTCATAGCCTCCGTGACTGAGTGAACACATCGCTGCCGAGCTTGAATGCTAATTCGTTTTGATCAGCTTCTCGCAGGTGTTACTGATATGCACAAGTTAACTTAGTGACATTTATGACAAGTAGGCGTCTGAAAGTATGTCGAGAACGCGCGTCAGAAAAAAAGGTCGCGTCTGGTCTTTGGGTGTGTTTCTGTTTGTCTGTTAGTCATTCAGTGTTGGAGCCATTTTCTCTGCTGCTTTACTCCCACCCACCCACCCTTTTTTGTTGTCAATCCTTTGTGTACTTTTTTCTGAGATTTTTCTTTTCGTTTTCTGAGACAATGAAAGCGGAGTGATTATCAGTACATTCAACATCCTTTCATTTCTTGTGATCATTCAGTGGCGAAGCTCGGTACAAAGCGTTCAATCACTTGTGAGTCGGCGTCCATGACAGTTCCTCGTGCGAAGAAGAATTATCGGTGAGGGGCATCAAGAAATGAACAGCAAGATTGATGACATCGGTGAGGCGTCTCGATTTCTTTAAAGAAAAATCGCATTGATGCATCTCCTGAATGCTTGGCATCAACAGTTTATATAGTTTCTGCCGGTTAGATTGATTTAACGACAGATTGATCGACTGCTCGATCGATCTACAATTCGACTAACACAACATCAAATATGTACAGTCAGTCCCCTATACGTACGAACTTCCGATACGAACAAAGTGGTGCTCAAGTCCACAATTAGCGTGTAAGGACGCACTTTCCTATTGCCGATGACTATAGTAAGATTAGAAAGATCTTATTTTTGTTATTATAAACTTTATTTCATGTACAATATTTAGTGTAAAACACATTAAAAGTCATCTAATAACATAACCTGTTTGTATGTCCAGATCCAGAGCTGTCCGAAACTAAAATACTTATCCACACTTACCAATTTGTACAGTACAAATGCTGGACTTTGGATATACGAACGGCCTCTCCGAACGGAGCCTGTTCGTAGTGTTTCGTAAATCGAGAGTTCCCACACAGAGAGAACGTGGGTTAGAGAACTGGGTACACCTAACCAATATGTGTGTCGAAGATAACATAAAAGCTGCAATCCGATTGGTAGAGTTAGCCAGGTGTAACGGGACACGCGCTGATACTCCGATTCTGATCAGTTATTTAACTTTGGCTCGCCGCACAAACACCAGCTCAAAACCCTCAACTATCCCAAGAAAGCGAATGCTTATTAACAAAACAATTTATTTACAAGTACTGGAAAACAGGTGTAAAATTATTTACGATATTCCACTGAAATTGACACATCGACAAACGTTAATGTCATAACTTTCGCATTCACAACATCAAGAGTCAAAAACTTTTCGACAAACATTTGCCCAATCAACAAATACCCTTAGGAGGAAAAAAACCAAAAGAAATGAGTAGTGTGTGACGAAAAACTGCGTTTATTGAATGAGGAAAGAAAGATATTGTTAAATAAAGAGAGCTAAAATAATTGAAATGGTACAAAATTTTCAAAAATGTTTAAAGCGAAATCGCAAAAAAGCGAGAGGCTACATGATAAGTTCGAGTTTCTGTGCATGCTGTCACAGTGGCGGACATCCCAGATTACAACACAGACGAAGCCTACCTGTCGTCGTACCGTGTGTATCAGGGGCCTCAAGATGGCGCCAACGGTGTTCCTCTGAGCTCGCTGTCCACAAGCAGAGTGCGCCACTGGTTTTCTTTTCTTTCTTACTTTTAATATTTCTTTAACTGTTTTGAGTTTTATATCTTTTACTGAGTATTTTCTGTAAGTCTTTCGGTCTCGGAGCTGACTTTCTTTTTCTCTCTTTCTTTCTTGGTTCCTTTCTTTCTTTGCAAACCTTTCCTATCACTTAATACAGTGATTGCAGACGAAGTCCTCACGGAAACGAAACTGGTACTGTTGTGGTAGAAATATGTTTTAAAAAGTACTTTAAATGACGACAGAGTTGTCTGCCCTACTCTCTGGACACTATTTTGCTCAATTGTTTCAGGAAGGGGATGATGCCTTCATCCAGGAACGGCCCCCGAGTTACGGCGCTTTGTCCTGCATATCGGCCTTCCTGTGCTTCTGTCCCGTGGGTCTGGCCGCTCTCTTCTACTCCTGGAGGGTATCTTGTTTCCTGTTCTACTTCTGTAGGGCATATAGTACTTCCTTTTCTACTTCCGCAGGGTATTGTGCTCTTTTTTCTACTCCTTCAGGATATAGTCATTCTTTTCTACTCCTGCAGGATATAGTCATTCTTTTCTACTCCTGAAAGTATAGTGCTTTCTATTCTACTCCTGCAAGGTATAGTGCTTTATATTCTACTCCTGCAGGGTATAGTGCTCTCTTTTCTATATAGTGCTCTCTTTCAATCAGGGTATAATGCTCTCATTTCTACTCATGGCATGCGCACATTGCTGTGCTGTGAAGTGTGAAAAGAACCCAGAAGCTTGAAAAACACGCAGTAAGACGCATCAAAACATTTTAAACAGTGTGGGACAAAAAATAAAAAACCCCGCCCAAAATGTAGTATCAACAAGAACCTAACAAAGAGTTAAGCATTTTTAAACAAAGCCCAGTACAGAAAAATGTTCGCATCACCCATTTCCAATAATGTAAGTTTTCAGAGACAGTAGGAGGTTATGTTAAGGTGCTCATAACTTCGTCTGTTATCCACAGGCCAGTTCCGCAAAGCATGACGGGAATTTTGCGGAAGCGCGCGTGCTGGGAAGAAATGCACGTGACATCGCCGCGTCTAGCGTCATTCTTGGCATCTTCCTGCTTCTCGTTGGTGTTCTCATCGTGGTTCTTCTCTGGCAGACTGTAGGCTTCAAATAGTGAGCTGCTTACAGGGCCTAGTGCAGGCCGTCAGAACTCTGGCTGTAATGGATATCGCGATGCAGTATAAATGTTTTCACATTACCCTCAGCTAGAACTCTTGGGCTTTGTCGCGCACCTGACCCTTACGTCACTATACTGCCAGCCATTCGTATATGGCCAACTCTTCACGTGACATTCAAAGGGTCTTCTGCAGCTGACTGGCAACAACTTTTGGAAACCATAAACTTTAGCCTGAAAGTAGAGGTCTTTTTGGCAGGCTAAGATAATGATAAATTTTCAGGGTTTGGAAACCAGCTGTAGTGGTAGTCCAGACTTTCAGGTGAGGGACGACAGAGTTCAAATTGGATGGCAGCGCTAGACTGGAGGAAACATCTGTGCACTACTTGAGCTTCAAGCCTGGGTTGCACGGGTATCAGGATCATCATTTCGTACGTAAAGTTGTACATAAACTATACAGGGATGGCAGGGCTTACGACCACTTTATTTATGAGTGGAGTGCAGAGACGAACTCTCATTCTACCCAACAGATGTTATACTCCCCTAACCCGTACCCCTTCCCTAACGCCTACCTTTGCCTGCCGTCTCCTTCTGGTCAAGCGAGGCAAGGGAAAGTACTCTTCATACGAAAGGGTGCACGGGTGCATGCGAAGAAATTGCTGATGAAGGTGTGATGGAAACCGATGAAATTCTGTGCCGCGTACATATCTCTGGGAATGATGAATTTTGCGTCTTCCAAGTCTAAAGAAGAGATATGTCTGTTATGTGGGTAGTGTGCTGGCTATATAAGGTGTGTGGGTGCACTGCCGAGTGTGTGCATGTGTAAGGGTGTCTGTGCGTGCGCGCGCTTGCGAATGTGTTTTGGGGATATATATATATATATAAAGAGGAAGAATATGTTGTTTCTCTGCCATCACCTTTGGTTTTGAAATTCACTGACATTTTTTAATATTAAAAGATACGATTCCTATTATAGCGAATGTGTGTATGTGTGTGTGTGTGTGAGAGAGAGCATTGCAACTGTGCTGTTTATCGTACGTTTTTTTTGGTGGTGTTATCGTTATTATTTGCTTATTCTCTAAATATACGTTTCAAATAAAATAAAATAAATAAAATCCGCCTTCCTTTCATTTATGTGCAGAGAGATTTATCAGAAGAGATTGTTTTGAGGCAGACACAGAGACATTCGGATTGTATATAACGTATATAGACATTCAAAGTTTATTGCTCAGCTGAACAATTATGTTTGAACACAGCTTTAGCCAGAAAAGTAAAGTCCTCTTTGATCAAATGTTTTCTCAACAACAGCCCGTTTATTCACAACAAAACCAAAAACTATTTCAGGAAGCAAAGAGCATAACAAGTTTTTATAGCCACTTGATACTTTAACACAAATATTTCCTCATCTTTATGTCATCAGGGAAGCGGGTATTGTGTGTCGGGGAAGGGAACAGGTGGGACAGGAGAAAGCCGGGGTGGGCATGCATTCCAGAATGTTCTCAGTATCAAGCAACATAACATTACACTATGTATAATTTACATAATGCTGCACATTCTGAAGATCACAAAGATAAGCAGGTGCTGGAGAACTGAGGTAAAACACAAGGGTGCACACAACGGTTGAAATGTTGAAATATTCTTCACGACTAGAAACCATATTTGAGGGCCTCCCGAGGAGGGTGGTGGGAGATTCCGTCACAAATCACAGAAAGACCTTATGCATATTCACAGATCAAAATAAGCTAAAAAAAATATATCAGGGGTCATAGCTACTTTTGAAGTATACATTTCACACAGTACACAAAACAAATGCTACATAGACTGCTTAGTATGAACAAGGTGTTAATGGCTTCAGTGTGTTGTGGAATATCGAGGACAGCAAGCCATCCATCCGTCCATCCATCATCCATCCATCAATCCGACCATCCATCCATCCATCCATCCATCCGACCATCCACCCACGCCCGTCTTCACGCACGCACCAGCGGACGCATGGTGATAAAAAAGTACATATGCCATGCGTTGTAATGCTGGATTCAGAGATTGTGCAGACTGAGAGAGGAATTTATGTAACATATATTACACATTTCAGGGTGAGAAATCAGTTTTTTTAAGTGTGCACTTGTGACACACTGCCACACCCGATCTGAAAGAAGCGTACTTGGGCTGGTTGCACAAACCCAGTTCACATATTACATGTACAGATTCACACCTATACAGTACGGCTACAGATATATATATATATTAGTCCTTCTCGTACTGACGTCTGATTAAACTGGATTTCAAAACAAAGTTTCACATTCTGCCCTTTTGTACGCTGGACAAACTGATACAGCCAGTGGCCCAGAACAAGCTTTTGTGTTGTAGTCGAAACAATCACAAATTTTCAATTGATTGGCTGAAGCCGCATTGCACATGGTCCCAAACCATCTCTTGGCAGGATTCACTGTTCAAATAAGGATAAGGAAACAAAATGGAAAATAGGAAATAGGTGTTCTGACGTCTGTACAGAGTTCTGTTAACAACGCCGCGAAATCAGTACCATCAGGGTTTCTTTACCTTATTCTGCATGCAAACAGCTGTCCATCGAGATGTCATTTTCTGATGACATCATGTGAAATTGCTTAGAAGGACAAGTTCCCCTTTGTCCGTGTATTTGCATTGTTAAAATCTTTTATCAAGGAAAACAAATCAGAAACAGTAGAGCAGTGCTACAACTCGAGAAGGTTCCGTGTGCTTCGGAAAATCCAGACTGACAGCTCGCACATGAACCAATACTGTCTATGAATGGTGACGAATACTACTGGGAAGGAAGTGAAGAAGAAAGAAAAAAGAAGAGAAAGCAAAGGAATGAACGAAGAATGGAATAAAGGGTGTGAGCAATTCCCATGAAGCTGCGTGCCTTGCACTTCTTTTCAAGTTGTCTCCCGCGGCACTTTTGAAGTGCTGCGCAGCACACTGACATATCACTTGTATTGCAAAGTTCTCAAAATCAGCAAAACAAAATGCGTCATGTAACGACATGTTTTTTTATTTTGAATTTGTATGCTTTATTGACCAGTGGATATTGATGAAAGTACGTATATATATATATATACAGGGCTTAACACAGCCCGACCGCCCTGGGCAACAAAAGCCCTTTGCAAGTAAACATTTCGTCTAGTAGCTCTACCAGGCAAGTGAAATTTTGACCCTGAGCTTCGCCCTGATGTATATTACAAAAAACTGCATTTTAAGCACGACAGCTTCATTATACTGGGCTGGTTATTAGCACATCCAGTCAGCAGAAACAAATTAGAAGGGACGATAGTATGAGAAGAAACGGGAGATAAAGAAGGTGGGTGAAGGGAAAGGAAAAGAGGAGAGGAGGAAAGGGAGAGGGAGAGGGAGGGAAGGGGGATAGGACAAGGAGAAAAGTGGGGGGAGGGTAGAAGGAGACCAAAGACGGGGGCGGAGGGGGGAGAGAGAGGGAAGAAGAAAAGAAAGAGAAAAAGTATTGAGTGAAAGACAGAAATTGAAGAGGGAAGAAAGAGGGAGTGGGGAAGGAGACAGCGCGTGGGGATGCGGGCGAGGAAGCAAGCATGAGAACTCTGCCCTAGTGTCCTGAAGGATACTTTATTTTCACGATCTTGACGCCAGTGATCATCAACTGCCGTCAAGCGGCCATGTCTGATGCAGGTCTGTCCAGCAGAAGGCAGGAGTTCGTGCGAGATCTGAGTTCTGTGATCTCGTCCTTGAGATGGCCAATCTCCTGGTCCTTCTGTAGGGAACAAACAAGAGTTCATCCAACTCACGGGTGAAAGCAGGCAGATGTCATCCGGCACGGACATCATTTCGATGGGCGCTTTACAACTACACAAGGACAACACACATCGAAGCATTGAGGCGTGTTCATTGCACACTGTGTACGCATTACCGCATTTACGAAACCCAGCTTACCTGGGATATTATTGCCTCCAACCGTCTTTGAATGGCAATGTTATTCGCCATCTGGCTCAGCGGGGTGACCTTTGACACGGAAGCCACTTCGAGGCTGAAGACAGTGTGCTGTGTGGGAAAGCGGATGTCGACGTCTCCGCTAGGGTTGTGGTACAGCGTGTAGAACTGCAGCGGAAACTTCCATGAGTGAACAGCACATAAAATAGCCTAGTCTAGCGCGATAGGTACAGCAAGAATGTGTGGGTGCGTGGCTACGCGTGTGCGTCTTACTCACGTTTGTAGAACTGACCAAATGATCTACGTGTTTTGGACTCATTTCATACGGTGTGAGGAAGATTGAGGCGGAAGGTTGAGTGGGTAGGATAGAGGGCAGGGTGGAGGGCTACTCACCTTGGGCAGAAAGAGGAGACAGAGGGTGATTGAAACAGCGACGATGATGAAAGTTGAGGAGATGAGGTAGCCGCCCACGTGATTTTCCTCACTGATGAGGAAATTGACGGTCACGCCAACGACACAGAGCACAGCTACATTGTAGACGCACATTCCTATGTAGCTGAGGAACGCAATCGACCAAAATGTTTATAACCACAAACAGGAATTTCCAATAAAGATTTATAGAAAGTACTCACTGGCCCACTTCCTCACTCCCTCCCTCGTATTAGGTTCTACATTAGTACGTATTCCATCGTACGCTTTAACGGTCTGTTCGTTCTGTCAATGACGCAAATATAGCACGGAGGTTCAGGAAGCAAATATGCAAACAACCAAGTTCCAGCTTAAGTTTACCATAGCATTTTGTGCGTTGCAATCGCTTCCACCAAGTTACACAGCCACTCCCTACCTGCCTCTATCTCAGTGGATTGCAAACAAACACTGCCGTTCGCCAGTCCGCCGAGACGTGTTTCACTTCTAACGATTCCCTATGGCAAAGTAAATTCACATCAAAGGATTTCCACGTCAGCAAACCCATTCTCAGACGTAATTATGAAACCTTCAGGTCCCTCTGACGCAGCAGAATAGAGTGGGGGCAGGAGTGGGGGCAGGAGTGGGGGCAGGAGTGGGGGCAGGAGTGGGGGCAGGAGTGGGGGCGGGGGAGCCAAACAAAACAAAACCTGGCGAGTATCCACGAAATATGTCAGTAGCACATCGTGTCTTGTATCCGAAAGATGATAACAGTCATACTCTTGGAAGGGTTTTCAAAATGAGAAATGTCGTCTTTTCGGAGGGTCAGTTAGAGGAGCAGAAATGTACTGTTACAACTGCCACGGGCCATTCAGATAAGTTTTGAAGAGTAGACGTCAGGAAATACTAACTGGCAACAGGTCATGTGCTAAATCTGCAAAGCGTCTTGAGAATGGTTTAATCCAGTTAGTAATTGCGCAAGAACTAATGCTTTGTTTTTTGTGTATAGGCCATCAGCCAGATGAAGCAGCTATAGAGTGTTCATCAGTTAAGTGATGGAGCTACCCTCCTCGCACATCCCCACACAAGTGCGTAAAGCAGAGTTCGCCAGCCGAAACATCCACCACAGACCACTGTGCTCCACAAACACCTGTCACGCGCAACTCACCGACTGTCGTTGAGCGCCTGCACCTTGATGTGCCTAGTCTCCCATGCCAGGAAGATGCCGAAGAGAAGCAGAAGGCCCTTGTACATCAGCAGTGCGCCCACCCAGTACTCTGGCCACACACAAGGCGCAGGCTTATACAGACTGATACCCACGTCACAAGCTCATACAGTCGCCTGTCCAACCTGGTGCAAACTGCTCAAAACGGAGCTGTCACGATACAACCTTTTCCTGTTTGCTCACAGAAAAGGTTGGCGTGACTTGTCCCTAATATGTAGCAGGGCTTAACACAGCGTCAAATGTTTTTTTTTAAATTCTACTTTCCCGACTTCACGCCTCACTCGCACATCCCTATCCCCCTATCCCGAATTTTAAAAAAATGCAACGACAGCCACGCATGGAAAACTTTGCAGCTGGCCGGAGAACTCATGAAACTGAATGTCCATTGTAGCTTGAAGATCGCGGCATAGCCTTACTCAGACAGGATCCCCCAAGCTGAACGACATTCCAAGGTGTGATGGTGCTGGCAAACTGTCGTGGCCTTCAGGTAGGCACAGTGTAAATACTTGTAGAGGGACAGTGCTTCCACCTCCCGGTGATCTCGCACTTTTGGGGGAAGATGGGGTCCTATTACTAAGCTATGCAACCAAAGAACCACCAGACTGATAGCTACAGGAAGATGACCAGTGCGGACAGCCAGTTTGATGTTCTGGGGAAAGGCCAAATGGACTCTGCACAATGTTTAACTCAAGGAAATAATGGGTGACCACTGCTCATTCCAATTAGCAACATCTGCATGATAGTCCACAGCCAGAGTTATCTCGGACCCCCCAATCCCCCGCCGCATAGCTCTCTTAAAGAGTAACATAAGAAATTAGATCCTAAATCACAAGCTTAGGACTTAAATCTGTGTTTGTCCGTAAACAAAGTAAAATCCAAAAAATCCAAGAAAGAACATACAAACAAACGGAATAAGTGACAAAAAGGGCGCGCTCAGCTCATCCTGTAGAAAATGTATATGATGGAGTTAGCAAAAGGTAGAGGAAAATGTGTTCATTTAGTCTCCAGTACAGTTCTAACCACGTGATTGAAACTGCCAATACAAAATATTAATATGTATAAAAATTTCAGTTAGCATCAAAAGAAAGTAGAAACCAAATCAAATCTAAATATATACATTCCTTTGACATACGACAGTTCACCAGAAAAACTGTTAAAAGTAGGTTCTCTTCGCGCAGTGTGAAAAGCGATCAGGGCATTGTCTGAGCTATGCGAATGGATCTAGATATGACAGGCTGGTTGTGTGTGTTGACTTCTGCGCGCATTCCACGTGCACAGTCGCAAGAAATTTCACTTGCCCGGTCGACAACTAGACGAAATTTTTGCTTGCCCGACAAAGGGTATTGGTTGCCTCGGACGGTCGGGCAACCGGCTGTGTTAAGCCCTGTGTAAGCGTTTAATAAAAAAATCTGTTTCTTTTTTCTCACGAAAGAATCTGGTGAGGGTTCCATATACACACGTCGTACCGTCGTACATTGTCACAACTTGGGAGATTTCTTTTTGCTCTTGACGGGTCGTCTCCTATTCTCGCTCACACGACCGCCGTCAAGAGTGTGACACATGCGTAGGTGGAACTATCACTGTATTACTAAAGTTAATTAATATGATTTCTTAACGAATAGAAATAAATGAGCCAAACAACTTAGCCAAAGAAAGGAAACAGCAGTCTACCTTTATGAACACAGGCGCAGTTTTCTATGTACGGTTCATAGGTTAAGTCAGGGTCTTCTGGGTCAGCCTGTAAGAAAAAGGTGAGAGAGTGGCTGGAAGTGTATTAGAGATGACACTGGTGCCATTCAGTGGCTGGAAGTATAGTAGATGTGATCATGTTGGTATTTTATTGAGATTGTCAAAACTTGTGAACTAGATGTGATCATGTTGTGATGTAATGAAAAAACATTGCTGTACACATGATATGATTCCATGGTTGTAACTGAGTTACATGCTATCATATAGTAACACATTAAAAAAATTCATTACCTTTATCCATGATTAAATGGTTGTAATTGTACTCAATCTTCCATAAACCTACGTAGGGCTCTGAAAATCTATTCTAGGACCCTAATCCGCGTTCTGGATGCTGTGGTCGAAGTATTACTGAACGGGTGAATTTGTTATCCAAGACCTTTTCACACACCTGGATAGGTAGCAACGCTGTGCTGGTGTAGAACGGGTCTACGGCGCTCCACAGGATCAGGAAGGAAAGGTCAGCGGTCACGAGCACAGACAGCCAGGCCATAAGGTGAAGGTCCTTCATCTTCTGCACAGAAGGATCGTCATGAAGCGAGAAATACAAAGCTCTTGAGGACGGCTTTTGGTCAGGGTTGAGCGCTGTCGCAAAACCTGTTTGAACAGAAACCTGCAGGCTAACTGGTTGGTAGTGTTTGCAGCGTCCTGCAGCGAAGAAGCAACGTGTGCTTGTCTCGGACAGAGGGTCGCGAGTTCTCTCGGCAAATGATCCTGGTTTACGGGGCCTGGTCGTCGGGAGTTTTCTCCGGGCACCCCGATATCGTCCCTTTTGCTCCTACCCTCCGCACCCGATTGCATCCGTGGTCCAACAGTTGAGGCGTCCTCTTCCCAGGCGGGAGGTCGACGGGTAGCAGCCCAGCCACACCTAACACTTAAAACTGGCGATCTAGCAGCTGACCTGCCAAACGCCTGGTGCTACAGGGAACAGTGCCAAGACTGGTTGGCCCGTGGTCAGTATAATGTGACTGGGTGGGACATTAACTTGTTTCAGGCAACATCATCCTGATAAGCACTTTTTTCGCGACTGGACATAAAACAACAAAAACCAACACCCTTGATCACTCTCAGCTATCCATCCTACTTTCTGTCATGAGAAAGTCTTTCTTCTGACATGACGGTAAACAATAAACAAACAGCAGCAACCTTAAACTTCAAGCATATACTTTGACATAAGCATCACACGACGCCTGTACAGCCGTACCTGCTACGTACGCATATTTGCATCCAATCTTGCCACAGCAGCTGGCAGAGTCAAGATACAAACGTGTCAAAACTGAAGTCATTACCAACATCATGAAACGCGTTGCCTAAGCTTACTATTTTATTCAGTTTCTTGTTGGCCATGATGCGGTGCACGCGCCACGTCTTGCTGAACATGGCGCCAAATGCCAAAGAGTAGGCCACACTCAGAGTTGCCAGCTTTGCCTGCAAGACAGAAACAACGCGTTTTAAGAATCCCAAGAAGGGATTTGGTCAGAAACTGCGCTTATAAAATCCACAAAGAAAAGAACGGGAGCTGTGAAGAACACGAAGCTTAAATACTCAACTGAGTTAATTTTTTTTCCAGTGTTTATGTATGATGATATAAATGACTGGTCACCACAAGAAAAATCACGTGATTATATAAGACGGCGTTGTTGACCACACGAAACTAATTCTTCAAATCTGAGTGGAGAGCACTTTTCCGTTAATTCTTTGAAATACCGGCATTAACCTGGGCACAAAAGAAGTATAAAAAAAGTCATGTTTAATCTGGGAGTGGCTGTGGCTGACAGCGTAGCCACAGGGGTGTTTAAAACTGACTCCAATGTTTTAAACTCTTTATGTGCATGACTTTATGTTTGAAAATTACCTGCATGTTTGCATCTCGTGAAAGGAGAGAACTTATTCTGTCAAACTTTAAGAACTATTTTTTGGTGTAGCGAACTGTACTTGGAACAAACTATTCCGCACTCGTGACGGAGCAGGCGGTCTGTCAGCGCTGCTGTACTCACGCTGCACATGATGCTGTAGGCTTGCGGCGACAGGAAGCGCCCGTCCAGGCCGTACAGCAGGACAGCCAGGTAGCCCACGCCACACCCCACTGCAGTCACGGTGTTGAACGTCGGGGACGACAGCTTGATCAACCTGCAACCCACACACCACCAGCGGCAGGGCTTGACAGTACCGCTCGCCCAGTCGCCCCTAGGCGACCTGATTGGCCGCGAACAATTTCTGACAACTTGTCCGAAGAGGGAAATTCGTCATAATCATAATCGTCCCATAATATGTTCGCAATAATTAATCAACAATAATAAATATTTTCAACGTTTTAAAAGTAGTTTTGTCGGGGTTGCACGGCCACTTTAATGTCAGTAAAATTGATGGCGCTAGCCGGAGTTAATAACTGCGAATGAATGCCCTGCCGCAGAAGGCGTCTCTGTGCTCAAATCAGTGCTTTCGATTAAAAAAATCGTGTATCGAAAGCCTATGTGCCTCCTAACAACAGGAAAAAGACCTGCACGTGTCGACAGATTAAGACAGGAAACAGTACACGCAGCACCTGGAAAGTGAGTGGTGCGTTAACTGTCTGCTCAATACCGGACTACATAGCTCTGGGTCGGGCTGCATGGACGTTCTTATCGCCTGTCCACTGGCGAAGGTGCACGTCTGACACACAGGGCGAACGGGCTTGTGACCGGAAAGGCAGGTACGAACGTCCATGCAAACCTGATCCCCATCCTCTTCAGCTGCACCACGAAATTCTTCTGCCACAGCGTCGGAATCTTTATCTCATAAAGAGATATTGCCAGATAGTCTAAAACTGTCAGACGATAGCGAAAGTAGGGCCTACGTAAAAAGTTGTACTGAACGGAGTCAAAACAGGGGGTCACGGGAAATGTCATCAGAATCTTTTTGGCCTTTCTCTCTCTCCTTTCTCTTGTCTTCCTACCTCTTTCTGTGCAAATCTATGCGCGTGCATATATATATATATATGTGGTTGTGCGTGTGGTTGTGCATGTGCTCGAGTGCATGTAGATGCGTGCTTAATTCCATATCGTAAGCATGTGGTTCTTTCTCTGGCGTGCCAATATGTAGAGTGTGTTTTTGTTCAGCATCTTACCTGAGATGTCGGTATTTAACATTGACGGCCGCAAAGGTTAGAGCTACCACGAAGCCGAAAAGCGATATCAATGACATGGAAATGAAAGCAGATTTGGACAGGTAGACAGGAACTCGGCTGGACACCTTCCTGTCGCGGGGTATCCGCGCACCTGTACAATCATCATCATCATCATCATCATCATCATCATCATCATCATCATCATCATCATCATCATCATCATCGTCGTCGTCGTCGTCGTCATCGTCGTCGTCGTCGTCGTCGTCATCATCATCGTCGTCGTCGCCGCCATCGTCATCGTCGCCGCCGCCACCACCACCACCACCACCACCACCAACAACAACAACAACAGACAGACAGATTATATTATTGGAGTTGTGCAGCAGCTTTTCAATCTAAAAAAAAAAACTAAAGAAAACCCAGTTGGACATAACAACATTTAGCAAAGTGAAGAGAAAACACACGAATGCAAACGTGTGCAAATCCCGCTACATTCTGACAATGTGCACAACAGCCTTACGTCGCTTTACCAAGAGGTTATATTATCGGAGTTTTCCAAGTAGCCTTTCAATCGTTAAAAAAAGAAACCCAGAACTAAATTATGTACTCGAAGAGAAAGCAAATGGACACAAACCCCGCTCCTTCCCGACAGCTGGCATAACCCCGCGTATTATACACCAGATCCTGTGGAGAGCGATTGAGACTGTGAAGAGCGGACAGCTCTGAGAAGTGGGCGCATTCTGCTGGCAGGGATTGATTTTCAGTACAAAATTATACACGAAGAGCGGACACCTCGAATCTGCGACAAGCGGACACTATGTTTGGAACAAACTGACAATGATATCTTCGAAAAGCGGAGCGAGGGCGCACCGTAAATGGCAAACACAGACTCGCTGGGTTTTTTTTTAAAAAAACTGATCCTGCGGTGACGAGATTTGAGGTCGTTCTATTTATAGCTACAGCATCTGAGCATTTGCAGTAGTGCTGTCCGATTCAGTAAAAATATGTTTGATTCAATGTACCGTTTTGATCAATTTTTTTCTGTTTGATTTCGTTAAGTCCCAGCTAGAAATACTAACCTGTTAGGCCTAATTGAAGCAAAAGATCGCAATATCCATAGGTAATCGAAGTGGTTTATTAGAAACAGAATGATAAGGTGAAAAGTTTGACATCGAACCATATGGCAACACCTTACGAGCCACAAGCACGTGCTCGATCTTTTCAGTCTTTTCTATGGCGCCCCTTGCCCGAACTCTACAGTTCCGAACATCTGCAGGAGAGAATTTGTATAGAATGACAGCCACAAAGAATTTTAAAATCTTTTGAGCAAAAAATTACTTTAGCGAGTCAATTAATATCAAATGATAGCTATTCTGAGTTTTCATTTACGAGTGAATGCGACATGCTGGGCTCTTTCCTGACCTTCCTTTAGCTCGGGCACCTCGGGGGAGAAGACACTTTAGCTTTTCCCCTATCCCTGCCCCCTCTTCGCAGGATCAGGTGTATATATCGGGCTGTATGTACTACACTGTCAGCTGTTGACTTCTTCAGCAGGTACTTTGCTCCAGCTTCCATTTCATTTGATCTCAGCAACAGAGCTTATGATGACTTGACGTTAATCAAAGACCCCCTCTTGCGCCTTCTCGCACATGTAGTGATACATCCACACTTCTGTTCAAATTCCCCTTCCCTCATACACTAGCACGTTTGTATACATACCTGGCCATATTATTGGTGAAAAGTTATCCATTCTCAATGTTCCAGTTCTGATATCAGTGTCCGCAACTTGAACCCTGTTTCCTCCTGCAAAAGTTCTCAGACGAATTGATTCGTATCTAGAAACCGTTTTCCGTCACTCCAAATAGACATCACATAACTCCGGACGGCAGTACGTTCTGTCTATCGACGCTTCTGCCAGCTGGGGAATTCTGATCTCTCACGTGAAACAGTTAATAGACTACCACTGTCGTGTTGGCATCAGAGATTGTGTTTTCATAATTTTATAACTGCGAAGTTAGTATCGAAAGTAAGTTGCAAAAATAACTTGTCTCAGAGGCTTCAGAGGTTATTATGACGTTTGCAATAACATAAACTTTGACCGAAAATAGTTGTTGTGTGGGTTTTTCAGTTGCCGTGAGCCACCCAAGTTACGCTTTCAAATAAAATCTTTAAATTAAAAAAAAAGGATTTAACAAGTATTGGTACCACCTTAGGTCATGGTGTCTGGGACAAGACAGCCAAAAACGAGAGTCTATTTATAGACTTCATGTTGCTCCTATTACCTGCATGGCGGGCTTACCTTGTGACTGCTCCACAATAGACACGCCCATTCGGTTGCCGTTGTCGTCATATCCCACTGGTCCCTGAGTGACAAGATAGAAAGTGAATGATATCGACCAGACAGGTGGCTGGTTTCAAGTTTGGTCTCTGCCAGTCGCTTCCTTTTGTCTAATTTTTCTCTGTCTTCTTTCTATGTTCTCCTCTATCTGCCTTCCCTTCTCTCTCTCCCCTCTCTCTGTCTCTTTGCGCGCGCGAGTGAGTGTGTGTGTGTGTGTGTGGGCGTGGGTGTGTGTGTGTGTGGGGGGTGTGTGACAGAGAGACTCTCAATGAAACAAAACAAACGTCAATGTCCGCAACAAAGTAGTCAGACTGGCTGCTCCCCAGGAGCCTCTCCTCGCCACCATCAAGAAAAGGTGGCAGGGTACGGCCACACGACACGTCATGCCGCACTTGCTAAGACCATCTTGGAAGGCACAGCGGAAGGCGGAAGGAGGAGAGGAAGGCAAAGGAAAAGCTGGTTTGACAACATCAAGGAATGGACATCACTTGGCGTCCCAGCTCTGCTACGGATAGCAGACGACAGCCCAGGAAGGTAGGGGGCGGGGTGTGTGGGAAACTGCATCCCGCTTGTCCCCCAACCCTACGATCTTCTAGGTCACGTGACTGAGACGAGGTGAAATGACTGGAATTAAAGGCCAAGAACTCATGAGACGAAGAAAGACGAAGAAGAGTATCAATGGTATATGACTAGAGTTTTGAGCAACTATTATCTATAGGGAATTTTACGGCAAGTAGCCGGATCTGTCAACAAGTGCACAGGAAATACGTGTGCCGAAGACGGGATCTGTACCTCTGGGCCTCAACTCTCACTGTCCTGGTAACAATTAACTGCGAATCTTTGCGTCACCGCTTATAGGATGTTAACAGGGAGCTCTCCGGGGGAACTGCGCTATAGAAATACGCTTAAATAAGCAAGCAAACAAACAAACAAACAAACAAACAAACAAACCTGCCTACACATGGTCGCCTTTGGGGAATTAGAACGCCTTTTTATCAGGGTGAAGAAGTTGTTTAGGCGCACCCTGGGCCCAGTTTCATAAGAGCTACCGGCTGTCCGGTCGACTGTGGTTAGGAACCGCTACAAGGGATACAGAAGTTTTGTTTTGCTTGTGACTGCGAACCCGTAGCGGAAAATTACGGACTTTCCGTACCTCTCACGAAATCGCACCCTGGTCAGCGTTGCACTCCTTTACAAAAGAGTGACGCGCTGTGGTTAGAAACCAGAATGTTTCTGAAGACTGTCTCTGTAGACTTTTGGCGCTTAATTCTTCTTGGCTGACCCCTCTTTACCCCCCCCCCCAACAAAAGACCCACGAAAGAGAAGAGATGGGTTCTATACAGCAGTGACCAAGAAAACGAGGAACATTATCGACGAAACCGACCTCGGCGACTGCGCTGTTGATTTCACGAAAGAAAAAGAAAGAAGGAGAATGCGAGAATTCTGAAATGGGTTAAGGACACGTTAGAAAGAAAACTGCAGAGTTTGTACCGAAATACCAACGAAGTCCAGGTTCTCGAGCTCTTCCACGAAGACCCGGGCGTAGGTGGAGTTGTTGTAGTTGAAGTTGGACAGATTCAGGCCGCGCTTGGTGGCCGCCACGTGCAGCACGTGCCCAATGCTCAGCATGGCGTCGAAGGCGTACGCCGAGTACTCGGACACCAGGGGACGTAAGCGCGCACGGAACTCGCGCACTGTCTGCAGATGCAAGAAAAACACGGTTACTGTGGTGAATTAAAAGACTTCCAGACTGACTTCTATAAGCGTTACTGGGGCAGCGATCGCGATGTCCATCACCATCACCATCAAAATCACCATCGATGACTACAGACGGCCAGCCACGGGCAACGAACGGTCTTCTTTAGGTTATTGCGATCTCACGAAGTCCAATGAAAATGGGGTAAAACGCCGACAGAAAATAACTGTAGCTAGTCCCGCCATCTGCAGTGAAAAGAGGATTTAGTAACTGGTTAAAATCGATCTAACCTTCTGCGCTGCTGCAAATTTTATACTATATCCTGACTTGATTTGTGAGGGAAATATCTGAAACGAAACAGAACGAAGACTGTCTTTCAAACGGTTCGATTAGTTGTTTACTACGGTCAACCCTTGTAAGACATTCGTTATAGTCAAGACGTACTTTTGAACTGCTAATTTTAATCAATAATAAAAGCAGTGACAACTGTCCAACCAAAAGCGATGTTAAGTGTTATGTAGACACACGATAAGCAATGAGAGAAGCAATTAAGCTTCTCGTCTATATGTCGTTGTCATCTATAGTTATTTCTCGTCTGTATGTCGTTGTCATCTATAGTTATTTCTCGTCTGTATGTCGTTGTCATCTATAGTTATTTCTAGTCTATATGTCTTTGTCATCTATATTTATTTCTAGTCTGTATGTCGTTGTCATCTATAGTTATTTCTAGTCTATATGTCGTTGTCATTTATAGTTATTTCTCGTCTATATGTCTTTGTCATCTATAGTTATTTCTAGTCACATTTCATTGCTTGTCATCTATAGTTATTTCTAGTCTATATGTCGTTATCATCTATAGTTATTTCTAGTCTATACGTCCTTTTTTATCTATAGTTATTTCTCGTCTATATGTCGTTGTCATCTATAGTTATTTCTAGTCTATATGTCGTTGTCATCTATAGTTATTTCTAGTCACATTTCATTGCTTGTCATCTATAGTTATTTCTAGTCTATATGCCGTTGCCATCTATAGTTATTTCTAGTCTATACTTCCTTTTTATCTATAGTTATTTTTCGTCTATATGCCGTTGCCATCTATAGTTATTTCTAGTCTATACTTCCTTTTTATCTATAGTTATTTTTCGTCTATATGTCGTTGTCATCTATAGTTATTTCTAGTCACATTTCATTGCTTGTCATCTATAGTTATTTCTAGTCTATATGTCTTTGTCATCTATAGTTATTTCTAGTCACATTTCATTACTTGTCATCTATAGTTATTTCTGGTCACATTTCATTGCTTGTCATCTATAGTTATTTCTAGTCACATTTCATTGCTTGTCATCTATAGTTATTTCTAGTCACATTTCATTGCTTGTCATCTATAGTTATTTCTAGTCACATTTCATTGCTTGTCATCTATAGTTATTTCTGGTCACATTTCATTACTTGTCATCTATAGTTATTCTGGTCACATTTCATTGCTTGTCATCTATAGTTATTTCTAGTCAGATTTCATTGCTTGTCATCTATAGTTATTTCTAGTTACATTTAATTTTGTCTGGCACTGTCATTTTGTATGAACCGATCATGTGTCGCGTAGAACTGCCTACCAAGTGGCAGATGCTATGGGTTCGTCGAAGATCACACAACAGTTGAAATCTGATTGGCTGGTTCTAACAGGTGTCCAGAAATCTTCAACGAATATTTTCCTTGTTAAGAAACAAACTAAATCGTGTTGTTGTTGTTGTTGTTGTTGTTGTTGTTGTTGTTGTTGTTGTTGCGGGGATTCACACTAGTTCTTCATCCCTGGTTTCATTCGACTTTGTCGAATAGTGTGAAACCAGCCTTAGGCGCGAATAGGACTTTCTGGGTAGATTTTCACTTCAGTAGCACTGAAAGTTCTGCGAGGCAACGATTTAGTAGAACCGTGCAAGAGCAGCATAACGTATGTAAACACACTCGATCAGTTCGTCCCGCCTTCTTAAATAAATGAGTTAATGATTAGATGCTAACCAAACAAATAATTTTCAGAGCACAGCACTCCACCTGCCAGGCCATCAGTAAAATTCAGATCTCGCTGACACAATTGACAAAAAGATGCGCCTTGTCGATAAAATGGTTGTCGCTGGCAGGAGCGAGATCTCTTAGCAAGGGCGCAAGGGCATATACAACACTTTCACGTCCTTGCCCCCACCGTTTGATTTTGCTGGTTTAAATAAAAGTAATTAACGACTGTGACGTAATCAGAGTGAGAAGTACTGCCTTTTAAATATCTGTTGCTCGTTGTCCATTATACTTTCCATAATGCAGGAAAGGGAGATGTTGGGGTGGTGGTGGGGATGCTACACGGATAAAGTGTACAGTGTACTTCAAAATTCACAGGCCTTGTTACCATCACATCTCACCTCACGCACTTGCTTCGACGTGATTTTCAAATAGTCATTATCCGCTCCTGTTTTACTGTCGCCAAAGATTCAAGCTTCCTTTCTAGCAGAGGTTTGAAAAAAAATCAATCATTAAATAGCTGTGCACAAACGCACGGCCCACGCATGACCGTGTCAGCAAAACACTCAAGCTTCGAAAGACGCAAAACAGTCGCCTTGCCCCTCCGCGCTTTGTCCCTGCGTTTGGTTATTGCTCCTACAGTCTCCACGACAACAGAATCAGCTTCAGTTTACAGGAACAACGGAGGCACTTACTTCCGGACGGTTAAGTTATTTATGCATAAAACGAAAATTTTATCGGTTTCATCTCCGAAGAAAGTAGTCCACTTCATAACGTCTTTACTCAACGTCGTATCGCGGTTGCCTTGTGGCCTTGCACACAGAATGGTTTTTCTGCCTCAATGATTGGTGATAAAAGCCTTTTCTGCCTTTCTGAAAGATCTCTGTTCTCTTTTTAGAGTCCTCGTCTAAATTTATTTTTCTGAAATAAATTGCCAGCGTGAGGACGAGAAAGCTTTGAATTACATGGAATCAAAGCTTCATTTGCTATTCTGTGCCTTTCTGGGGTGTAATCTTCAGAGAAAAAAAGGGGTTTTCTAAGTATAAATGTCATTGCCTACATTTTCTTTTTATTTTCTTTTTCCTTCAGACGAAAGATGACGACACAATAACGTGAATTTCTTTTTGGAGTCGGATCGAACGCATGAGAAGATTTTCAGAACAGTGGCGGAGGGATGGGGGAATGTCCTGACGACATCCAAGGGAAGACAAGCACCGGTGTTGTATGGCGACGTGGATTAACCGGGATGGCTGCTGGAGAAATGTGAAGTACAGTGACCTTTATATCACCACAGGTAATTATAACCTGCCGTCAGCGGAAAAAAATCTATTTGCATTCATCATTGACTTGGTTCTGTACCCAGGTGAAATATTAAGTTTTCCCCTGAACCTACCAGCGGGAGCTCGATCTGTCCGACGTCGTAAAAAAGAAAAAAGAAAAGAAAACAGAAGAGCCCGGTTTCTTCCGTTCCAGCCTTCCACCTGCAGATAAAATCGCGACGACCGTTTCATTTCCTTTCAGGTGTTCTGCTTCCTCCTGCAAAAAGCATGCTCCACACCCTACCCGCTTCTTAACGTCTGAGTGTCACGCATTTCAGAACACTGACATGGGAATTAAAAAAAACTAAAAGAACAGCATGAGAGTCTTCAAGTTCACTTGCACTGATCTAATAGTTTGGAAGTATGCTGACGACAGATACCCACCATGCCAAGAACGCTTGCACTGTCTGTGGTGTAGGAGACGTAGTTAACAGCAAAATGGCCATCTTGAGCTTCCTGCAAAGGTACAAGCATGATCGTGAGGACAGTCATGGAATGCCGCCACTCCCATGCTCTGAACCGCTGACGAGATTTAACTCTGATGTCACGATTGCTAAAAGAATGTCTTTCTCAAACCCCTTGGTCGACATGCTTTAACTTTTTTGTAACTTTATGATCATCCAGTATTACAGCGTGAATTTTCTCTGCGAGGCTGTCTTCCGTAAAACGTTCCAGGAAAGCGAGTTAGACAGAGGTCGCATAACAGTGGATAGACAGAGGTCACATAACAGTGGATAGACAGAGGTCACATAACAGTGGATAGACAGAGGTCACATAACAGTGAATAGACAGAGGTCACATAACAGTGGATAGACAGAGGTCGATAACAGTGGATAGACAGAGGTCACATAACAGTGGATAGACAGAGGTCGATAACAGTGGATAGACAGAGGTCACATAACAGTGGATAGACAGAGGTCGAGAACAGTGGATAGACAGAGGTCGAGAACAGTGGATAGACAGAGGTCGAGAACAGTGGATAGACAGAGGTCGAGAACAGTGGATAGACAGAGGTCGATAACAGTGGATAGACAGAGGTCGCATAACAGTGAATAGACAAAAGTCGCATAACAGTGGATAGACATAGGTCGCATAACAGTGAATAGACAAAGGTCGCATAACAGTAGATAGACAGGCAAGCGGACTGACAGACAGGAAAATCGCGACAAGACTACAGCAAACGTACAACGACACGAGATGACAGCATGTGCATTCTCTGATGACACGTTGACACGTTGATGGGTCGGGATCAGCTTAAAGCGTTCTTGAGTTGGGAGACCTGAGATTCGCATTGGTAGCCCTATCTATCTAAAAAATCTCTCAGATTCGTAGAACAGATCCGAGACAGCACTTCACCTGCAACTGTTGCGGGGTACAGTTGTAAGTCCTGTCGAGATTTGTCGTCCACCAGAGATTGCCGGCCCAGCCTGGCAGAATCCACACGTACTTTTCTCCGTACAGCCCGTGCCGATACGCCTGCACTTACAACCACCGGAAGTGATCGCGTCATTGCTCGGGTCAGTGTGCTTCAAAAATTAGCCTCGGTAAATAACAGAACTTTTTCACAGACAAGAGGAAAAAAAGCACGCAGTAAAGAGTAAAGAATATCTTTAGGTCTACTTCCAGTGACCATTGATCCTCCTAATATTTTCTTCCACTTCCTGTCAACTGAAAAAATAACACCACCACTGTTCTACAAAAAAGGACAAATGCACGATGAGGCAGCTGTTGGGAAAAAAGTCGTTCGGTTCTCATTCAGGAACATAATTATACGCTTTAGTCACGTGTCGAAGGATTATCCCGTCTCCAGGCTGGCAAAAATTAGGTGTGCCGTGTTTTTGCTAAGACGTAGCTCTCACAAGTAATTAGCATTCATCACCTGAAGACATTCTGTTAGTAAAATGTCTAGCTAACCATGCTGTTCGTGAAAAGCACTCAGTTCTTTGCTTAAATCAAAGAAAACAAAACCCAGAGCTAGTCTTCCAGGTACAGCCTGCGTGAGGCTTTACAGTGTTACAAGAAGAAGAAGAAGAAAAAAACCTCCTTTCCTACGTGGAACGTAAAAGGAAAAATAAACACATCTACATGGAAGTATCTGAAATGCATGCGACAAGTGTCAAGGTGGAAGCTTACGAAAGAACTCAAACTTTGATATACTGTCAGGGAAGGCCTATCTTTGACTTCAGCTCTCTCCCCGCTCTCTCTCCCCTAAGCCTTATGGTAAAAATGTTAACTCTTTCTGTTCCCTTGTTAAGTGTAGCAATAGCCATGTTAGCAAACTGTGAGACGCCTGACAAGGATATTCGATCTGCCGAAGTAGTAAGCAAGCTTCGCCCTGCGAACTTCCTTTGCTCAGCACCGAGATTTATTTTTGCTTTTTAATGTGATCGACGTGTCCCGCCGAGACGACAACACCCGATACGTCTGGGAACACCAAGCCCCGGCAAGACTCCGTTATCGAACACGGTCGTCTAACCCGCCCATTGTTTAGCTCAGCAAATGACAGTGACCTGCTGTTTACCCACGAATACACCATGACTTTGAGATATTTTTCTCGCGTGTCACGATAAAAGCCGGAAAAGCTAGCTCGCTGAAGAAGCTTGATGACGTGTCTTTCTGAAGGCGACGTACCAGGGCGTAGTACTGCACCGCCACCTCCTGCTGTAACCAGAATATTTACATCCGCCTTAGTCTGTAACCACATAAGAGCTTCCTAGAAAATGATGTCAGGAGTGGAAATGACCATTTGGTGATACTCTCATTCGTCGAATGAGTGGCCGTCACGGAAGAACAAAAGTGAAAGACGACATTAGCGTTTGCGTAGGGTGTTCTCGATGGGTCCCGCAAGGAGGAGTGCTCGGGAGATGTTAGCGACTAGATGGGAAAAGGGTAAAAGCCGGATGTTGAAACCCAGACGCTGGCCCATTTCTTAACTAGGTCTGGACGCTTCAAAAAGCACATTTTGTGCGAGCTGCCACCTCCCTCTTCTCATCGCATCATTTCACAGGAAACGGGACACCCATTCTGCTACAGCCACTGGTTTATTACAAATAAACAATACAAATATATTATTATATATTCATTTAGTTCAATGACCCAATGTATATGCTTATATATGCATGTGCATGTGCACCTCAGGCGGGGATACACATAAGCATGTGTATGTGCTGATGCATAGAAGGATACGGACATACAGAATGTGTGGCAATGAGGATGTAAATAAGCGAACACATGGATAAAACAAATGCAATGACTGAATCAAATCTTTCCACATCCGTCCTTGTCACTCCCCTACACCCTATCTCTCTCTCCCTCCACTCTTGTCCATCAAATGTAATCATTATAAAGCTACCAACCGATATTGTTGACTAAACCCAAAATAAACATAAACTGCTTTTGTTTTTCTAGCAGTTCTGTAACTCAATTCTTTTGCAGACGTATTACCTGAATCGAATAAATACTATTGAAATCAAAAGCGGGCCCATACCGCAGCGTGTTCACTTACCTCACAGAAAACCTTCCTCGCTGACGAAGAAAAGAAGTGGCCCAAGATAATTCTGGCGTCAAATTCCTGACAAGAAGTCACAAAACCAAATAGTAAGTTCGGACAGGTTCTGTTCCTTCTCTCTCAACAAAAAAATATTTACATCCGCCTTAGTCTTGTACTGTTACATAAGACCCGACAAGAACCTACAAGAACCTCACTCACTCACTCACTCACTCACTCACTCACTCACTCACTCACTCACTCACTCACTCACTCACTCACTCACTCACTCACTCACTCACTCACTCACTCACTCTTTATCTCTGGCGCCCGAGATGTTTACCTTTAGCCTTTGAACTGTGAAGGCTACATCGCTGTTAAGGCCCTCGAACATAATGACGTCGATGCTGTTATTTCGCAGCGTCTGTACCAGATCCTTCATACTCTGTGCACAGCAACACGAAGCAGTACGTATGACCGTCCCTTTGTGTGTACACAATTAAGACTGAAACATTTCCGTGCAAACAGCATTCTCCTCACAGTTCGTACCGTAGGACGAAGGAAACACATCAGTAAAGGAATCTTACTTGGTGTGAGTCCAGGTGGAGGGGCCTGTATACAGTCGGATACACAATGATGTAGGCTTTACAATTACGACAGAATTCAGTACAGAGAAAAAATATGCAGGTGCGTATATAAGGAAATTCATGACATAAATTTGGACGTTAAGGAAAAAAAAAACCTCACCAAACCTGAGATACCCATTTTTGTGAATTGTAACCAGCAAATGTTGTTCCGTAACCTAGGGGTCGTAGGGAAGTAAGGGTGTATGATCTATTCTAAAGTATAAGACCTATTATTCTAAAGTATAAGACCTATTCTAAAGTCCACCATGAGAGCGGTGCCCATCTCTCCCTCGATACTTTATCTTCCCGACCCATGGATCAGGTACCCACATGCAACTGGGTGAACAGGGGAAGTCTGCTGCTGGGTGAACAGGGGAAAGTGTGCTGCTGGGTGAACAGGGGAATGTCTGCTGCTGGGTGAACAGGGGAAAGTGTGCTGCTGTTGAACAGGGGAAAGTGTGCTGCTGGGTGAACAGGGGAAAGTGTGCTGCTGGGTGAACAGGGGAATGTCTGCTGCTGGGTGAACAGGGGAAAGTGTGCTGCTGGGTGAACAGGGGAATGTCTGCTGCTGGGTGAACAGGGGAAAGTGTGCTGCTGGTTGAACAGGGGAAAGTGTGCTGCTGGGTGAACAGGGGAAGTCTGCTGCTGGGTGAACAGGGGAAAGTGTGCTGCTGGGTGAACAGGGGAAAGTGTGCTGCTGGGTGAACAGGGGAAAGTGTGCTGCTGGGTGAACAGGGGAAAGTCTGCTGCTGCGCATGGGTATCGAACCAGCGTCCTCGGGTTCGGAGGCCGGCATTCTAACCACTCGGCCATTCATTTTCCCAAGCAACCAATCATCCCCGTCATCAATGTGCACTTGACATACTTCCACTTTCTACGAACACAACATCAATGTAATTGTGCAGCTACACACCCTTCGTTACAGTAACAAATCTATTCAGCCAATCAGGTTTTTAGTCAGTCATAAAACTGTTGGTCATTTGAAAGTAAGTGTCAGAAAAAGACTTTCGAGTGGCGCTTAGTGGTGCTTTCATTCTCACCTAGGCAAACCGCGCGAGATGGTCGTAAAAGGCGCCCTGTCACGACCCCCAAGAAGAAGAAGGAAAAGAGGAAGGAACGATGGAAAGACAGAAAGAAACATTATATCGTATTTAAGCCCACAAATGACAGTCTTGGGGGCTATTTACCCGAACAATATTCCAGATGGTTGCTACGGCATCAACATGGTTGCCTGAGACAGTAAAGGGTCTGCCCTCTACATCCCCCTACTCCCCAAGAAACCCAGACAGCAAGGCGGTATCCAAGTTAAAGGGCAGTTCCAGTGTGTTTATGCCCGCAAAATGCGCTTCACTTTTTGTGTGTCAATGGCTCACGGCAGCCACAGTAAATGGCTTTGTGATCAATATTTAGAATTCCAGAACGAGTCATTCACCTGTGAGGAAATACGTTTTTATTCAGTGTAAAGAGGTCGAATTTGTTTGAATAACTATAGGGTTTTGTTATTACATCATCGATATCGAAAAAAGAAAATAAGTCAAGCGAGAAGAAAAACGATACGGAAGGAAAGAAAGAAAAAAAGAAAGAAAAGAGAATAATGGCAGGAAAAAAGGAAGAACCGAGGAAATGATGGAAAATGTAACTAACTATACGTATATATCGCGTGCAATGGCTTAGGTTTTGTGGCATAGTGCTAGCGAAGAAATGGACATTGTGACCATAACTTTGTGTGTATGTCTGCCTGAAGACAGTTAAAAAATGAGTTGTCTTTTGAGGACATGCAAACGAAAAAAAGTCATGTGTGTTGACGAGATGCGAACCGACGACTTAAGATCCACACGGTCTTGATGAGAAACACCTTACCTTTGCACCACTGGACCACATATAGGCCACATATTAGGTTTTTCATAAAAAACAACGACGACGACAATGACGATGACAACGACAATGAGGATGAAGACGACAATAACAATAACGACGACAATGACACTGACAATGACGACGACGACGACGACGATTACGAAAAAGTTTCAACTATTTTGGGAAGGTGGATTAGAAGCATCAGATGAAGGTCGACGAACTAAGTAAAAAAAAAAACAACAAACACGGGATAAAAGGAATTACAAGAAATTTTACAACATAGATTACATTCTGTGCCACGGATTAAAAACGGGGTGTACCAGGTAATACAAGTTTCCATCGGTCTCCTCATAGATGACAGCCACACGCGACCAGCCAAAGTGACGTATCAGTTGATAACGGGCTCCGTTCAACATGGCGTCCGACGGAACAGTGCGAAAGAAAAATGGGTAAAGGCTCCGGTTATCCATTTCTGACGATCGGGTGGAGTAGGAGAGCTGATGAATAGAATAGATTTTTGTTTGGTTGCCTGTTTACTTCTTTGCGCCTTAATAAGACTTCATGAGTGATATATCCACAAGCAGGCATATATTAAAAATATATATGAAAATATTAAAAATATTCGTACTGCCAAGAAATGTGTGCATACACAAAGAAACGCAAAAGTAAGGGAAGAAGACAGACAGAAGAAAAGAATAGAAAGGACAACAAAGAAAGAAAAGGAAAGAAAGGGATAGAAAGAAAGAAAAAGAAAGAAAGGGACAGAAAGAAAGAAAAAGAAAGAAAGAATGTTTACATTGTATTTATGCCGACAAAGGGAGTTAAGCCCTTGGTGCCAGTTTACCTGAACAATATTCCAACTGGTTGCCGCGACAGCAACATGAATGGCCACCCGAGATGCTGAAGGGCCAAGCATAAAAATCTTGGCTGGCTGCTGGCTGACCATGTCGAAAAATCGTTTCATCCCAACGAAAGGAGAATTCTGAAATGACAGAATGAACAAAGCACAGACAGTTAACTGCCAGACGACTGAGAATTAAGACCACGAGCAAATCAGCTAGACTACAGGAGATGAGGATAAAGGATGAAGACATCTCCAGTTACATGTAGTGATGTCCAATGACGAAGAAAGACGATAGAACACTACACATGCAGACAGTTACTGTAAACAACCACGTAGGTCTTTTTTAAAATTTTCTTTAGAATGAACAATGAGAAGAGTTAACATTTCTAAACGTTGCGACTCGTTCCTGGATACAGAGTACAATTCTTCATGAGCATTGATAGGTGGCATGTGTATGACTAAAGATATATATATATATTGCAAAAAACGATGTTTTGGGTATATACAGTGTAAGCGTCACTCAGAAAAAGTTCGAGTTTCTCTCATTTGGTGGCTTTGCTAGTAATAAGCGAGAGAAAAGTAATTACAGGAGGGCCAGGAGAGAGGATGTAGACACGGCGAGTGAGTGGGGGCGCGAGGGGCACCAGTGTCATATGCAAGGAGAAAAAAAGCGAGAGGCAGTCGAAACTAGTGAGAAAAACAAGTTAACGTTGCTAGGCTCCGCTACCACACGACCAGCGATACTGTATTAACTGTAGTCACCTACCCTCGAGGAACTTTGGGACGAGAACTCCTAGAGGAACACTTTAAAGTGTTCGCTCTGATTCAAGTTTCCTCAGTTTATGAAAAAACAGGATAAGGGTAACTTGTCTGGTTTCTTGCGACGGGAATTGATAGAGAAACTACTGGCAGTGTTACTCTACCTTACGTCAAAAGTCCGGGTCACCTCCGTAAACTGGAAGGGAAGTGAGATAACTTGTCGAGAAGTGGATCTGGTGACTAGATAGGAAGGCAAGTCAGATGAATGTCGAGAAGTGGATCTGGTGACTAGATAGGAAGGCAAGTGAGATAAATGTCGAGAAGTGAATCTGGTGACTAGATAGGAAGGCAAGTGAGATAAATGTCGAGAAGTGGATCTGGTGACTAGATAGGAAGGCAAGTGAGATAAATGTCGAGAAGTGGATCTGGTGACTAGATAGGAAGGCAAGTCAGATGAATGTCGAGAAGTGAATCTGGCGACTAGATGTCGATGAAGCGAAAACCAGCTCACGAAGAACTCCGTGTGCAATGTGAGTCATTCAGAGAGGTGTTGTATCTTCAGCTCTGTTTGATGGGATTTCTCTATTCTTACGGTTGTAGTGTTAGTATGAAGATTGTCAGGTTGTAGCGTTAGTATGAAGATTGTAAGTTCGTAGAGTTAGTATGAAGATTGTCAGGTTGTAGCGTTAGTATGAAGATTGTCAGGTTGTAGCGTTAGTATGAAGATTGTAATTTCGTAGAGTTAGTATGAAGATTGTAAGTTCGTAGAGTGAGTATGAAGATTGTCAGGTTGTAGCGTTAGTATGAAGATTGTAAGTTCGTAGAGTTAGTATGAAGACTGCCAGCTTGTAAGGTTAGTATGAAGATTGTCACTAGGGTGCTTGCTTCTAATAAATGGTATATACGCAAGCATATACAACCTGCACAGAATCGACAAGAGGGAATGAACTTCATTACTGGCGTTTTCTGTCCGGAAAGACTGTTCCTGTTTTCTAATAACACTGACTCACACAGGTTTTAATGGGCTGTTTTCCCTCACCCGTGAAGAGTCTGGAGACACAGTGCCCAAGGGAAGGAGCACCTACTGACAGCTGAACTGTGGTCTACACTACTCTACCGTGACTATTGGGTGGAACGGGAACTGTACCTAACTGTGCCTACCTGTGCGGTGATGTGTGAATATTCAGAGACTGGAGACGAAGGCGTTTAACAGATTTAGAAGTGTGTGCAATATTACTTGCGTTGATAAGCATGTGTTTATTTTCGTATGCTTGAGTTAATAGCATGCAATATTAATAACATATTTGGTCGTGCTGTGTTGAAGCAAGCGATAGAAAAAGAATTATTAGTTCGTTAGAGCAAAACCATTTTGCAATCTTAAAATTCTAAATTGTACCTCTAGACACACGAACAAACACACTTTACTTTGTCGTCTCGTTAGGTAATGGGGTAATTCCTATGTCCTCACTAATCTATCGCCTGTGATAACAGGGAGGAATGGGGGAAGAATGGCCAGGAAGAGTAATGCTTCCTCAACTAGATTAGAGGATATAGACTTCCAGCCAATGAAAAAGCTTTGGAAATACCTAATACATCACCAGTGATTCAGACAACTATAGTTGTCTATAGACTCTGTCATAGTGTTGAAGAAAGTTTGCAAGAAACTATCGGCAAAAGGGTGCAAATGTACAAAGAGTACTACTATCGTACAAGTAATACTCATACTACTATTGTAATGTACTACACAATAGTAGGCCTACTAGTACTTACTAAGTATTACACTCAATTAAGCGGTACCAGCAGTAGTGTACAATACAGAGTAGCGTACATTGCTGCTTTCGATAATGTACACAAGTCAGTATCTAAACTCTAACCCCATCCTTACAACATCCACACTGCTATCCGTAATCAAACCTCGATCATTTTTTAAATGGGAAAAATAAAATCAGGAAATCAAACCACATAGTTCTCCTCTGTTAAACCTAAACTTTTAACTCTCGGCCGCTCACCACAATGACTAAGCATGGTCGCTGTAGCTTTAATTACAGATGCTGCCAAGCTCGGCGATGAGCCATCATTCGGGACGCATAAAGCATTTCCCAAGCGTTTCCATTAGCTGGGTGTCTATTACCTTAATCCAGCTGGGGGAAATATTGGAAAAATTGGAGTGGGAAGGAGAGCAGAGTCTATTAAGGAAACATTTGTTGAAATAATTTCAGTAAACAGCCACAGAGTAATGACCTGTGTGCCAGCAAACAAACCTTTGACATTTTGTATCTTAAGAATTAGTTTATTATGTTAGTGCAATGAGAGCATAAACGTGTTGTCATAATCACACAGAAAGGGGCTGGGCTGCAAAATGATTTTCTTGTCTAGTTGTTAGTCAGTTAATGCCTTCTATTCAGAAATTTAAGAAACCATTTGATTTTGTGACTTATCTGACGAGACCATGACGTCTATAACACTAAAATATTGCTTATTTTTATTCGATTGTTTATATTGAGTTTACCAGAATGCGACTTGTGGAATACTTAGTAAGTCTTTCAGATCGTGAGCTCTGTCACTGTGAGTGGCTTGTGGTTAACGTGGAGATAAAAGAAACTGGAATTTATTATAAACAGACACCTTTATGGTAATATTAACTCAGTTTGAAAAATACGTTTTCTAAATCAAGTATAAAACTTACTGGGTTTTTTCTCCCTCTCTCCCCCTCTCTCTCTTCTCTCCCTCAGTAAAGATGCGCTAGATAAGCACATTGCTATAATGCGATGGAAGGGAAGACCAATATTTTGTTAAGACTTTACCACGTACAGATGCCCGCAGGCACATGCGCTAGAGAGCAAGTTAGCACACAATTACATGAAAAGAAAAGCTGACAGAAAAATCAAAGAGCGTCCAGTGGAGAGCCCAAAAGCACTGACAAACTGTAGCTAAGCGAGTTGTTTGATTTTGTTTCGTACAAATTAGTAAACAGCAGAAAAACATCCCAGACACCTCGAGACAGGGAGAAACAAGAAGGATCTTACCAAACAGCTGGGATCCTACCTCTGAATCATAGACACACAGCATCAGCTCATAGTCGGGCAGGATGTCAGAGTTGTTATTGAGAAGCTCCAGAGCTAGCTGGATGGCCGGTATCGTTTCGTTAGCCACTTGCCAAGTGGTGCCTGTCATGGAGGAAAATGCTCCGATGTACAGAGGAGTTTGCGATGCCAGCGCCCCGTGTGTGGCCAGCACCAGCAGAACAGTCCACAGCCAGCCATTTCTAATTCCGGTCCTTAGCACCAAAGTGCCGCTTCCAGACGTGCTGCTCAGAACCTTGTCCATGCCAAGGCAGGGTACGTTATCTGGTGACATAATTTCATCATTTCGCTCTTTCTGTTGTTAATTGTTCACACTGTTGATATTGCTTCTACAATACTGGTTTTTAGGACTTTAGTCTTTTTACTCGCTTTGATGGTTCGTTCTCCGTTATCAGTCCTCTGTCACTGAGTCATCGTCAAAACCAAACATCCATCGTCAGAGAAACGATCCTCTTTCCTCCTGTTTCGGGAAATATACCTGGGAGCTATAACTGGAAACCGAGAAACTAAAAGAATTATTTTAAAAATGACCCATACTTTCTCTGAATAGGAGTATTAAACGATTATTTAATTACTCACCTTAATATTTATAAACTTTATATTTGAGTTATTTTCATTTAAAACCTGTGTAACTCTAATAGTCTGGCTTCTATATAATCATTTTAGCAACTGAACAGAACCGATATTATGCTAGTAAACGTCACCTTAAATTTTTAAAAGTCATTATTTCACTTTTAACAAATTTAAAATTCAAAATCTTATGAATATCGATGAGAAATATATGCATGAAGAGGAAGTCAGTCCGGTGTTGCCCGCAGCGCCAAGTGCAGGAGTACCAGGTAGTGTGCGTGCGTACACCTGTTGGCGGCACCAGCGTCAAATGTTACAGGGCAGCCAGAGGTGGAAGACGTTGATCAATGCGTACTGTCAAAAGCACTCGTGACGTAAGATCGCGCTGGAAAGGAAGTAGAAGGCGCTGCGTGTCTGACAGACAGTCCCCCCCCCCCCCACACACACTGCGTTCTCGCAGAAGTTCCGCTAAGCAGCGCGATTTTAGCCCCGACGCAAGCACGCGACCAGCTCGTACAAGCGCTTGACATTGGCAGACGTGTTGGAAGTATATCGGCCTGTCCAAAAGCATTTGAAATAATTCAATTTTGAAGGAGGGGGGATTGGAAAGGAGGTAGCTGAGTAGCTGCCCTTTTCTGTCGTTGCTGGTGTTGTGGAAGCTGAGGTGTTGTTGTTCATGCTGCTGGTGGTCTTGTTTTTCTTTCCTTCTTTTTCATCTTTGAGTGCTTTTTCTTTCTTTTTCCAACTGTTCCCAGTGCTGATTTATTTAAGGAGAAAGAGACAAACACAAAGCCTAAATTCCGAATTAAGTACGTTTTCAAGCTAGTGCAATGACCGCGGAAGCAGCCACAAATTAAAATTAGCACTGGGGTTTCATCTCGAAGTTTATGTCTTTCCTCCCTCAGTGCCAATTCGTCCAGTGTGCTTTAGTGCTTGCTCGCAGCTTTTGTTTCTTAAAACGCCAAGCTGGATGCTAGGAAGAGATTTTGTTGTAACGAGAGGGAAGTAAATGTGCAGAAGCAGGGGATTTTCTCATTTCATGAAAGTTCTTGTGTCTGGGTTACTGAAAATCGATGAGCACTTAATCGCAGTAATAATCGAGCAGTCACATGGAAAACAGTAAAGAAATCCTCAAAGGACACACCAAGAGCCCCTAAAAAGTTCCCTTGGTTTTATTATTATTTTTTTTTTGGGGGGGGAGGAGGGAGGCATTGTTGTTCAATGTTTATGACATGGATATAAAAATATGAGTAATCAAAAATGAAGGCATGTGTTTCGAGAAATATCTAAAGACAGGGATAGAACAAGTTCAGGTTCTTGGGCTGGGTTGCAGCATCAGCGTTCTTATCTACTGTCCATACGTAAAAACGCACGTAAAATACACAGGGTGATCAGGCGTTACGGCTGGTCTTATGACTTAAAGGAAAGATACGAACGCTTATGCAGGTCAGTCTTGAAATGTAAGTGTCCGATCAATTCTTGCAGTTGAGAAACGTTTTCCACTGCAAAGAGGTTTGCTTTTCGTTGTTCAAAGTCCCGTCCCAAAGGAGGTGCATATCAGGATCGACGGTGTTGCTTAGACAAAGTTTACGTGCTCCACACTGGGACTGCTGTCGCAACACAGGCTTCAGTCCCACCCAGTCACATTATACTGACACCGGGCCAACCAGTCCTAGTACTGTTCCCTGTAGTGCCAGGCGTCTGGCAGGGCAGCTACTAGATCGTCAATTTTTAAGATATGTCTCGGCCGGGCTGAGAACCGCTGATCTCTATCTCCTGCCTGGAAAGTGGATGCCCTTACCGTGTGACCACACAGGCGGTCTCAGCGCAAAGAGAGGAAGAAAATCGTATGTCGGATTGAAGAAGAAGAAGAAGAAGAAGAAGAAGAAGATGATGATGATGATGATGATGATGACGACGACGACTAGGAGGAGGAGGACAATGAGACGACGAGGAGGAGGACAACGACGACGACGATAATGACAATTATGCTTTGACGGTCTGTTACAATGTACTGCTTAGGTGAGACAATCGCAGATGATTTGATTAGTCGAGTTGCCCTGTCCCCGTACAGCGTTCTGTGGCCCAGACGTAACGATTTTTAATGGCTTTTAAAGCCTTGAATTGTTTGCTTTGATGTTAAAGCTTTGAAGTGACTTACCTAACAGCTCCCAGGAATACATGGCTGCGGACTGAGATTGATATTAAATGGGTGGTAAGGAAACCGCAAGAAAGATGATCAACCTTTGATGTTTGACAACATGAATTCTGATTTTTAAAATCACAGGGTAATTTCCTGGAATCACAATAATCTTTTTGATAACAGACTCTTTCACAAAATATATATTTTACAATAGGTGGAAAAGGGTCGTTTTTAGAATTACAAAAGTCGATTTTCTTTCGTTGAATTTTAGCAGCGTTATTAGCCAGTGGAGTTTTCTGTGGGAAATGTAACATGGTTAAAATAATTGGCTGCGCGTGTTACTGGCTTTGGCCTTAAAGTAAGTGCTCCACAAAGCTACATGTAAATGGATGCAAATAGTGCCATCATATTTGACTAAGCAAGCAAGGAAATAACAAGCAAGCAAGCAAGCAAACAAAAATAAATAAACACAAGCATTGTCTTACCAGTATAGACTGTACGTCTTTCTGTTGCGTGTCGCTGACAAATAAAAAGCTTGGGGGAGATCAAAAAGTGGTGCTATATAAATATATAAAAATTTATGGCCTTTAAGTAAAAAACTAATGGAACTGTAAGTGATGACTTAAAAGCAGGCGTTAAACTGGCATTGTGAAAAGAAATGATACGTTAAAACAGCTTTATCCCAGGGGTAATGCTATCAACCGCTCTTTACTGTAAACAGTGGTACTACAGCCGTTAACATTCAGTTAGTGGCGTCATAGTGATAGCCAGCAGCAGAACTGTCGAAGAAAGACCTCGGCGAAAATAGCGTTTTACTGCAGTGACGGCCAACAGTCACGCCCTCGTGGCGATAGAGATGATAACTGCTCTGTAAAAGTCCTTAGAGGCAAAACAAACAAACAAACAACACTTGGCAACAGAAGAATACTGCGTGTAAAAGCAAACTAACGTAGTTTGAAAATAGAGCGTTCGTGTCGATGCACTGCCAAATAAAGTGATGTAGCGATATCGGATAAACTGCTCTTTGAAAAAAAGACCTTTTAGGCGAAGAAGGAGCAAAAGTCAAGGAGAACAAGGCAGAGCTGTCAAAAGGTTTGATGGGAGAAAAAGGCGTGTTCTAGTCGACGAATGGAGAAATAGCGCTGTAATGTCACAAACTGCTCTGTCAAAGCTCAAAGGTCGGGGGGGGGGGGGAAGTGTGAGGCTAAAAAAACCCCGCGAAACCTCCCCGACTGCCATGGCAATGGGGGGAAAGTTTGAGCGCCCTGTCGCATTGCAAACTGTCATGACAATGGTGGAAAACAACGGTGTCGCTTCCCGACAGAGGAGTAAATAGACAGCTGTCAGTAGTGCCAGTCTGCTTTGAATGTCTTCAAGAAGTTACGCTGAAAAAAAAAAGTTGTTACAGATGGAGCGAGAACGGCCAACACTAGAAATGATTCGAATATATTTTCCCTAGTGATGATGTGATGCACACATTCAGATCTGCGGAATCGAGTGGGATGTATACACAGCACAAACAATTTGCTATGAGTGTTCCTCTCTGTGCATAAATGTTGCCATACATTTCAGGTGACAAAATGGTAATCAAGCCACCCTTAGGTATGTAGCAGACAACGAAAGGCTTACCCACACCAGCCACGGGACGCAACCCAGTAACCTTTTCAACAGTTTGAGTTTGTTCCCCTGCGTAAGAAATTGACCACGATTGGGGTGCATAGCCTCTCGCAATTCCTTTAATTTTTATTTTCCATGAGGGTTTTTTGCTCCTGAGCAGGAGAGGGCTCAGTGAAAAAAAAAACTTGTGTGCTTATTCCATTACCCTGAAAAATAAGGCGGATGATTGCTGGCAAGAGAGACTGACAGTGTTTCAGCAATGGTGAACTGTTCTTTTAGGAAGTACTTTGAGAAGAGGTGAGACTTTAAGATCTTTCTGAATACAGAGAATGACTCGGTCTCGGGAAGAGAAGATGGCAGAATGTTCCAAACCTTAAAGAGAGTGTCCACTCAAACATAACAACCCTTTTATACTGCACTAACACATGGGAAATGACAAGAAAACGTCATAATCCGAGGTAAATTTTCAGTATGACGTTTATTTATATATTAAAAGTGCACAAAAAGGTGCAAAAAGAACAGGTATTTGGAAAACGTGACATCGGTTATGTCCCCTCCCATATGACGTCAATAGGGTATCTTCACTTCTGCTATGTGAGAAAGTGGCGGTGTTCGAGTAGAGAGATCAAAATGGGGAAAATATGCGGGACAAACACCAGTAAAAAGACGATAAAATTTCAGTCACAAATCTTTACAGGAGCTTAAAAAAGTGTCATTTTTTTGCATACTGTGCATCAAATACTTATAAAAGTGCATTCTCTGAAACCTTTTGTTTAGACCTAAAACCGTAGCTTTTGATGGCTGCTCGTGGCTGTTCTTGGCTATTCGTGCATCTCGACAGACAAGGATACGATGACATTTCAAACACATACCTTCAAAAGCTAATATACATCTGTGATTTTTTCTGGTATATTATGCATCAGAAACTTATAAAAGTATATTTTGATAATAGCTTATCCGTTCTCGCACGTGCTATACTGGTTGAATTGTGTCTATTCCGTATTCGGGGTTTCGAAATGGAATGATACACGGCAGAGGAGCAGATCTGTAAAATGTACGTACTTAAGTGTCGATTTTGGCATATTATGCATCAAATAATTCAGAAAGTGCATTCTGATGCTGAATATACCTTTAAAACCTTTTATTTAGACCTAAAACCTTGATTTTCGTGGCTGTTCGGTATTTCGTATGAGCAGACGATAACAGTACTGACAAAAACCTGTAAAATGTACGAACTCGTGTCGATTTTTGGCATATTATACATAAAATAATTCAAAAAGTGCATTCTGATGTTCGATATACCTTTAAAACCTTTTATTTAGGCCTAAAACCATGGATTTTGGTGGCTGTTCGGTATTTCCTATACAGGGCAGACGAGCAGACGATCACTGTACTGGCACCAATTTGTAAAATGTATGTAGTCTACTCAAGTGTCGATTTTTGGCATATTATGCACCATACAATTCAGAAAGTGCATTCTGATGCTTGATATACCTTTAGAACCTTTTACTTCGACCTAAAACCATGGATTTCGGTGGCTGTTCCTTACTGTTCGGTATTTCGTATACACGGCAGACGAGCAGACGATAACAGTACTGACATAAATCTTTAAAATATACGTACACAAGTATCGACTTTTGTCATATTATACATCAAATAATTCAGAAAGTGCATTCTGATGCTTGATATACCTTTAAAACCTTTTATTTAGACCTTAAACCATGGATTTCGGTGGCTGTTCGTGGCTGTTCCAGTGTTCGGTATTACACGGCGGACGAGCAGACGATCTGTACTGACACAAATATTTAAAATATACGTACTCAAGTGTCGATTTTTGGCATATTATACATCAGATAAGTCAGAAAGTGCATTCTGATGCTTGATATACTTTTAAAACCTTTTGTTTAGACCTAAAACCATGGATTTCGGTGGCTGTGGCTGCTCGGTATTTCGTTTACACGGCAGACGAGCAGACGATAACAGTACTGACATAATTCTTTAAAATATACGTACTCGTGTCAATTTTTGGCATATTATACATCAAATAATTCAGAAAGTGCATTCTGATGCTTGATATACCTTTAAAACCTTTTATTTAGACCTAAAACCATGGATTTCGGTGGCTGTTTGTGGCTGCTCGGTATTTCGTATACACGGCAGACGAGCAGACGATAACAGTACTGACATAATTCTTTAAAATATACGTACTCGTGTCGATTTTTGGCATATTATACATCAAATAATTCAGAAAGTGCATTCTGATGCTTGATATACCTTTAAAATCTTTTATTTAGACCTAAAACCATGAAATGTGGCTGCTGTTCGTGGCTGTAGGGGGTTTCGTATGACCTTCGCATGCCGCTGTGTTGTTACCATTGTGACGTCATGAGCCTCGATTCGGCGGTTCGGTTTTTTTTTTTAGGTCAGTCTCTTCAATGCAGAACTTGGATAAAAATAGTGACTGATCGGTCGATCTTCTGGTAAAATGACTAGTGCCACGCAATTCCTCAGATTTGATTCTATTTGGGCATACAAAGTTGCTATGGAGAGTGAACCCTCACTTTAAAGAGTTAAGGAAATATGGAGGGATTACAGGAAGACCAGTCTCGTGAGAACGGAGAGCACGGGTTGGCTGGTACCGAGAAAGCTCACACAGGCAGGATGGGCATGAGACAGAATGGAGACAGTGAGGCAGAATGGAGAATGAGACAGAATGGAGACAGTGAGACAGAATGGAGACAGACGGAATGGAGACAGCAAGACAGAATGGAGACAGTGAGACAGAATGGAGACAATTAGACGGAATGGAGACAGCAAGACAGAATGGAGACAATTAGACGGAATGGAGACAGCAAGACAGAATGGAGACAGTGAGACAGAATGGAGACAGTGAGACAGAATGGAGACAATTAGACGGAATGGAGACAGCAAGACAGAATGGAGACAGTGAGAGAGAATGGAGACAGTGAGACAGAATGGAGACAGCAAGACAGAATGGAGACAATTAGACGGAATGGAGACAGCAAGACAGAATGGAGACAGTAAGACAGAATGGAGACAGTGAGACAGAATGGAGACAGTGAGACAGAATGGAGATAGTGAGACAGAATGGAGAGGGAAGCAGGATTAGCTCCCTTCAAGTGTAACTAAAATAAGATGCAATAAGTTGTGAAAATAAATAGGTTTAATTGTTTCTGAGACGTATGCTTCAGGCTAAGTAAGCTGTTTTTCTCACTGCTCTGTCCCTGCTGATGGTCGTATAATTCTGACATAATCGTTAGAGTGTTTTCTGAATAACTGTCAGAAGCATGCATACATTTTCACTTGTTTTCATTATAGCATCACTTTGTTTTAAGTGTGGAGTAATGCACGGAGTTAGATATCCGACAGCGCTTCTTTAGAACACCGCTAACGGGCCGCGTAACCCGCTTTTCATTGTTCTGTGCACTCCCAGAGGACAGGTGCATCTACTCGGAAAATAGAGTAGGAATGTCATGCTGATCGAAGTCATTGAACCGTGAACAGAGTACTGTCTTCGTGCGGTTCTGAAGGCTTAAAACATGCTCACAGAAAGCTTGGACAAATTCTGAGCTCATTAAATTTTCAGGTTCTAGTGTTCACTGTTTTCCAGTCACAAGCGCAGGGAACTTGAGATAATGTGATCATGCTTTCTATTAGCACTGTAGTATAGCCAAAATTAATACACAGCTCTGACTGGATGCTGACTCCTAACTGCGCTACTTTATTGGAAGGGACAAGTGGGTCTGAAGCAGACACCTTGGCAAGTACCGAAATATTTTGTTTGTTCCTGTAGTGACTAACTTTGACCCAGCTAGATGGTAGGTTTGTATGAGAAGTTTGTGATTCAAAATGGCCGATATGGTCGTTTATTTTTTCGAATCAAGTTGGCAACTACGGATATATAATGACTGGGGATTGGGGGGAAAGCGATGCAAGGCAGGGGTGCGGGGAATAGGAAGGAGGCAGAAACAGGAGTACCCGGACGCGAAATTGTTTTTCATACCTAGACTAGGGGATATAAATTCCAACCAATAGAAAGGTTTGGGAAATACCTTATACGTCACCAAGGATGCCTAAATCGACGAGGTGCGCATCTTCTTACAGGTACAATAAGCATGTTTTGCTGTTGTGGTGCTTAGAAGAGTGGTAAGAGCGTACGGTCAGGAGCTGAAGGCAAGTTGGTTCGATTCTCCTGGTTTTCTTTTCTCTCTACCCCCCTTTTTTTCTTTCTTTTTAAAAAAGTTCTTTCTTTCGAGGTGGGCTTAGGAAAGGGGTTGGGGTGGGGTATGGGTGAGGTTAGAGTTTAGGTACATTAGCGACAACAGCACGGTTTGGTACTCAATAGTGTACTAGCGTACTAACTACTAGAAGTACCAATTTAAAGAACTAATTTTTAAGTCTATTACTATACTGTAGTACATTGAAGTACACTATAGCAGTATGAGCAGTACTAGTACAGTTGTAGCACTTTTTGTAGATAAATAGCCTACCTATTGCCAATAGTTTCTTGCAAACTGTCTGCAAAAGGTATGATTTTAGGATTCAGGTTTCCTGAACAGATCGTGACGTATAACGGTTCCACTGGCTCGGAGATTATGTCTCCTGTCTAAGTGTGAAAAATAATTTCGCTGCAAGGACAAAACCTCCGTCAGCCAGCTCTGTAAAGAGGTACCAAATGCAGAAAAAAGTATGTGTGCTGGACATAGGATCCGAGCTCACAACCCTCAGTATCGGTGACCAACGCAGCACTAGTACTATGCTACTGTGTTACCCTCTACCGGAGTTCTCAGTCTTGTAAACGGCTGCCATGTGTGATGGACACGGGATCCGAACCTATGGCTGTGTGTGTTGATAGGAGCCACGCGCCTGGCTGACGACAGAGTGAGAACTAATACAGAAAAGTGCATCTTCGATATCAGAAATGAATATCGAAATATGAAGAGTGGGTGGGAGAAGGACCAAGAATAAAAGATCAAAATTATAAAAAAGAGCAAGAAAAAAAGCTTTCATTTACAAATTTTCTTACTTTTTTCTGAATATTACGCAAAGAGTCAGCTGGTCATTTTGTTTATATCATTACTTCAATGCAGTACTTGCTAGATGTATGCTGACAGAAGGTGGGGCAAACACCACAATGGATTCAAACCACACCGGACAGTCACTCGCTAACAAAGCAGTCCATGTTTTACAGATTTTTATTTTATGTCAGCGAAACATGACGTCGAATAAGATAGTGGCAACAGATAAAATTTCCTTCTTTAAATCGGACCACTCTGTTTCCGTTTGATGTAATGGCATTGGTAAAGTATTTGCCCCCCCCCCACCCCCCCCCGGTACTATTGCCCCGACGGACACACATAGATAATACATAGCATTCTTACCAAGTCGCACAGCTGCACGTAACAACACGTCTTTTACAGACTCCAAAAAAAAAACACCGAGAATGAAGACATCAACATGAAAAAAATCCAAATAAAAAGCACTACTAACAGGTAGGTCAGACGATGTCTGTGCTGTAGTGGTAACAACAACAAAACCCTAACAAGTCCCCCATTTCCTGCGTGCAGCAAAAGAACTTATAAATATTTCAGCACGAACAAGGGCAGGCTTCGTGAGCGTCTGTGTGCAGGTCCTAAGAGGGGTCGCAAGGCTCTGCGTATTTCACGTGCACCTTCACCTACGAACAAGCAGAGTCCATGCAGACAGGCAGAGGAAAGTGCAACTGAACAGATAGAGGGAATTGTTTTTTAAAAAGTGCTGTACAGAGATGTTTCACATCTATAATGCGTACAGACACACGTTACCAAATAGGCCAGCGTGTAAGGTAGAAAGTAATGATACTAGGGCCGTTTTGCATGAGCGTTCGTATCCCCTGTTCATACGTAAAGGTACGTAAAACAGCGCAAACGGCCAGCGACCACCGTAATGACCGAAAGTGGAGACAGGCTACGACCCTCATGCAAACCGGCCCTGGAACAAGTTTATTTGTTCTGCATTTCGTTTCTCTTGTCTGTTCCCTACATCGTACAAACAGAAGGCAAAACTGTTGACTATGCGCCACTGCAAAAACCCCGTTCTTTTTAAACTGGAATTTATGTTTTTCCTGTTGTGTTTCTGCCATCCACGCCTGCTGAAGACGGTAACATAGTAACCAGTTGTATTCAGACATTGTAATTTGTCACTGCAGAAAGAGCTGTAATGGATTTGACTAAAATTGAGAAACGTAGAGGATGTCCCGTGACATTTTTAGGTCTGAGGGAAGTGGATGTTTGAGGTCACCACATTTGTGTGGGCCATCTTTGTGAGGGTATGCTCTAACCACTCGGCCATGCACTTTATAACTGCCAGCCCCCCCCCCCCCAACGCGGTAAGGCTATTATAAGCAGTATGGTTTCTGGGGTCGGGGTATAAACATGAAGACAAACAAAAAATTCCGACATAACTTACAGGAGTGGTTAAAAAAATAATCTAGCATTTATAAAGCGCCTATCCCTGGTTATGGGTCAATTATGGGTACAGTACATGCGCCAGCTGAGAGAAATTCAGCAAATGGAAAGTTGCACAGTATAGCCAGAACCACTCAAAACAGATCACAAAGGTGACACTAGGACGGATTGAAAATTGTATGATTTTTGAAAGACAAACGGCAAGGTAACATTATAGTTTACTAGCAAGGGCCATTTTTTCTTCTCACCATAATAACCTAAGCGGCATCTGATATATAATGGCTGAGCAGATTATAAGCAATGAGCAATGCAGTCCGAAAGTCGTTATATATGTGCGCATGCACGCAGGATAGTGACTGTGCCTACGTAATTGCATGTGCTCGCGAGTGAGAAAGATGGAGTGTCTTTGTGTCGTGTGCGTGCGTGCGTTTGTCTGTGGGTGTCCAAGAGTAAAGATAAGCCAAAGAGTGCGAACGACAGTAAGCGGAGACAGAGGTTAAATGCGCGAGACACAGTGGGACAAGTTAGTGCATTGAAACGCGAGAACCATAACTTGTTCGTTTGCTGATGTTGGATGCTTCCTGGGACAGGACAGAGATGTATCTTCGAGAAATGACGTATATTTATAAGAAGCACCCCCTCCCATCTCCAGTCCAATCACCCTCCCGTCTCTTGGTCCCCCCGGTCGAAGTCGAAGATCCCCATATCCAGCAGTAATGCACGAAGCGTTGCACTGTTAGAAACTCGTTCCTTTCCACTCACGTCCGGCGCTGTGCTGAAAGTTCAGCTGGGAACTGGTGTCTAAGGAGTCCACCAGACTTCTTTTCTCTTCTTTCTTGGTCCTGAAAATGGTTCATGACAAATAGATTTACAAGTTTGTTTTGTTTGTTCTATTTGTTTGTCGTCAGCAATGTACTGGTTAGGCCTTACTAAAAAGCGCCATCTAGAGAAGAGAAATCACAAAGCAAACATGCATTCTAAACCAGCTGAACATTATCTGAACAATTTTCTTTTTTTTAAACAAACGCTTATTTATGCAACCAAAGTACAAAACACTGATACAGCCAAAGACAGGCCAGGCAACAAGCCAGCTTATGTAAGCATAGCCCTGGCTCCAGGCAACAAGCCAGCTTATGTAAGCATAGCCCTGGCTCCAGGCCACAAGCCAGGTTATGTAAGCATAGCCCTGGCTCCAGGCCACAAGCCAGGTTATGTAAGCATAGCCCTGGCTCCAGGCAACAAGCCAGCTTATGTAAGCCTAGCCCTGGCTAGGCACAAAGTAGGAATACAAATACAAATACATGGCGACGATAATGAATTAGAAAGGCAAGTGGGAAGTACGATAGCGGAAGAGAACTGCGCACTCTTTGCGTTAGTGCAGGTGGTGGAAATAATAAATAAATAAATAAAATGTGGATTTGTAACGCGCGAGAACACATTTCATGCACACTTCGCGCGGACGAGGCACATAGTGAAAACAACGAAACACACACACACACACACACAGGTTGGGATATATAGATCGTCCTGCAGTCACAGATGGGTGGAAAAGTATCATAATAGAGGAAGTTGTAGGTTAATGCAGACAGGCAGTCGCGATGTCAGTCAAGGTACTTGCGGAAAAGAAAAGTTTTTAAGTTCCGTTTGAAAGTCTGTAGTGATGGGGAGTGGCGAATGTTGTGGGGAAGTGAGTTCCATTGGGTGGATGCCGAGAAGGTGAACATGCGCTGTCCATATGTTTTTGTCCTGATGCGGGGTACTGAGAGAATGCGATCGTCGGAAGAGGAGAGGAGCTGTCTCACTGGAGTGTAGATTGTAAGAAGTTCTGAAAAGTAGCTGGGGCATGCAACGGTGAAAAAATTGAAACAGAGAATAGACAACTTGTAATTGATGCGAGCCTGAATGGGGAGCCAGTGCAGAGTGCGGAGGAGAGGTGTGGCATGGTCTGTTTTGCGCGCTTTCAGGACAAGGCGAGCGGCCGAGTTTTGAAGTTTCTGTAACTTCTGTACCAGATACAGAGGACAGCCGGCTAGCAAGGAATTGCAGTAGTCGAGTTTAGACAGAACGCAGGCACATACAAATTTGTTTGCAACCTGATCGGACAGAAGGTGACGGAAGCTGCTGATTTTTCTGAGTTCAGAATAAGCGGATCTGCAGATGTTGGAAATGTGTTTGTCAAGTGTCATGTTAGAGGTTAATAATAACACATAGATTTCTTGCAGAGTCGGCGAAAGGGATGTCGACATCACCAATTCGAACTGCTGTGGGATATTCTGTCACTCCAGCATTTCTTTTACTGAAGGGAAGAGCCTCTGTTTTTTTGTCGTTCAACTTTAGTCTGTTGTGGACCATCCATGCTTTGACACCGGATATGCAAGTCTGCATGGTCATGATGCTGGCACCTACATCAGCTAAAGGACAAGAACTGTATAATTGGGTGTCGTCTGCATAGGACTGGGTGGAGATCGTGTGGGAGTGGATGAGTGATGAAAGTGGTTTGATGTATAGGATGAAAAGGATAGGGCCCAGGACAGATCCCTGAGGGACTCCGAGAGACAATGCTGATAGGGGTGACAACTGGTCAGCGACAAGTACAGACTGAGTTCTACCAGAGAGGTAAGACTGGAACCACGCCAGCGCCGACCCACAGATTCCGTATACATCATGGAGACGATTGAGGAGGATGGTATCAAACGCTGCGGAAAGATCAAGGAGGGTCAGAAAAGACACATCGCCTCCATCCAGAGCAGACAAAATGTCGTTGACAACTCTAGTCAGAGCGGTTTCCGTGCTGTGGAATGGCCGATATGCTGACTGAGAGTGAGAGATAAGGTCGTTTGAGTTGAGGTAGGCGAGAAGTTGATTTACAACGACCCTTTCAACCACTTTTAAGAGGAAAGGTAGGTTGGAAACTGGGCGGTAGTTCTTGAGGCTGTTTGCGTCAAGGGTGGGTTTCTTGAGGAGAGGCTTGACTAATGCAGCCTTGAATAGCGATGGAAAGACTCCTGATGACAGACTGTCGTTTACGATCTGAGTGAGAGTTGGGAGCAGAACATCCAGGCAGTCAAGGAGAAGGTGGGTTGGTATGGGGTCCAGAGGGCAGGTAATAGGTTTAGATTTTAATATCACAGCCTTGAGATCTGACTGAGATATGGGCTGGAGAGATTGAAATGAACAACATGGCAGGTTGTCAGCAAAGGTTGGAGGTCCACAGTGTAGCACCATCTCGTCCAGCTCAGCTCGAATATCCGCGACTTTGCGGAGGAAGTACTGAGAGAAAGCCTCGGGTATCTGTGTGACAGGAACGTCAGTGGGAAGTGGCGATTCCTTGTTTCGACCAGTCAGTTTGTTACAGATTTCAAACAGCTTTTTGCTCGAGGAATAGTTGACAAACTGTGCTTGAAAGAAGGATTTCTTAGCTGCAAAAACTAGCTTGGAAACAGAGCGTTTCGCTGCAAGATATAGTTATCTGTGTATGGTGAGGCGTGATCTCAGCCAGAGCCTTTCTGCGCGACGGCGCGCACGCTTAGCCTGACGCAATTCGTCATGGATGGTCGGGTACCAGGGGGCTGCCTTTAGCGGGTGTACTCGACAGCGCCGGGCAGGAGCGTGTGTATCGAGGGTTTTACGAAGGGCTTTGTCAAGCTCAGCAATCGTGAGAGGACCGCACAACATGTTCTGTAGGTCTGTTTTGAAACTGCCCAGGTCCATCAAACGAATGGGACGTGTGGTTATAAACAGCTGATTTGGCTTCGGACACTGGATAATTAAGTTAAAGTGAACACAATAATGATCTGAGACTGTACAATGCTGTCCTCTGGTCTGTGCATGACCCAATCGAGAATGTGGTTTTTTAAATGCGTTGGATGGGTGACAGACTGGGTGAAACGAAAAACATCAAGCAGTTCACACATCTTGATAGTGAGCGGGTGATTAGAGTCATCAAAGTGCGTATACATATCACCAAATACTACGGCAGATCCGCCAGTAATGTTGCAATAATCCAGTAAATCGCTGAAGTCCGAAAGAAACATCATGTCCGTCAGCTTGTTTTTTCTGCTGGGGGGTGGTCTATATAAACAAAGCAGATGCACCAGTTTGCTTGAAGCAGCAAGCGTCACCTGAAGACACTCGAACGACGGATGTGGGAAAGGCAGTGTGTTGCTGAAGGAAATGCAGTTTGAGAGAGAACATTTGTAGATAGCTGCAATTCCGCCGCCACGTGTAGCACGGGGAAAGGACCAAATAGAATAACCCTGTGGGGTCAGGTCTTGGCATATAACTTCATCACCATTTTCTCTCAACCATGTCTCCGTGAGAAACATAAGGTCATTGTCCCTGATGTATTCCGTGATCTCAGCGCGTTTAAGAGCTTGTTGGGCAGAGGAGACTGACTGGGCATTGAAGAGCGCGATATGAAGGCCCGTGAAAATCCTAGACGAAACAGAAGTGTCAGTACGAGCCTTGTGACTTCTAGGAGATGGGTGAGTGGCGGTTTTTCTAAGCCTGGGTGTCCGCCGTCGCCCCCTGTGCGCTTTCTTAGTCGGACAGTGGAAGCACGGGAGGTGACGACAGTGTATGCCGACATCATGGAGTGTCCGACAGAGCGACGAACCAATGCTGGAGGTTGGAGGCAAAGGAGACAGCCTCGCTACTTTATCTGAAACGGAGCGATGAAATGTCGGATATCCGCTCGAGACTGCAGTAAAAATCAACTGATCCCTGGTGTAGCAACAACGGAGCTTACAGGAACAGCTGTAGGAGTGTAGACGATCAACCGTGGTCGCAGTCGCTGGCTGCTTCATAGTGGAACTGCTCAGCGAGAAGTAGGTTGGCTGAGCAGCACGCAGAGTGCTGTGTGTATCTTGGGCACACTGTGAGTACACAGAGCTCCCACACAAAAGTACAAAGTATTTCCAATTAATGGACGGAAACAATGCAAAATTACGCCACTGTGTATCCGGGATACAAAACTCAGTTAAAAATAATAATAGTACAATGAAAAACAATGAAGATAACCATAATGAGAGGTCACGTCAGGTGTGTCAAGCCCGCACAGTGAACCAGGCCCAAGGTCAAGTTGTGTACATCAGTGAACTTGATGTGGAGTGCAACATTATCTGCTGGTGGATGGTTACACCCAGTGAAAAGCACACAATGCTATGAACAAAGTTGGTGGTGCCATCCACTGGATCAATTATCCAAGAAGGTTGATCGGTGAGAGTATCGTAGAGTCTTAGACACACTCTCTTCACCAATAAACCTAGTCAGTCTAACACACTATGCATATGTGAACACGCTTTGTCAGCTCTCAGACACTTGGATTGGTTATATGTGAATGTACTACCCGAATAAACACATCGTCATCGTCATAGTTATAGTCATAGTGATAGGTATTGTCATTCTCATTGTCATTGTCATTGTCCAGCACATTTTATGTAACGTTTAGCGTTATTAAGATATCGAACACCTAGGTTTCAGCCTGACGAAAACCGACCGTCATTCCAAATAGACCCTCTACTTACCGCGTGGCAGCGAAAATCTCACCTCATTCCGAGCTTCTTTTTAACCGCTTGCTTCAGTGTGTCGGACTCGAAGACCGGCCCGTCTCTGACCACGCACGTGTAGATCATAGCAGCCAGCACCACCATGGCCCCGATCACCCCCCACAGCTGTAGCTGCTCCTTTCTGCAACCAGGTGGGGTACGGAAAGAACTTGAGATACGGATTCATGCGTAACCACCATGACCCACGAGAACACCTTGTGTGAAATAAATTTTTGGCTGCTAGGGGCGCCCTCCAGCGTCCCATTCCTTCCTAAGTGCAGCACCCAGGGACGTTCCCCGATTGCCCACTTTTCGGGAATTCCCGTTTCTGCAATTTTGCTAGATAAAGAGGGCAAAGACTCCTAGTTCAGGCATTCGCGCTTTATCAGGTTGTCTCCATTTGACCATGTATTGAGGTTGGAAAGCGTAACACCCACAGAGTCACCATGTAAAAGCGCAGAACTACTGGAGCCAATCAAATGACGAGCTCTATTTAGAATGTGTAAAAAGCGGAGCCAATCAAATGGCGAGCTATATTTCGAAGGTCTTTCCCGGGGGGGGGAGGGAGGGAGAGGGGGATGTTCCGGGAGGAGGGGGATTAAGGGGAAGGGGTGGGATTAGGGTTGGGGCTAGGAGTAGGGGATAGGTGGGGGTTGGGGTAGGGGTAGGGTGGGGTATAGGCAGTAAAGATCCAGGAAACTGCAAGGTTTTTTAGTGGTGACCCCACGAGATTAGCATATTTTACGTAACACTGTATTTTGATTGGCTCCAGTTATTCTGCGCTTTTTCATGCTCCTTTTTCATGCTCTAAATAAGGGTTTTTGCGCACATACCCTCAGCTGACCAAAATGGCGCGACAGTAAAGAAAGCAGGATTTGTGCACAGTGGACTTCAGTTATCTCATTTTTAGCTAACTTTAACTAAACATCAAAGATTAAGGTAAGAAAAGATTTTATTCAGCAATTGTCTACATTTAAAATCAGTTTGATTCTTGTCTGTAGTGGTTATGGTTATTTCGTGGGATTTTTACACCTGGGTCTAAAATGTACAGCTCAATCAAACTGCCATGAACAATTCAAAATGGCTGGCAGGCATTACTATTGTTCTGTATAAAAAAACTTCCACCTGTCAGTCCCAAATTTTTCGTTCCAGAAAATGTTTTATGAGTATCCTTAACAAAAGGTAGAGGTGCGTATCGAAATACCGGGAAAAAATGGTGATTGACGATACGGATCTTCGTACCGGTACATACCGCTAGGGATTATCAGGTTATTAATAAGATCCTTACCAATTAAATTACACCCAGTAATGCGAATCACTGATTACAGCAGTATGAGAGCAGACCTTTACAATTACGATTACGTTGAATGATAACGCGTTTGTGACCATGACCTTAGCGGCAAGGCGCTAGTCTGCCTTGTGAACAATTGAGATCAACACTTCCGACTAGAAACAGAACATCAAACTTTTCGCTAAAATCTAATTGCGGTGATTTCAAGGAGTAGGAAAACTTCCTGATAACATAATAGATGTTGATTGAACGTGAAGCGGACACTAAAATAGCGTTGCTCTTAGGGGATATCAGCTACGGTATGTTTTCTTCTTTAGGCAGCCTCAACTGATCAACATAGAAAACAAAGAGTACATACCGATATGGAACTCATCATTATTGCAGACATTTACTAATGGATAATGTCCAGCAAGTTGATATAGGCAAATAAAAAGCTGTAAACAAAATCATATTCAACCCAGTCACTAACGTATGTGATTAAATAGTGATAAAAATGTGACATTAAATGAAACGGGCTGCTAACTGATGGGGATTAGGGTCAGTAATCAACAACGTGCGCAGTTAAGTGTTAAAGGAATGTCGTTCCGTTCTCGTTTCCGTGATTTTAACCAAGAACGACGGATATAATGGCAGACCATCAGCATTTTGAAATTGTGCAAGACAAACGAGGAAAGTCTCGCTTGTGGAAAACTTTTGGGTTGAAAAAAATGCAGGAGTGACCTGGAGATAGGAACAAATTGCTGTTTGTGGTGTGCGCGGCGCTGTCGTCAAATTAGATCAGATGGTGTACAACCAGTTTGACCACGAACATCAGACGACACCAGCGTTGGGTTCTGCATGCAAAGCTTTGCACAAAATATTCATTTTGTTACCGGGTGTCAACTTCGGTTTGATCACTCTCTCTCTCTCTCTCTTTCACACTCACACTCACACACACCGAGAAGAGCGCAGTGTTAAATACGAAGTTTTTGTTCGAAGAAACCCTGGTTTACCCGTATACCGGAATAAATTATCGTAAAATATCTGCACCCGTACCCAGGTCTACGCTTTGCACAAAATAAAGTGCCACAAGGGCTTGTCTACATTGACGTAAAGCGGTCAGCACACATCCGTGGCATGTTGGTTTTATGTCCAGCAACTTTAAACAAGCCATGCGTAGCCATTTATGACTACGAACCCTTCATTGCCGTCAAAATCAGAAACTGCAGAAATAATGAAGAAAAATTAGATAAATAGCCTTATATCTGGTTTCTGATATTTGGACTGGATGAGTTCGCACGTTGTCGGAAACACATGAGAGGAATTTTGCCGCCCGTAACGGGAAACCTGATTACAAGAGCCAGAAGACAGCAGCAGAGAATCAAAGTCTGAGTCAATAAGACTGCCGCTAGGCTGGTCATTCAACCAAGAAATCAACCGCCAGTATTACAATTAACAAGATCTAACATCTTAATATTAACAGCTACTGACAAAGACCTGCCAAATGACTGCAGACCACCACAGCATAAAATGTAATTAATATCATTGTTGTAGCGTGCACGTGTTAACACAGGCGCACAGAGGAGGACGGGAAGGCAGGGAATGGAGAAAGAACTGGGGAAGCAGGCGGGTTGGGGAGGTTGGGGAGGGCGGTGGTTGACGAATATTGAAAATGGTGGGCTGTAGATCGAGAAAGATCGAAGAAAGTGTTCGAATGAACAAAGAGCTGCAATAAAAATTCTACGGGCTTGCCTCATAGAGGTTCTTAGAAATCTTTAATTCCTTACTTAGCATTTCTTTATTTCTAGTTACTGCCGTGACAGGGGCAACACTTTACCAGGGCTGTCGTCTGCTTCTGCACTACCGAGCACAAAGTGCCGTCATACAACTAGTGGTGGTACTTATCTCTCATGTTTTGTTACTGAACCAATTTATAGTTACCCAAAAGCTGCCTCGCTATGGATGAAATACCGATTGTAATGCTTTCTCCCGTAGAACTTAACATTCCCCTACCCTGAAAGAAAGTTATTTGGATTTCTTGGTATTGTGTTGTGTTAATTATAATAAAAAATGAAGACATACTGCGACATCACGACAGCGTGGGCGCTCCGCGCTTTACAACAAGCGACAAAACAACTAAAAAATAAACAATTATGAACGCGAAATAATAAGCGAAAAAACCACCAATAGAATAAAAAAGCAAACATAAGCTAAGCAACATCGTACTAAGACCACATTACAATTTACACTAACAACCTAACGACATTACATTAAACCACGTTTTGTGGTGTATTTTGTTGTGTTGTCTTTTATGTGAATTATATATTTTTAATTAAAAGTCTGAAGTTTTGAAAGCATATCTCCGGTGTGGCTTCACTCCAGTCCCTAGGTTACTCTGCCGCCACTGACCGTGAGTGGATCTTTCGTTGCCAGCCCCTATTTCTTGTCTTAGGGCATTTACAGGTCGAAATAACTTCATTCTTTCACTTTCTCCTCCTTTAGCTTCTAGTTCAAGGAAAGTAACCACGTTACCAACTCTTGTCTTCTGCTTGGTCGCAGTTTCGACCTCACGCCTCGGAAGCAGACGCCTTGACCACTAGACCACTGAGGCAGTGCCGCCGACTGGGAACTGTCATGAATGAAAAAAAAAGACACGCGACCCACGTGTCGCCTTTTCCTCGCACATGTCCCCAAGTGTCCCCAAAAACCTGCGCATAGAATAGAAGTGTTTATGGAGCTGGGAGGAGGGTGGGGGCGTCCTGCGTGAGCTTTCGTATCTGCACTTCTGGTCGTCAGACCTGTTCACCGTCTATAATTGTCTATAATAAGTGCATCTTCACGTGCACACTGACATGCGCAAACGAGATCCGAACACCTTCAGTAACGTCAGAACCGCGATTGGCAGCTAGGCGCGAGAGTATCTAGAACAACAATGAAACTGCAAACGGGGCGGGTGTGCAGTACAGTCGGCCTAGTCTACGAGCCTGCGGTCTGGTCGTGCAGGTACTATTAGCTCGTTACTGCGCTGCTCATTACTGCGCTACTCACTATTAAGCTGGTCATATAAACTACTTCTATACTTTTCATTCTGTCATTTACACAACAAAACACTCCCGCCCATTGCACAGCCATTTGTAATTTAATTTTCGTGCAAGCGACAAGCCTAATCTCACAATGATGGCAGGAGAACAATGATCTTTAATGCCGGACTTGATTACAGGACGGTCTTCCTCCATTTCACTGCCGAATAGGGCTGTAACAATAGAATAACAACTGATCGTCATATTGACGATGTTGCCAACAAGTCTAGCTGCGAGCGCTGTCTTGTAGTTAAGCACTGCTTTCAGAGAGATTATTGGGTGTTCCTCACATTACGGCAATATGAGGAACTGAGACAGAAAAGTATATAGTAGACGCATATATCCTACACCTCGGTTGAGCGAGTTCAGCTGGCAAAGAATGTGGGTTCAAACCTTTCCGCTTCCTGCAACAGTTATCCTTTTAGAGCGAAATGTCATTTCACTGATTCAGTTATATCATTTGTAGCACTACTGATTTCATTAGTCATTTCACTTTTTTAGTCATATCATTTGTAGCACTATTGCTTTCATTACCCTTTTCACATATTCAGTTATATCATTTGTAGTACTACTGCTTTCATTAGCCTTTTCACTTATTCAGTT
>SMGT01005159.1:89503-99503 GCA_004794575.1 Lanistes nyassanus
TGAGAGGTGGGGTTCGCGGATCATTTGAAATATACGTAAGTATCAAATAATATAAAATTCTTGCCATGCATTTAATGAAAAGGCTCAAGCGTCCAGTCAGTCCACAGTGCCTTGTATGCACGCTTTTATGTGCGACAACTACAGTAATTCGACCATTATAAAACTGATTCCTATAAACCTAACTCTTGCCTGTGTACAGAAATTTCATACGCTGTAAATTTTTACTAGGCTATCGAGCCAGCCATCTGATAACCCGATAAAGTAGCAGACCGGAAGTCGGAGACTGAAACGGTTCGACATGCTAGACACCTGTAATGTTCTAATGGACAGGCGATCAGTCAGAAGAAGGCCGTCTGATTACCTGGCCGTGTCCAACCCTGATTGACTGCCGTTGGAGACGAGCGGTATCTATACGGTTCGGATACAGATGGAATATGTCAAGGTTGAAAAGAAAAAAAAAACAAAATTTTTTCAGACGAATGTTTCGTTATAACTGTTATAATAAAAAAATCAATTCCGCTGACCGCATTCACTTTTATGACATTATAATGAGTCAATTACAACACAAGGCACTCATTGTAAAAAGAAACAATTGACTTCTGCTTGGGGTAAATAAAGTGACAAGTAATAGTCCCCTCTGAAGTGCACTACTTAACAATGTTTACAAACAGATTATATATATATAATATTGATTTGCAGACTGATGTCTTCGCTGTATGTGTCTCATATTCATTTCATGCTGTTCACTACGACTAGACATAATGCGATCTGTCGCCAATGCACTTTGGCGTGAAGTTGAGCTTACCAATAGGAATCCGATAAATTTAGACCATCGGCCGACATTTTACATGCTAGACTTATAGCCTATAGATGGCTGTAGACTTGGTTGCTCAATTATATTGTTTTAATCTTGGTCTGTATTATTTAACATAAACGTTCCCTGTGCAGGAACAGTTCTTATTTTTGAAAGACTCAAGAGGGCGCAATTCGTACCAACATGCTGTGACCAACGCCATGCTAATGAGGCAACGGTTAAAGTGGTGCTTACAAGTCGAAAAAAATATAATTGTAAGTCATGCGACTGGATTTCATCTCCGACACACCTTATTTCCTCTTAATGTGGCATCTGCTCGTCACATACAGTTGCTGCTTTGACGTAAAACAACAAAAGAACAAACTGGCGTAAAAATACAATCGAGATGTTAAGGACATGCCACAGTTTTATTTTTTGATTAGTCACCAAGATCAGCAAGTTTGGGTTTCTCGCAAATATCACACACAGAACACACACACACACACACACACACACACACAAGGAAAAAAGTACGCTTTCTAAAATCAGATACCTTTAGAAAATGCAGGCGCACAGTAACTGGCCCCGCAGAGCAGACTCCAGTTTTCAGTAGCAAGGCAGGTTGAGGACCTGCAGGTCAGTGGCCAGTATGTTTTCTCGTCGCCTGAGACGTTCCTGCCTGCCAGATGAATAGATGCCTCGCCTTGCGCACACCCAGAGAACCCAGAAGGCTAACCGACGGAACACTGCGCAGGCAATGTCGTGTCTCACGGTCTCACTGGGGGCACGCTCGCCTTTTGTCGCGTCTCTCGCTGGCTTCCTCTCGCCACAAGCGACGCGGATGGCTGATAATTGGAGTCAAAACATGAAAACAACGCTTCGTGTTTACCTCAAACGTCTGACTGTTAGTTCCTGGGGTGGAGGGAAGGGGACGGGATGCTTGGCTTTCTTGCTAAGCAAATTGTTCGTGACAGACAGAAGAATTAACCAGTAAGGAAGTGTGGGCCTCAGTTTTAAGTCAGGCCGCAGTGGTTAACGTGTAGGTGACGAATCCAGCCAAGCCAGTTTTTTTTTTGTCCAGGGCAAATCGTTCGTGAGGGACTGAAGAAACAATAGGGAATTTTTGACAGAGTTTTTTTTTTCAGTCAGCTTAGGAGGGTTTAAAGCGCGGCTGGCGAGTCGGTCACATCGCTGTGTCTTTCATACTACAGGTTATAAGATGCGGAAAAACGGTTTGGTAAACCTGTTTGGAAAGCGGCCATCTGGGAAAACAAGTTTCAGTAAACTGTTTTGTAAAACTGTTTTTGAGCTTCCATGAAACTCCAGTAAACAGGCCGGGAAACCCGTTTTGCTGCGAGAAAGTAGTGTCCCATCTGCACTAATGTTTAATTACTCCATTGATACAGATGAATACGAAGAAAAGTTTTTGTTGACAGTTTCTCTGCATTTGACCCCAAAAAATAAAAAAGAGAATCTGAAAGCTAAATAAATAAATAAATAAGGAAGGGTGCAACTTACTAAAATGAACGAAAGAAAAATAGACACCTGCCAGGAATCGACAGCTTTCAAAAAAAATTCCTGGGTTTGACCGTTAAGCCACAGTGGCATTATGACATATGCAGTTGAACTGAAACTATTTACTAAACAGTAATATAGGAATGAATGCACATTAACACAAATAAATGTTTGTACTTCGTTCTTTTAAATACTGTGGTTGCAAACACAAGCAAATCAAGGAAACCTTTGTATGCATCAGAGCACCAAAGACCGCTGAATCCGACCGAAGTTTCAGAAAACAGGGACATTTCGAACTGCTGATGTTCTCTTGCTAGCGCTAGGTAAACACGTACAGCGCGTTTAGTACAAAAGCCCAATACAAACAGTATGTCGGAATCCACAGTTTCTCAAAAAGATTTGCTGCAACATTTTAACTTTAAGCTATATGTGCTTTCTTAGTCAGATCAGACAGCATCGAAGTTCCGATGCTTGCAGCTCGTCTTCACGCTGTTTTTCGAAACAGCTGTGAGAAAATTAGAACAGTTTCTATAACGGATAACAGGAGGCAAACCATTTAGAAAACATTTAGTTAAACTGGCCGTCGGGTATGTCACATAGACAACAAAAAACCTATCTCTGATATTGTTTTCCTCAACAAAGTGTTTTTGTTTCCCGTGTGCTACAGCCTTAGCAAAACCCGCGAGAAAATAAAGAGGTGATCGGGAGTGAGGGTCGGCTGTTATTTTTGCGGTCAGCCTGCTAATGGCTAATTAATGTGAGGGCGGTGATACGGTCATTTTATATGTTATAAGCCTGCCTGTCTTCCTCCCTGCCTGCCTGTCTGCCTTTCTTTTTCTCTTTCTTTCTTTGTTCTGTTTCTTTTTTTCTTGTCTTCACTGTAAATTAGACACTTATGCTAAGTTCTTCGATCCCTGTTACTATAATCGACTATTTGATCATATATTGTTACGCCTTTTTAGTAACAGTAACACACCGATCGGTGGCGTGGTGTAAGTGAGCTGTTTTCAGTGTTCAGTTGCAACTGCAGTGCCATTAGAGTCAGCTTATGGTGTTATTATGGAGACGACGAGACAGTCCTGTAAATCAGTGTGTTTTCCCTCCTTGCTTGTTTGCGCATATGATCCGCACCGCAGGTTTGGCTTTTTTTCAGGTCTGTCAACAGAGCATAGGTACACTCCTGCCCTGAGGGGATCAATACTTCGCTTCGTCGCCATTTTCATTAGCTTCCTATGCTACTGCATGGTTCCCGTGACAAACACGCTCTCGCGCGTGCACGCACAAACACACGCAAAACAATGACGGAGGTTGTGATCCGAAGCAAACATTCTTGAAAAGGGGAAGCCGCGGATGTCATGAAAATCTAACAAGGCATTCACGGAGATGTTTTCTGTCTTTTTGTTTAACTGTCCTCGAACATGGTAAATCCAGAGTCTGAGGTTTCGGGTCATTGTGGGAAAGGAAAATTCTCGATGTAATAATAGTAGCGATTTGTAGCGAGAGGTGCATAGTTTTTTGGTTGTTATCAAATGGCTGTTGATGTCACTACTGTGCGCAGACACTCGCCATTTGCAGATCGGACGTCCAGTGGTGACAGGAACGCTGTCTAGATCTCTTCTGCAGCACATTGGAATGGAACATATACTGACACCAACATCGCGAATGGAGCAGCGCACTTCCGATCGTTCTCTTCGGCTGCTTCCCTAGACTAGAACACGGCTTTCACAGAACTAAGGCTGCGTGTCATGTGACGTCCGTCATCAGTTACAGGTCGGTTCCATGGATAAGTTTCGCTTACGCTTGCAGGAATCTTCTCGGTGAGACAGGCCATGCAGTAACTGTACATGGTTACCAAAAGAGTTCATCTTAAGTTTAGGTCAGAACTGGGTTACAGAAGCTCTTCTATGTGCTCACCCGAAACGTGTATAGATATCGCAGTTACATGGTAAACGAGCCGAATTTCTTTCTGTCTGTCTGTCTCTTTCTTTCTGCCTTTCTTTCTTTCTGCCTTTCTTTCTTTCTGCCTTTCTATCTGTCTGTCTTTCTGTCTTTTTTCTTTCTTTCTTTTGAAACAGACAAGTGGATGCGAACGCTCACACAGCCCTCATTAGGGTGGTAAACAGAACAACCAGCGTCCCCAGATCTGTACAGAGGGTCTGCAGGCCAACCAGAGAGCGTGCCCGATCGTGCACGTGATGCATACCCATGCGCCAGCGAACAAACCGCAAACACACGGTAAGGCTGCCTTCTTCCCCGGTCGCCTTCCGACAAAATCGATGTGTCGCCTGGCTTCACCCGACTTCCTACTGTAGTCTGAATATGTTGGAAGAATGGAACAGGAAGGTCAGTGACTTGAATACAAAGGGCTCCTTTTTGAACAAACAGTAGCTGGAAACAAGCCGTCACATTTTCTATCACGTTATTTGGAGCAAAAACAAAGATCACCAAAACAGAAAGCTCTATTTTTTTTAAACTTTGTTGTTTCGGAGTCTTTGCTGTGACTGGAAGACTTTAACTGATAGCCTCTTTAATTCTCCAGAGCATGTCGTCTCTCGGTTTCCTGAAATACCTCGTCTGATGACGTCGCGCGGTAACTTTTTCGCGAAGTCTGTGTTGGTGGGCGAAATGACTGGCTGAAGTCGCCAGGAGGGACGACGTACCTGCGAAGTGAAAGGTACTCTAGTCATTCGGGTTATTGTGACCTTTGACCTTTAAAAGCGAACGAGAAACGACTCACTGGATGCCCTTTTGTTTCTTTGGTCTCAGACAAGGAAAGAAATGGAATCATGAGAATATGCAACAGCCGTGCAACTCAGGGTTGCGTGGGCGTTCGTGCCCCTTTGCGATCGTTTTTGATGGTGATTAGGAACAGCAGAGATATACTTCATTGTGAGAAACTCACTGAAAATTAAAAGAAAAATAATCAAATGCGCCACGTTGACGTTAAACTGGGGGGCCAGCGGGGTAGAAAGCTCTAGAAAATCTAAATCTGTCTCATCTTCCTATTATTTTATTCAGTGGGGCTTCGAAAGACACATGCAAGGCATTTGTCTGGCTCTTATTCTGCCCACGTCCGCGCCATTTTGCGCACAAACCTCCACATATCCCTCTCCCCGGTCCGCGCGTGCAGTGTCCTTGCTGTGAGCCTGCATGCTCTCGACAGATCTGTCGCTGGGGCAAACAACATGCACGTTCAAAACCAAAGAGGGCATTGTTAGAAATACAAAGCAGAAAAGCGTTTGTAAAGCCCGTCAAAACGAAAAGCAGTCCACAAACAATAGAAGTTCTGTCTGCGCATAACTTTCTTTCAACTTCCAAACATCCAATCATCCAATCATCCCATCGGGTATTTGGAGTGGCGTCTACAAAACAAAACAAAACAAAACAAAACAAAACAAAACAAAACAAAACAAAACACCCTGCTTTGCTTGTAAACTGTTGTAGATATAACACAAAGCAGAAGCTTGTGTGCAATGTAAATACTCGTGTTAGTGACGCTCAGTTCGTGAGGCACCATCAGGGGCAAGAATGTTGCAGAAGTGTATTTGTGTCATTAGCGAGTCTACGGGAAACCGGACAGACTTCACAACAGCGCCCCGCATACCTGACGGCAGCAACGACAAAGCAAAGCCACTGACAGGAACCGAGGCGCTAAGGTTGCCGTGGTGCGGCAGCAAAACTTTGCGAGCACAGCTGAACATTTATTCCCCATATATAAGAACTTGCAGAGCCTCTGCTTTCAGTGATCTGGTGTCGGCGGCTTTTTCCGGATTGGGTTGTAGAAAAGAGTACGAGATAACTTTTCCGTATGATCTGTCACCATGGGCCTGTATCATGAGGGCTAGGATAGTCCAGTCGACCGTGTCTGGAACCGCCATATCACATCGCAGCAAAAGTTAATGACCCGTACGAAAGTACGTCACAACCCTGTGTTCGTTCTGTTTCCAAGAAGGAAACACGTACATACATAAGTCAGGTAACCACATTCCTCAGAAAACATACATAAGAGTTGTAGTCAGGTAGCCACATTCCTCAGAAAGCAAGTACTTTGTGGTGCTGACGTTCATCTGAAACCTACACTACCTTGGCTGACCAGATTGTCCAAGACCACTCTGCCAAAATAAAATAAAATGTTGGTTACAAACGCAAGGGAGAGAGAGAGAGATTAACATTACTGTCGTCAGCTTTTTAGCCTCACTACAAAAAGTGAGTGGGAGAGGGTGCATGTGTGTGTGTGTGTGTGTGAGAGAGAGAGATTAACATTATTGTCCTCAGCTTTTTAGCCCCACTACAAAAGTGGTGTGTGTGTGTGTGTGGATGTGTGTGTGTGTGTGGATGTGTGTGTGTGTGGATGTGTGTGTGTGTGTGTGAGAGAGAGAGATTAACATTATTGTCCTCAGCTTTTTAGCCTCACTACAAAAGTGGTGTGTGTGTGTGTGGATGTGTGTGTGTGTGTGTGGATGTGTGTGTGAGAGAGAGAGAGAGAAGAATCTCAAGCTCCAGTGGGTTGTTGTCAAATGACTGTGTATAGTTCAGTACAAGATATCTCGAAACCGAATGAATAGGGCCAGTTAGATATACAAGACACTAATCGTAGACCCCCAACATCGATCCCCCCTCCCCCAGCTTAAATAGGAAGTCGGCATCGTGATTTTTCTAGAATTTGTAAAGAACCCTGCAGTAAAGTCAGATCACGGCGACATGACCGGAAGACACAGTTACACAAAACCAGAGAACTTCACAGGAAAGCAACAGACTGATCGATCTGTACAGGTAGAAACTTCGTGAAAGACACAGGACACAAGGTCACGTGATCGATCTATACATGTAGAAACTTCGTGAGAGAGACAGGACACAAGCCCAGGTCATCCTGTTACCTTGCTTGTCCCACTGACAGTCAAGATCATCGGGCAACCCAACAAGGTGGTCTCTTTCTTCCAACATAAAATAAAATAAATTGAAAAGATGTTTACGAAAAGGATGAGGTGAAAAAGAAAGTCCCCGTTTTTAAGAGCGACAGCCTGCGTTGTATTCAGACATTGAAGCGAATCGTGCAGGATAGTGCATAGAACAAAACACATTTTACAGGCGGAGTTGTGCTTTTTCCTTACAAGCCCACTCGAGCGAGAAGGCAGCTACATCCTTTCCGCACTATGAACTTTCCGACCACTCGTTGAAAGCACTGAGAGACCTTGTCCTCGAACGCTTCAAGGGAGATAACTGATGGACCATGCTCGATGACGGAAGACGGTCAAATTTCTTAGCGTCTAGGCAAAGTCTAAGTTCACAAAGATTTTAAAAGGTTAACGCACAGACATGCGCCGAGGAGCAGTCGTGGATTTCCCGTTGACCGGAAAGATCAATTTTAAGAAAGGAAGCACAGTAAATCTCTCGTGTATTTTTTCATGTAATCGGATTTGTGGATGCCATACTAAAAGCAAACAGCATGGACAAACCTTGATAGTTCAACTGGCAGCAATCAAACACACCAAAGAACCTCTTTCGAGGGACTGACGAGGTTTTTTTTAAAATGGCTGCCATAGCGCGAAGGGTGATAGCAGATATGGGTAGCCTGAAATTTTCAACAAAAACTAGTAAAATTTCAGAAATATTGAAGCTAACAAACAACTAACATAAATAGTCAAATGAAAAAACAAATTAGCATAACACTAACACTAACAGCTACATTTACAATAACACATTCATCTCAAGATTGGACGTACCGGCGTCCGACATGCAGACAAAAATGCTAAAAGCATTCGTTATTTAATTGTACCGCCGAACTGCAGCGCGAGCCACAGAACTCCCGCCTTGGAACTGGACGCCTTGACCGTTAGAGCACCCAGGCGGTGAGGGACTTCCTGAGTTACCCGCTAATGAATTCCCAAAGGGCAGTGGTTCAGAACCTACGACATGCTGTGCAGCGTGCATCTAAATAGCAGCACTGCTCCTGCCCATATGGAGATGACAGGCCACAATAACTGTTAAGGACTTTCGTGAAGGATACTGCGTCTGACTCATACGCGCCTTCCATCGGCTGGTGTTCCGGCAGCCAGTTAGCAGAAGACCAGCCTGTTCTTAACCTGCCCGTGACATCCGATGAAACAGGTTTCGAGTCATCTGCCAGTTGAGAAATCCAGACGCCTCTCTACCCTTCCATTAAAAACTTTCGCGGCTTGGCAGTCCAGGAACCTGATGTCGACAACGCCCTCTAAGGAATCCCACGGACGCTCGTGGCGAACGATGACGTGGCATGTCCTCCTGTTGACCTAAGCAGTTCTCTCTCTCTCTCTCCTTCCCTCCCTCTCTCCATTTCAAAATGTCACTGATGAAATCTTAAACCAACTATCAAATTTGCTAAAGTTTAAAGTTTAACGAGCCACACGTATCCTGGTACCAGGGCCAGAGGAGGGAGGAGGGAAGAGGAGGAGAGCTTGGTCATGTTCACATTGCGTCAGTACGTAATTACATCATAATTGTCGTATATGGAGGCGCCGGAAACTCACGTGCAATCAGTGCTGTCTGGTTGTAGCGAAATTCAAAGCAGGCGACAGACAACCAGCCAGCGCTCCCCTTTCTCCCCACCCAAAACTTCGACCATGACTAGCAAGCTCAGTAGTCAAGCGACTCAAGCCCAATTTAAACTAACTGGGTGTCTTCATAGACGTTTAAATAGGCCAGTGGTGGGCTAAGTTTAACTGTTGCTAGGCTAGTTGTGAAGACAATCTGAAACAGTACATTAACTGTGCAGCCTATATAGCTCGTGGCTGTTTCCACAAGAATTTAGATCTTGCTTAACGTAGCATCGCAAGCATGCTACAAAGAGACCACTGTGGGTGTCATTGACACGTGCCCATGCACTCTCACAGACACAGGTTTATACTTGCATTACTGAGTGATAGTCATAAATGGATTTCTTAAAACAGCACGTAATACAAAAGAAATATTGCTTGCAACGTTTATTCACAGTCAAACATCTTGAGCTATAAAAATGCTAGAGAAAGGTCATCCTCGTTTAACTCCAAACTACAATACACTGTTTAGATTTGTATACGGTACTAATTGAAATCGAGACATCCTAAATCTCGAATAGCTGCACCCTTTTGGGAGAACGATTATGGGTCGAAATGGTATACATCTTGACAACACACATCAAACTTTCCCTGTCTGTGCGATCGTAGCCTCTTAGGCTGTATCCATATCACTGTGTACAAAGAAATACGTCACGGCAGTAAATGTAGACAATCTGCCATCACTTCGCGACAGACCTGTTTCTCACGTAAACCGGTCGGTACTGCAAAAGCTGTGACATCATGCAGGGAGAGAACACTTTATAAAACGTCTTCAGTCTGAGGTTGACTTCCCTTTGATCGCAGTACACACAGTAACAAAGAATTGCAATGGAAGATACAGCTGGTGTATATTGAGGTAAAAGGGATATAATTTTGCACAAAATTTATAGCTACATTTCTTAAAAGCCCTGCACTACATGTTGCACAAACATTTTTGGGCAGCTTTGTATCTGCTATCTCCCAGCCACAGGACCTATTGGAGTAGGATGGTGCGACAGGACGCTGTCCTCCGCTTCGTGAGATCTCTGTCGATCTTTTTTGGTTCTTCCCAAGACAGCGCACAGAGCCTGTTATAACAAAAGTTATTTTTACAAGGCTACCAGTATATTAATACGCCTTT
>SMGT01005159.1:100873-112239 GCA_004794575.1 Lanistes nyassanus
ACTGCGGCTTGGGGTAATAAAGATACAACGAAGAGAACCGCTGTTTGTGCCGTCCTGAAAAGGAGCCATGATCTGAAACGTCGACTATATGTCTTGCTTGATTCGTTACAAATTAAAATTTAGGGATTTTATCTCAGACTTCCAATGTGTTGACAAAGATAAAAAGAACCAGAGCTGCAACAGATGCTAAAGACTACAGTGGAAGTTAATCACCCTGAGGATCAGAACAAACACGCACGCACGCCCGCAAACACACGCTGTCCTACTTTCTACATATGCACATCGTCTCTTCCTCTGTTTGTCGTGCCCTGCGAGAGAGTGTGCGAGTGAGAGAGTGTGTGAGAGAGAGAGACAGTGTATGAGTTAGAGAGCTTGTGAGTGAGAGAGAGTGCGTGTGTGTGAGAGAGAGTGTGAGAGAGAGAGAGAGTGAGAGATATAGTGTGTGTGTGTGTGAGAGAGAGAGAGAGTGTGTGTGTATGTGAGAGAGAAAACAAGCAAATGGGAGAAAACTCAGGGGCATTTGCGCGTATGGTTGTCTATGAACATTATACTATACTGCGTGTGCAATACTAGCTCGGTAATATGTGCGTGGATGTGCTCGGCCGCGCTTGCATGTTTGTATATGCATGAGCTTGTGTGCATGGGTGTGGAGGGGTGGGTGGGCGGGATGGTTGGGTATACCACTTTGCGNNNNGAGCGTTTTTGGGTGGTGGTGGTGGTGGTGGTGGGGGCTAGTAAAGGCGTAGGGGTAACGAAAAACCCTGGCTGGTATATATATATATATATAAACATCAATAGACGCGACCTGCCTACCCGCAGGGCAAACCAGCAAAGCATCATATCGACATACACGCACGCGAGACTGTGCCTGTTCAGTCTGTACAAATACACACAGCTCACGAGCTGCCGGATGGGCGCGCGCCAGAGAAGGTTCGCTGTCTTCAGAGTGCATCAGGCTGGACTAGTGTAATAGCTGTACAAACACAACTCATTATGTTTTATATCCGCTGCAGTCAAACAGCCGCCAGACGTGATTTGTCGAGGTCTGGGTTGATGGTCGCTCGATCCACGTTCTTCCGTGACAGTCTAGCAACAAGACCATCTGGGTCCTTCCATCGCGTGCATCCCTTGGTTACCAGCCTGTACAGGTCTCGTTTGACATGACTATATGTATTTTACAGGAAGAGGGCCGGGGAAACGAATTTTAGATCTGTGATCTGCTTGGAAGACGGCGTCCAAAGTACGCACACCTGCCTGTCAGATTCCAGCGACAGTTTATCACCAGATCAACCCGTGATGGAAGAGCCTTCAGTGTGCTGTAGATAGGCCTATATTAACGTTCAGATAAATCTCTGATACCTGTGGAAGTAGTCCGCATCGTGAAGCAAGGATTAAAAAAATTAGATCCTGATGTGACGTCACTCACTTCATCCGTATTGAGTAATCAAATCTTGTTGAGGTCTCGCCAGCTTTGAGTGTAGAAATTTGGTATTTCAAAGTTGTTTCGGCACAGCAAGAGCACTCACTGAAAAAGATACTTAGACGACGTGTCTACCTGGGACATTTGTCTATAAACTGTGCAAAGTGATGTGTAAAATGTCTTGTTTCATCTTCTGAGAAGAAAACACGTTTTCAAATCAAACCTAGATGTGAATGTACGATTAGGATATTGAACCGAACACTACATCTTAACCTTCCAATTTTTGCGAAACAAAGTGACAGTTAGGAATATATATATATATACTTCTAAACTAAACTAAACTAAACAAGAAGACAGTCCTTTATGAAGTCACCATTCTAAATCACATTTGAGATAGCAGTTAAGAAAAAATGCTATACCATACCCCTTTATTGTGGCAGAAATCCTTTCTGAGACTCCGAATTCTTTGTTTTCGTGTCTTTTTTTTATTATAGCGATTTGTTATTGCACACAAGCTGCGACCAACCCCTTCAAATATAATTTGAATTTTTGGGTAAAATACAATTTGACGTCATGTACATCTGTAACATCTCATTCAGAGTGAAGAAATATGAAGACATTAGAATGTTAGTACTATTTTACTTATTATACAGAGTTTTAGAACGGAAGTGATGTAGGAAAGCTTTAAATATTTTTCTTCTTTGGGGAAGGTTTCATGCCAGTGCTCGTATCCAACAAAAGTTAGACTGGTATGGGCGAGGGACAGAATATTAATATTATTATTATGGGTGAGCTTTATTCGCCCTGTGTGTTTACTGGGTGCGGCTTTGTTAACATTGAAGTATGGTTGCGAAATTACCACAAGAGGATTCACAGTTACAACAGGGGTTAGTAATTCAGGCAAACATGGTATTGGCGGCATGCTCTTATGTCTTGATTAACAGCAAATGATGTTTTGTCTACATGACGTCAGCAAACAGGCCTTTATTGGACTTACTCTGTGGAGCTTTTTAATTGGCTGTTCATTTTGCAGTTATGAGAGTTAAATTGTTAGATGCATCATATTATCATCTAGGCTTGGGTTGCAAGAACAGCTGTCTAGGGACAGTTTCACAATGTAAATTTGAGGAGAAAATGGTGTGTGTGGGGGTGGGGGTGCGATGTTTTGAGACGTTCGCAGGGCGGTAGAGAAGAAAAGCAGTATGAGAGATGTTTAGAGCATTAATTGCTTGCAATCAACAGAACTTCAAGAGCTTGGGCTGTAAACGGGTTCAAGTACTTCAGCTACCCCACTGCCCCACTAAAGCTTTCTGCAGGTCACGGGGCCCTGTCTTTGTCTTTTTTCCAATGCATTTTCTAACCCCTTCTCCGTGGACACCAGTGACTAAACTATTAAAACTGTGATTGGGTATATGTTCTTATTTAAATCGAATATTAGCACAAATTTGCAACAAGTGACCTGCATGGATTTGATTCCTGCCAAAAGCAATTTTCTGGAGGGCAGGATAGTAAGTTGCTTTAGTCTTTTTTAAATATAAATATGTTTATTTTCATTGTAAATAATACAGATTATAACTTCAACATTTGGATTATTTAAGAGCAGCAATGTATTTCACCGAAAAAAAGCAAAACAATGAACTTTAGAAGGTCCTTTTGAAATTCAGATGGGTCCTTTCAAGGTCCTTTAAAGGTCTTAATTGAGATGTGTCTTTTGTCCGGGAACCCTGTTATCCTTATGTTTACATCCCTTTAGTAATTTTGATTTAGTCCGTGTTGTTTTACCATCAACGCATCGCGCGAAAATCTGCATTTACCCAAATAGGCAACGCGAGCTTATCTCTCTCGGAATTGACAAAAATCAGAATTTACGCGGGATATACACGCGTTTTCTCTTTGCATCAAAGCACATTTTCGCACAGTAACAGTGGTGACAGCAGGTAAAAAAAATAAACCCCACTGCTTGGGAATGGGTTGGGTAGGGAATAGGGTCTGCTGCTTGAATGGCTAGTCGGTAAGGTTCTTACCATGGTCATTCGGTTTAGCTAGTGTGTGTGTGTGTGTCTCTGTGTGTGCCAACCTGTATTTCTCTATTTCTCTAAATCAGAGGGTGGCCATCAGTGACACAGTGGGTGAGTGGGGGAAATGTCTAATCAATGAGCTGCAGAGGACGCTCGCGTCTCATTTCCCCTTGACCCCTGCCCTCGCAGCAACACAACTCCCCGTCCACACAAAACAACACGAAAAACGCACACGTGCGCTGCAGCAGGTGGCCCATGGCCAAAAGACCGTCTGGTTTTGTGAATCCGAAGCACGCATTAGACAATGGGTCAAAAAGCACTAGAGACATTGCTCAGCAAAATGAAAAGTGAATACAAATATTTAATAGAATTGTGATTGACGTCTGGGCACCCGCTTTTCGAAAATATGTCCACGTTCTTCCCAGCAACTAGCATCCCGACACTGATTATTGTCTTACTCATCGCCTTTTCCGCGTCACAGGCACGATCGAGTGGACTGCATGCTTGCATTGCGTCGATGAACTCGGTGTTAGGATCTAAGGAGCGATAGGCGGGGTGGGAACCCTCACGCCATGGCGTGTGTCGTTGCCATGGCAACAGAAGAGGCCTCCCCCCCTCGCCCAAGCCTCACTTTCCGACGAGGATGGACGGATTTTTTTTTTTTTTATCAATCTCGTGCGTCCTTTCGAACATCACGCAGCATCCATTGTCCAATCAAATTGGCGTTGTCGGTGTGGCGCAGCCATCTACCCCGGTACCTGTCGTGTCGTAATAATGTATTCCAGCATTGATTAACTCGATCTTGGCCACCTGTCACCTGGCCGTGCACATAAAAACAGACAGCCATTGACATACATCGGAGAATTCTGTGGGACCTTTCAGGAGCTCGCTGTTGAAAATGAAGGGGGCTTGCGTAGTCTGTGGAGTAATCCTTGTGTTTATTTTTCTTGACGGTGAGTCATTGTTTTTAAACATTAAATATTGGAAGTCAGGTTTAATAACTCTGACTTTGACACTAATGATGATTTAGTTTTGTTCTCAAAATTCTCTTCTGAATAACCTCTCCCCCCTCTTTTCTATATCTATTCACCCTACCTTATCTATCTATCCATCCTTCCGTCCATCCGTCCATCCGTCCATCCGTCCATCCATCCATCTGTCTATTGCGTGGCATTAGGATGGCATTAGGATGCCTCCTCTTTGCACAAAACCCACATTTGATGCAGAAGAGTGCCACGCTACTTGGTTTTCTGTCCGGATTTCTTTAATTTTATCTCCCGCACTTTCCTGTAGAAATAGATGCACTACGCATACTTAAAAAAATGTCCACTTAATATTATCGAACTGGCACTGATTTCATATTACTCTGAGCACATTCAATAGTTGTAACGAAACAGATTCTTGGGATGGCTAACAACGTACTCCGTCACAGTAAATAGGGGACAGCGATTTTTTTCAGTAACGCGTCCCTGCTTGCAGAAAAGCATGTGAACTCTTGTCACATCATCAGTATTATGTATACATTATCAGTATTACTGCAGTTTTCACGCTTCTGCATCAAAATGTGGGTTTTGCGCAAAGAGGAGGCATCCTAATGCAACGCATAAATGTGGAATCTGGGCATTTGTATTGCCTGGCACACATGTCTCTCATCTCTGCATAAGCCCAGATCTTCAAACAGGCTAATGGATTGGTAGACAGACTGGAAATCTGTGCGGACATAGAATACCTTATTGCTAGACAGACTATAAGTCTGTACGGACATAGAATACCTTATAGTTAGACAGACTGGAAATCTGTGCGGACATAGAATACCTTATTGCTAGACAGACTGGAAAATCTTTGCCAACATAGAAATCCGCCTTCAACCTTACGTTATGATCGTTATGATCAGGCATTCATTTCATACCAGACGGCGAAAACGAGAAATTTAATGGGGACATTTAACCCCGAGTACAATTACCCTGCGCAGTTCTATCCATGCTTGAGCATGTAAAGGAACATCCATGCATCCTGCCAGATCTGTATGTAAAACTCTGCATCTGTTCCTTAAAACCTATACCAGGACAGTGCATCATTACTGAGATAGTTCTATATCTCTGCCTTTGTTTCCCTTTCTGTCTCACACGCGTATACAAATAGATACGTACGAAAGAGCACACACGACATACACACACACACACACTGTTAAGGGCACGGATGGCTAAGGCTGAGGCTGAAGCATTGCTTTACTGCTGGAAGCAGTGCTGCAGTGATATCGACTTTCCCCCGTTACGGTTTTTAAAAATAAGTAGGACAGTGCACAGCCTAGGGCCTGGTCAGCTCAGTTGGTAGAGCTGCAGACTAGCAGATGGAAGGTTCCTGGCCCTTACTCATCCTTTTTTTCCTGTTCCAACTCGATAGAGGTATAGTTTTTCCACTTGAAGTGCTTTATGGTGCGCACCCACAAGTTTAACTTACACGCCAAGAAAATCTGCAGCTGGCAGTGGTCTGGACAGCTCTGCGGGTAGAGCTGCTGATGTTCGTGCTTCGAATCTAGTCGGTAAGGATTATTTCCTGGTGCTGAACATTGTGTAGAACTGCCTGTTCGCACTGGCCATCTTATTGCAGCTATCAGTCCGGTCCAGTTTTCAGAGTATAGCTTAAACAGGACCCCATCCTCCGCATGGAGCGAAATCACCACTAGGTGGAAACACTATCCCTATGCAATTATTTTACCTGCACCGGACCTAAATCTAAAATTATCAAGTGCGGCGTGCTCGTAGTGAGTCAAGAAACAAACCGCGATACATCTGAAAAATATGGTTTAATTTTGGACTACATTACAGCGTGATAGGTTGAAGACAGGCTTGCGCGTGCTTGTAACGTTTTTGGTCACCAACGCACCAAAACAGAGTAGGCAATGTAACGTTTTTGCTACCAACTCTTTATTAAAGCACAATAACCGGTTGCGGGTGGTGGCCGGCTTAGCCATGCAACCTGTTCCCTCGTCTAGTGCTTTAACTGGACCTCTTCTATCTACCACTATTAATGCCTCGGACGGAAGCCTGCCATTCTATTATTCTCTGACTTTTCCTGGCAGCTCAAGGCAGTGGCTTCTTTTGGCCTGATCCTTGGTTGTGCAGCTGCAGCAGAAGTGCACGAAGAAGGCAGCCCTGTGGCTCACCTTCCACTGTGCCCCTCAGTCTTCTACCCGCTACATCCTGCCTTGGCCCTTCGTGGTCAAAACTTTCTAAGTCCTGTGGCCAAGCAAGCATAGCCCCAAGGGCTGGGCGTAAGCCCGACCAAGCTACGCCCTTCTTTCCGGTCTGTCTTTTTTTCCTCCCTCCTTTCCCTTCCTTTTTATATCTCCCTATTGCAGCGCCCTCTACATCATGTGCTCGAACTCTCGCAGGCGGCATCAGGTGGGTCTCCCACTTATGACCTGTTGACAGGCGCTAGTTCCATTCTCTGGGTTTCCCAAGTTCACCAACCTCTTGTTGCTGATGCAGCCTTGCCATGCTGACATCATGCTGTCTATGGGACTCTGTCTCTGGCACCCGGGCGGAGAAGGTAAATTACCCCCCCCCCCCCAGTACATGTGTCATTCCCTGGGTGAGAACAGTTCTTTTTTGTGCGCAGCAGGCTACCCTCCGGTCCATGAGTCACCCACAAGGTTAGTTCCCAAGCAGACAATGCTGGTCTTACATACACCAGCTCTCATTTTGTTATAGTGCACAGTAAAACTCATCTTGGGTGAAAAATCGTTGGGTCACCGAAGTAAAAAAAAGAAAAAAAAAGAAAAAAGACTTGAACTGAATCCCACATGGTTTGTCAGCATTTTTCTAGTATTCGCCTGGTTGTATAATCACACAATCTACATGCCAACTTTGAAATAAAAAGTTACCGGCTGCTCTGCCAAGATAGATACAGACTGAGACCATTGTATTTATTTCTTATTGTATTGTTCGTTTCAGGGAGGGCGGGTGCCCAGACGTCAGTCAAGGTGGGTGAAAACTGTACACTCTCCAATAAGACGTGTCCAGAAGGAGCTGTGTGTGATCCCAGACAGAATACGCCAATGAAATGCTGTATGTTTAATTTACTGAGCTTTTTTTAGTTTTGTTTTTTATACAATTTTTCTAGTTCATCTCGTCTATAACTAGTGCATGCTGTGAATGTTTGTTTTTTTGTACCAGCTACATTGGTGATACTATTTCTGTCATAATAAAGGAAGAGGGGCAGCTTAACGATAGCCCTTATTAACGGAAGCGGATGGCCGGTGATTAGAGGGATGTCCTTCATACCCGAAAGGTAGCCCTACCCCACAGCACACTCCCCCCAGTTCACCCAGCTGTGAATGGGTACCTGACCCATAGGTCAGGGAAGGTAAGGCAGTGAGAGAGAGGAGATGAGCATTGGTCTGTGGTTGGTTATTTAAGGGGACATTGCTTCCACCTCGCGGTTATATCGCACTATGGGGGGACTTTTACTGTATTTCTGTCTTCATGCTACCCTTGTCTTTATCTTGGTGGTGGCAGGTAAAAGGTAAAGGTTATCCAATGACTTATTTTTAGGTCGCTGGGTGTCGGGCTAATAGACCCCCACTTTTCTGTTGGCCAGCATTTTGCAGAATGAAGTGCTCGTCTCCTCTCCCTCACTGCAGTACCTTCCCTGACCTATGGGTCAGGTACCCATTCACAGCTGGGTGAACTGGGGGGAGTGTGCTGTGGGGTAGGGCTACCGAACCAGCGCTTTCGGGTATGAAGGCCATCGCTCTAATCTGCGGCCATCCGCTTCCGTTAACAAGGGCTATCGTTAAGCGACCAATCTTCCTTCCTCCCAACCAACCGGCACAATAACCATCTGCTAATCCTCTTTGGGTGGTGCTGCGTGTGTAAATAGTATGTAAGATGTGTGCTACATGTGTTCTAATCGTTCTTAGCATGCCCCTACTTGACTGAACACTTGCTGCTGGCACACATTTGGAACATTATCAGAACACCATTTATACATTTCCAGCACTTTGAACACTTTCGAGAACACAGATCACAGAACACTAAACAGAACACTAAAGCGTTCTAGATCAATACTAAAATGTGTTCTGTTTCGGTGAAAAAATAAGTGTTCTAGCTTGAGCACTTCTTGTTTACAGTGTATCACTGTCACTAGACAGCCTTTGTACATATAGAAACAACCAACAGTAACCAACAGGGTTACACAGTTCTTTATTCGCTACCTGCCGCTCGTCACATGTACGTGCCCCCAAAATGCGTTTAAATAACACGCCCACCCCCCACCCTCCAAAAAAATTAAGTATAAAAAGTATATTTAAGTGTATCAAGCATAAAGTAGAAGTTTGGTATTTATGCACAGCGCACATGGGTCTTTGGTTCCTCTTTGCATAAGGTGAAATCTGGGCACGGGCAATAAACTATCTAGCTCTAAAATTACAGTTGAAATTCTACAAGCTAATACTAAAACTAAGAAAAGCTACACCCACCAACATGGTCCTTGAGGTCAATTCTTATTCATGTTCAGATGAAAAGTAGGACGCTTTGTTTTCGGTTTAAACTAGTTAATGTTACGAATCGCAATAAATTATCCAGTATCTTATATAGAACAATATTACGGCTACACGAGAGGTTGACCCTCCACTCAATTTATATACAAGCAGTAAAACCAACACTACAAGCCATCGGAATAAATGGTTTTTGGATCTATCAAAATAATCTCTTTTGCTCACATGAATGGCTCAAGCAAAAAGTCGTTAGAAGCTTACACAATCATTTTATTCAAAATTGGTTTGAAGATATAGATATAGATATAGAAGACATCTATAAGTGATAAAGAATTATTAAAAGGTCTTTCACTTTTGAAAATTACATAAAAATATTGCCACTAACCACTACTTACCACTTACTGAATTCCGACTCGAGCTCGAGAACAACTACCATAGGCTCAATATAGTACACACATAGTATCTCTGGTAGACACAGCTGACATTTTTTGATGAACACATCTTCCAATCAACGTACACACACAGCGACGCAGAGACAGTGTAATCACCTTTATATCCATTCGTCTGACTTATGCATTCAATAACTGATTTGCAATTGGTAAATCTAATCACAAGGTAAAGATGGCAGCGGGTACAACCTTTGGGGGATAAATTTATCCGCCAGATCCCAGTATTTTGGGTATGTTGGTGGGACAGTGCCTGCGTCGCTTGGTGAGTGAGAGAGTGGGTGGGTCGGTGGGTCGGTGGGTGAATGTGGGTAGGCGAATAAGTGAGCGGATGAGTGGATGGAAAAGTTAGCGAAGAAAGGCAGTTCAGTTTCCGAGGACATAAGCTCACTCCCTCGCCGCTAGTTACTGACATGCTGAATGTTGTTTTGTGATAGTGATCAAGGCCGGCAGTGCCTGCAACACCTCGGCGCCATACTGTGTTCTGATGGCGTCCTGTGATAGCGCATCCAGCACATGTGTGTGCAACACCACGGACTATGTGGCGAACGGCATCTGCTGTGAGTAGCAAAAAAGCGTCTGGCGTTTTCAGGTTTGCGTACATGTGTTGTTGATCCTTGCCTGCCTGCGTTCATGCGTGCACACGTCCATTTGAGTGGGCGAGCGCGTGAGTGCGGGTGCGTGAACGAGTGCATGTGTTTGCACTCACGTGTGTGTATTTGTGTATATATGCATATAAACATGCATGTGCCTGTGTTTGTAAATCTTGAGTCAGAGTGGCTCCGGTCAGTTCGTTTACTAATATCACACTTTTGGGGATGGGGGGAACTGGGGATGTATAAAATCAAGCCATGCTTATAGTTAGGGTTACTGTTACGCATAGTAATCCTGAGTATAAGTTGCCATGTCTTGATTTTGTTTACTATTCCCTTGACAAACTTAATGGTTTATGTTATGTGTGGAAGTATGTTTGTAGTTATTCCCTAAGTGAATTTAAGATTTCGGTAACACAGCGTCCAAATGATCGGTTCATTCAGATGTTTGTACACGCACTGTGTTTTTAAAGATAATTTTGGGTTTGAAAAGTACTTATTTTATTTGTCTTCAGTTTTAAAAACTATGCTATTAAACTTTAGAATATGTTCTTATAGATTACTAGTACAACAACGGAGATTTAATGACACCCTTAGAGAAGAAAGCATGTTAATTATTATTTGTATCCCCTGAATGAAACTGGAGATGAATTTCATTATTTTTTCATATATACATATATACGTGCATGCAAAGTGATTTTGTACTTCGCTGATGTCGTGATGTTCCCAGGTTGAATATTTGATTCTAGTAGGTATGTATGAGGATATGTATATATGTAAGCATGTGTGCCTGTGTTTGAGGGTATATATATATACATGTATACGATTGTGTGTGTATGAATTAAGCGATTTTGTACTCCATTCTTGTCGTGATGTTCCCTGTTGTATACTTATTATTGGAACTTTTTCTGGATGCCCCCCTCCTCCCTAGGAATAAATAATTAAAGGAAAACTAAAAGATCTCGTGCAATAACTTAGTTTTACAAGATTGCTGCAAAAATCGTCTTCCTGATTGATTCACACCCCAATCCAAACTAACTAATAAATGCAACATAAAAACGACTCTAAGAAAGTTACGTAAATTTAATGGCAAAACCGCCTTGTTTAAATACTATGCTACTTCCGTTGAAAATGTCTGTCTTGCCATTTTGTGTACCAGTCTGCCTTACGAATGCTTAGTCAAGTCAGCCCAGGACTGGTTTACATAGTTCTAATAGTCTGTTTACTGGTAAAGATGCACGTAAAATCCACGGGACGAACGGGCCTTTTTATGGCCGCTCTTAAGACCAGAAGGCAGATACGAATTGAATCTTCATGCAATCCAACCCAGATGCTTTAGAAAGAATCATGTCCGAACGAAACAAGTTCCTTTTTTTCCTTAGTACCTAT
>SMGT01005159.1:117214-129398 GCA_004794575.1 Lanistes nyassanus
GTGTCGTCCTGATGAAGGGGTAGTGCCCCGAAACATGTAGATTGTCTTTGTCTGTGTCATGTCTTAGCTTGGTCCAGTTCCCTTGTTTTAAATTCACTCTTTCTTGATTTGGCGTTTTACGCTAAGTCAGCAAGCAGAGGCCCTGCAGACAACGGTAAAATGTAGACAGGGTCGTGGCTCTGCGACGAACGAGGAGTGGAGGGGAGAGAGAGAGAGAGAAAGAGAGAGGAGAGAGACAGCAGAAAGACACACAGAGGGAAGACAGAACGATAAAGGTATTTGGTTCCTCAACTATTTATTCCACTGTGTGATTGATGGCTCACTACAACTAAACCAAGAATTAAAAGCATCCACACCCAGATAATCTTAATTTAACTCGGCTTGCCGTACGGAGTTTCCGCACGTATTTGCAGAATAAGCATGCAATTTGTTATCTTGAGGTCAAGGATTTTCACAACAATTGACACGAACATTTCTGAACAGAATCGGTAATACTTTTTCTTTGGTATACAGACATTCCTAGATAAGTTTGGTCTGACATAAGAACCACTGAACTGCAGCTTGATTACAGCCGTCAGATCACATTCCAGCAAATTTAGATACGTTTACCGTCTGGTTTACTGAGTGTATGTATGCGCAAGTGCGAGGATTTATACATACGTTGTCTTCGGGTAACCCAGCGTTTGACCCTCTATATGTGTGTGCCCGCGTGAGCCCCATACACATCCAACTATACAGCTCAGCTCTCTGACCCGGCAGAAACAACGCTGAACGCTCTTCCTCACGCCACGACGAACAAACGTTCACACAAACACACATCCACTGCCAACAGTGAACAGACGAAGTCCAGCACGAACTCGATCGACCTAACGCGGACAAGCTATAGTCTCAGAAAAACAAACCTTCTCTCCCTCTCTCATACACACAGAAGCAAAACGTCTGCGTGGACTTTCACTGGAACCACCTCGCAGGAGAGATTAGGACATCCTTTGACCATGCTTACCATTCAACCTGCGCTTCCACAGAATCTTTGCTAGAGGGAGTTCAGTGGGGCTCTAGCTGTATTTTCATATTACTGTACTCGTCGTGTCTAGTTAGGTCGCTTGTTTAAATCAAAACCAGTATAAGAATCCAGCATTCTCTCGCTTTTCATCGAAAAGCCATTTGGAAAGCGAGGATGACGCTGTGATGAAGAGTAGGCTCCCTTTAATTACACCTTTGCGTGGAAAAATACAATCACTACTTCCCATCACAAGACCCAGTGTAAACTTCAAGTTTCCTTTATTGTCGTACGTACACGTTTAGAACTCCTTTGTATGTTTTAAAGGAGCTTTTGTAATCAGGTGAGGAAGTAATGTATGAGACTTGTATTTAATCCTACGATTGCAGTTTGCTGACGATAGTATAACATACACTCAAATCTGTCGTCTGCCAACACATAACACAGACAATACCCCCAAAGATTTTTTTTAGTACATAAAAATATACTAAAGATTTTTCTCACACTGAGCACAGAATAATAATCCCAAAGAGCCAGAGATACTTTGCTGACCCTTTTACTTTTGTATTAGATACATCTGCTTTTATTTTTATTTGGATGTTAATAATTACGAAATTGTAATTCATTCTAATTGAATAAGATTAAGAATATAATTTAAATTACAAGCCTGTTACCAGAGTTTGATTCTCAGTTTCTGACACTGTTACTATTACATATAAATATCAGTTGATGCTCATAGTAAAGTAGAAATAAGAAAAACCTCGAACCCACATAAGCCTTATAGATACCTAGGAATAGAAAAGGTGCAGGACGACCTAGACAAAGTAGCAAATTGGCTTAAATTCAATGGCTTTAAATTATCAGCAACAAAAACCCAAGCTATAATCTTTAAATGACACAATCAAAGAGTACAATACCCTCAATTAAAAGTAAACCGCACAGCCATAGAATATAGCTCCCAAATACAATTTCTAGGTGTTATTTTCACAGAAACTTCCAGCTGGTCACCATATGTAAACAAAATAGTGAACTCAGTTAAAAAAGCAATAAATCTAATGATGGCCATCACAGGAAAACGCTGGGGCACAAATCCTAAATCCTTACTAAACCTCTATCAAGCACATGTCATGTCTAAATTGCTGTATGCAGAACCTCTATTAATCCACCTAAAATCTTCTCTTGGCACTCCAAAAAATATAAGACAACACATAATGGAACTGACAATGCAGGTAGTTAATGCCCACCCAGATGTTGGATATGTCTAAACAATACAAAATTAAAAGGGGAATTAACCAGCTAAAACAGCAAATAAGCTATAGGACAGAGGTTACTAGTAAAACACTAAAAATAAAAATGGAGTATATCAAAGTAAACTAATACAACACATAGCACCTTAGCGGTAGGGATAAAAAGAATGTAGGGATTCAGTGGTGGTAGGTCTGACCAGCGAAAACCATCACTCCAGTAACTCAAGCCATCATCAGTGCACCAGGAGAGAGGCCAGCCAGTGGGACCACACATAGCTACCACCAGTGCAGGACACCAAACCACAGACCCCTTCCCTTTTCCCCACACCTACCTCCCCTCCCCTTCAGTGCAAAATCACCATGAGGTGGAAGCACTTTCCCCCCAAAACAACAACTAGTAACCTCAGCTGATGTTCATTGTTTGACATTAAGTTGAACGTGAAAGCAGTCTCATTACTAATGTAGGAAACAGAGGGTCATGAAGGTTGTTGGGGATGGAGAGGAATGAGGAGGCAACTGGAGTACCGAGAAAGGTGGGTTGGTTATTTTAGAGAGACAATGCTTCAACCACACAGTGATTTCTCGTTATGGAGAATGGGGTGCTATTACGAAGCTATGCACCGAAAGAACCAAGAGACTGATAACTTCAGTTAAGATGGCCAGTGCAGACAGGCCGTTTAATGTGTGGGGAGATGGTTGAATGGAGTCTACACAATGCTTAACTCCAGGAATTAATGCTTGTCCATACCTGGATTTGAACCTACAACTTTCCACTCACTAGTATGCAGCTCTAACAACTGAGCTATATCCAGTATGTACTGCCCAGAAGAAACCCTGAGAGTTAGCCCTGTTAACAGGTGCCATACACAGAGAAGTTCATGTGCCAGACAGGGGATCCAAATCAAAGACCCTCTGTATTAATGGCAAACACCACTTCTAAAGTCCAGACATGTTCATGGGACAAAATGGATTCCATATGATGGTAGAATTTAAATTAGAAAAAAAAAGATTATTTTCAGAACATGTTTTATCAGCCTTTTATGGGAACAAACAAAACTATAGCCTTTAATTGTGTCATGAAGCATCTTGCCAAGAATTTAATACTAGGTTTTCTCAACACCAGGTTGGCTAAGTACACACACACACACAGAGAAAGAGAGAGAGAAAACTGTGCACAAAAGTTATCATAGTTATTTCAAGTATTCTTTAATGCTTAGAGAGATGCATCTTAAATTCCGGGAAGTAAAAGGTAATTGTTTAATTTGATTGAAGAGACATGATAATAGACAGTGGCTGATGCTGGATCTCTCTGAGAGAGAGAGAATACATAATGTGTATGTCTGAACCCGTTTTTGTGCTCATGCAATCTGCTCATACAGCTATACAGGGAAATGTATTATAGACTAATCACTTATTTAAAATATTCTTTAAATAAATTTCAGCAAGTAAGAGATAATTGTTTATTCTGGTTGAAGAGGGACGATAATGGGCAGAGGCTGATGATGGGTTTCACTCCATGTCATCTGGTGTGCGGAGTGGGAACAAATCAGATGTCTGTCTGGCAATAGGGAGACACTTTTTTTGCCATCTACCTTCACCAAGATGGCAGTCTCGCAGTCTCAGGTGCCTCTGACACACATGTTTGCAGAACTGTCTTCCTTGGAGGATCTAAAGATTCCTGTGCAACGATCATCCAGACTGCAGGTAAACTTTTTTCCTAGGCTTTTGTGCTCATGAGCTACAGATAGAGAATTCACTGCTCACCTCCACTCCTGTTTTTCTATAGGTGAGATTTTAATGGCCACCCATAAAATCCCACACCGACTGATGTTGTGGTAACAGTGTTTGGCTGAAGAGCTGTGTCCTTCGTGGGATTGTGTAGGAACAGAAAAGGAACTAAGCCAAGCTTGTCACTAAAACACACATAGTTGAACATTTCAGACCATAACCCCATTTTCAGACAGGTAAAAGCACACAATATTAACAGAAAGAGAGAAAGGAAAAGAGAAAGAAAATATAAATAACATTTGGAAATAACCTAGATGGTACCCATTTTAACTAACATCTTGTTTTTTATTGCTGAAATTTTACAACCATGAATCTCTATTTTTTCAGTATACATGCTTATCAGTATCACAGCGATACATTGCCTTGGGATCAAATACTGGTGGTGTTTACATCTTCAGCAGAGAATCACTGAAACACCTGCAAGTGGTGTTTGGAGATGTGGTAAGCCTTTGCACAACATCCATTTCTATCACACAGTACACTGTCACAGGAGTGAAAATGGCAAGCATTTCACTTGCCATACTGACTGAAAAAAAATCAGTACAGTTAATATCCCATTCCCCATATGTGAGTGTTGCATAACAAATGTGGCTTCACTCCAGCTTTATTCTGGCAGCTAAGATCTCTATTTGAAGTTAACATCAGTGCTTACCCACACGCTCTAGTAAATTGCAACCCACCCCAAAATATAGTTTAAAAAATCATGAACTATTTTGACTGGTTTACTTTTCATTAAAAGTAAAGTGTAAAACAAAACTGAAAACAAGGAAATCTTTGTGCGAGATTTAGAGTGCTTAAAAGTCAGCCTATTGTTACTGTTGTTATTATTATTTATATAAAATTTGTTTCAGTTATATAAGTGTCAGCTGTTGCGTGAAACTAATTGTTTCACAGAACTGACTTTTGTTGCAGGAGGTCAGTATGGTGACTGTGACAGCTCTGAGTCCTAATGACCAGAATGTGGCACTGGCTGTCAGGTATAAAGTGAAGGCAGTTTGTAAAAAATCTTTCTATAGCTTTTGCTCAAAAAGTATTCACACTCACAGTCATCAGAATGTAATAGATACTATTTGAACTATCATAGTGGTTTATGTCTTTAAAGAACTGCCAATAGAGTATCTGCTATTTCAAAGTACCAAGGTAGGCAACAAAATACCTTTTTCTGAATAAATTCTGTTATACTTTGGTTGAAGCCTTATCATAGATGTGTATTTCATTTGCTGGAAGGTGGGTTTTTTTAATGCTATAAGGGTCTTGACCTATTTCTCTAGACGCTGTCCACTTGCACTTGCTTTTTCTGGTACCCTCTAGTTCAGGTCAGGTGATCGTGATGGAACTAAACATTGAGCGGAGGGTGCGTCCAGAACGCTTGAGGCAGACGTCTGATCATGTGGGCGCCACGGTGACGGCAATGGTGTGGGACAGCTCCAGTTCAGGCCTGTTTGTGGCGGATAGCAAGGGAAAAGTCACTCTTGTCAATGTTCCCAATTCAAAGGTGTGCCCTTTTCTGGGTAGACCTAGCTGTGCAACCTTGCACCAATGTTTACCAGTGTTATTGAACAAACGTTAAGCCGTTTAGCATACCACAAAGAGAGAATATAGGCGAGAAATGGACTATGCAGAGGCTAAAAAGATAAAGATGGGTTCAGTATGAAGATGAGGGAGAATTGTGGATTTTACATACATGCACAACTCTGTATGCACATACACATCTATGCTGGTATAGACACGTGATTGCCTCTGTAAAGACACATGACATACTTTGTCTGTCTTTGTTGCTCATATAAATATTTTTATGCTAATGCTAAGTTCCATAAAACTTTACTTTTGTTGCAGGCGAAGACGCTGTTTACCTTGCCATCAGAAATTATAGTCCGCCTGGACTCCAGCATATATCAGCTGGACTGGTGGGGCAGCAAGCTTCTGGTCTCCACAGTTTCTCGAACATATCTCCTCAACACCACCAGGTATGATTTGCTGGGATAATTACATTTCACATGTGTTTCAAAAGCTTTTTTTTAAATATATCCATATGCAGAAACCTTTTAAGTGCAAAGATCTTGGAGTCTTCTGCAAAGACAGAAATTAAAATCATTTCTTGCTTCTATTGCTAACCTGTAGTGTAAGTTATTTTTCTTGCATCCAACTGGTTATTAATCCATATGCGTCCTTCACAACATGTTTTCCTGTGATGCTTAAAAAAAAATTACTCACGCATGCACGCGCATGGGCACACAATAACAAGATACTCTTGGAATCTTCTGACAGACAGCCCATGGTTGATCTCACCATGCTTTCCAAATTACTGAACTGCTTACTGCATTCTGTGCTACTCCTAGTCTCGTGGTACACTGTTTTAGAAAATTGTACTGACACCAAGTGGGACAGAGAAGATTGCCTCATTTACTTGGAAATTTTGTCGCTACCAAATTAATTCTTTTGACCAGCATTAAAAATCAGATAATCTGATTAATTATGGTACAAGGAATAAACTTTGGAATATAAGCATATCTTTTAAATGATTTATAGAATTGTGGTTAGTTGTTGTTCAATTTATTAAGGTCAACAATGAAGGCAGATGATGGGGATTTTAAAAAAAATGTAGTCCTTATTTCTGTCCTGCGTAAATGATCCTGTTGATGTCATAAGATATGTAAAAGTTTTAATTTTTGCTGGTTTGTTGTATTTTGTTACAGACATCAGTTTTCACAAATAGGGCAGAAAGCAAGGTACGAATTGTATGTTGTCATTATCTTTTTCAAAACCTGTTGTTCTGATGCTGTTTGTTCCTTTCTGGTCCTTTGCTCTCTGTGGTCTGTGTGAGGGATGGGGATTTTCCAAATGGCCACTAGTGCAAACCCTGGTAAGTCTTGATGGCCGCCAGCCCACTGAAGTCTTCACAGGGCTAGGCTGTCTTCTCTGTTTTATATGACTACACCAGTCGCCCAGGAACCCAGTAGCTGGGCAGGCTAGTGAGTTATGATTTTTGTAATGGCCTGGGGCTGCCAGATCACCATATTTCTCCATCCCTTTTCTATATCATATGTTTGCTGGGGGTGGGGCGGGGTTTGAGTATCTGTTAAATTTGTGTCATCTTTAAACTGAACTTATGGCTGTTCAAACTGGTGTCCAGAAGAAACGAACAGAGCTGAAATCCCAATTTTATGGTATGTTTGCAGCTCTTGAATCTTAGGGTGAAGGTTATTAAGAGAATGTATTCATAATCTGAAATATTTTAGAAGACAGATTTCTTTTCCTTTCTGGTGTTAGGGATGGGGAGTTTGGTGCCTGCTTTTTTCTGGAGCCCAGCTCCAACTATCCAGTCATCTACTGTGCTCGCCCTGGTTCACGCATGTGGGAGGTTGGATTCATTCAGTTTGTGTAGATATACTTGAAAGTCAGCAACATATACTGCATGTTGTACACTTTCATGCATGCATGAATATCCGTATAGCCATGGATGCATACACTGGTGCAAGCACATGTTTCAAACTCTGGCTTTCATTTGATGTGAATGTTTAACTTTTAATGTAAAGAGGGTGGAAAAGATTGTAAAAGGTTATGGCAGGGATGCGGGAAGTTGTAAATTTTCACTAGCCTCATGGGCTAGTAATTTTCAAAATTCTCTAGCCCACTGAAATTTCCACTAACCAGGTGGGTCTTTTTATTATTAATGACAGCCTCTTTCAAAAACACATTTTTCTTGCTACAGACAAAATAAAACACATTGGAACTGGTCAATTATGACATTTAATAAGCATGAAAAATTAGGAATGATCAAGATGCTGCTATGCATGGGGTACTGTCATTGTCAGTTAACCTAACACTATAACTTTCAAACGAAGTCAATAGTGATTTATAAGTATCAGTGGTATGGTAAGTTTTCTGGTTGTGCCTAACAACTGTAATTCCCCATCTCTGGGTAATGGGAAAAGGATGCAGGAAATAGATGATGTCTATGGAGAGAAAGGAGAAGGACCTGCAGTGTATTTGTAAACATGGCAGGGGTGCAGACTTTTTATGATCTTTTAAGTTTTATTACAGGTGGACTTTGAGGGCAATGTGTTGAACACACATCAGTTCAAACAGAACTTGGGTACTCCGCCTTTACCTATTATTTCTCAATAGTGAGTATTTACAGCCGTACATTTTAGTAGCATTAATGTCAGCAGTGTTTCTCAGATTTTTATTTGTTTTAACGATGTGCTAGATATTTGTGACGTTTCATTTACTTACTTTTTTTGCAAAATCAACAGCCAGCAGGTACAAAGACATTTACATTTGTTTTTTGTGACTAGTGTTGCATGCTGAGGCAGTTGCAGAGGTTGTCATGACAAACAAAACACTTGTTTTGACTTTTGTTCTGTTATTGGCAGTTTGAACTTGGAAGAAGCACTTCTTAGTACTTGGTCTGGACCTCAGTCAGTGAACTTTCGGAAAATGTTTCGCCTTGGGTGGGTCTCTTCAGTTGCTGCACATGAGATTTGTAATTGTGCCCTTGTTAATCTCAGTAGTTTTAGTTGTAACTGAAGTGAGTCAAGTTGGCATGTTAGTGATGAGAGATTATACATTCTAGTACTTTGGAATGAATTACCAAATTTTTCAGTCCCTTGTCACTCTCAGTAGGTTTATTGTAACTGATTTGATGCAAGTTTGCACACTACAGTAACAAGCGAGATTATTGCATTCCAGGACTTCAGAATAATTGACCAAATTTGTCAGTTTAGAATTTTTGATGTAGATTTGGTTAATTTTGCAAGAAACCAGTGTTACATATAATTATTCTGAAATACTTTTCAGCTGGTTAGGAAGTGATACCTATGTAACTGTCAGCATGAAATATCATTGAGATCCTTTTTACTTACTTTACTCAGCAAAGTTATCTTGACTTTTTTGTTGTTGTTGTCTTTCAGAGAGTTTATCTTAACATGGAGTAATCGTGCTATCTATGTGTTTGACCCCATCAATGTCAAGGTTGTTCTTTGGACTGACACTTTTCAAGGTAAATATGGTCAGCAAGACATGACCTTGTTTAGTTTCAGTGAGTTCTGATGTTTTAAAATTTTGGTGTATTTGTGTACATCTGGAAAGGTAACATTCTGATAGACAGAATTTAATGCAAGACAAATGACTGATAGCAGTGCTCTCCTGTGTTTTTTTTTTTCAGGTGGTGTTACTGACATGTGTGTTGTGAAGAATGAAGTCTATGTTTTCTTTAAGTCTCAAGAAGTAAGACGTCTTGTCTTCCTTCCCATCTTTCTGATGTGCTCAGCGCTAACCAGTCGCTCCCGCTGTGCCTTGGCAGCTCAGCTGCTTCTTTACATGGAAAGCTTTGCACTCAGGCCAACTCTGCTTAAACGCCTCAAGAAGGAGCTGGTTCCACAGCTTATGACACACCTGCTGGCTGAGGGATATTCGGATCTTGCTGAGAAAGTTTCTGTGAGTCAAAGCTGGGTGAAAAAAATATTTAGTGGCATGAAGCAAATACCTTGAATACGAGAAGAAAATAAAAAAAGGAATGTTGCACACACACACACACACACATGCATGTGCACACACACTCCACTGCCTCTGCTGCTGTAGGGAGTGCTTGATGATGGTGTGAGCTCAGTTGAGGTTTTGTGCCTCTCTGCTATAGGGCATATTTGACGATGTGAGCATGAACTCAGTTGACATTTTGTACCTCCGCTGCTGGAGAAAATGCTTGATGGTATTTTTTTGCCTCCACTGCTGTAGGGACTGACAATGAGAGCATGAGCTCAGTTGACATTTTGTGTCCACTCTGCTGTAGGGAATGCTTGATGATATGTTTTGTGCATCCACTGCTGTAGGGAATGCTTGATGATGTGAGTGTGAACTCAGTTGACTCGGACATCACACAAGAGGAGAGCGCCAGGTATCCACAATACAGCACTCAGCTGTCTGGCATCTTGGTTGTTAATGATGGCAGCATTACAAGTTCAGACAAAGGGACTGGATGGAGGAGTGCCACACCTGTAAATTTTACACTGGAGAAGAAAACAGGTATGTACGTGTATGTGTGTGTGTGTGTGTGTTCACATCTCTGTTTATTTAGATGGCGGTATTTTGCAAACTAAAATCCAAATGCTATAACCTGAAACTAAGATATGGAGTTCATATAATTGAGACAGCACATAGTTACAGCCATGCAGACATACACTTGCACAGAACTGGGTTGGATTGTTAAAAATTAAAACAATAGACATGTATATCCAGCCATATGTCAGTGACCTCTGCCATGTATGTACACTCCTACATTCATGTCCTCTGCCATGGACATCCACTCCTACATTCATGTCTTCTGCCATGTACATGCACTCCTATGTTCATGTCCTCTGCCATGTACATACATTCCTATGTTCATATCCTCTGCCATGTATATCCAGCCATATGTCAGTGACCTCTGCCATGTACGTACACTCCTACATTCATGTCCTCTGCCATGGACATCCACTCCTACATTCATGTCTTCTGCCATGTACATGCACTCCTATGTTCATGTCCTCTGGCATGTACATACATTCCTATGTTCATATCCTCTGCCATGTATATCCACCCATATGTCAGTGACCTCTGCCATGTATATCCACTCCTATGTTCATATCCTCTGCCATGTACATACACTCCTATGTTCATATCCTCTGCCATGTATATCCACCCATATGTCAGTGACCTCTGCCATGTATATCCGCTCCTATGTTCATGTCCTCTGCCATGTACATACACTCCTACGTTCATGTCCTCTGCCATGTACACACACTCATAGGTTCATGTCCTCTGCCATGTACATACACTCCTAGGTTCATGTCCTCTGCCATGGACATCCACTCCTACATTCATGTCTTCTGCCATGTACATGCACTCCTATGTTCATGTCCTCTGCCATGTACATACATTCCTATGTTCATATCCTCTGCCATGTATATCCACCCATATGTCAGTGACCTCTGCCATGTACATACACTCCTACGTTCATGTCCTCTGCCTTATTCTGTCTCTGCTCCAAGTCTTCCCCCTCTCCCCTCACACAAACTGTGTGCACACTTTCACAGATGTTCGCAGGCACTGTCTGAATGTGTAAAGCGCAGTCTGTTATGTGTTCTTTCCCACTGAATGCGACATTCATTTGGTGAAGTGGTGAGGAGAATGTTGACTGAAGAAGGTTATGACTTTCATTGTAACAGAGTTTGAACCACCAGATGGGGACAGGCAACAAACCCTTCATTGGAAGACAACTTCGGAAATTTTGTCTGACTCAGACGGCATACCTGAACCCATTCAGATTCACACCTATAAGGAATATCTCAGTGATTATGTTTCCGTTGAAGACACCATTAATGGAGAGATGAACAACAATGTGGAACAGGTATTAGTAAAAGATGTTGAGGGCGACAAAAAAAATGCTGACCAGCAAATGAGCGTTTGTGATGATGTTGACGACACCCTGACAGACAACTTCAAACCAGAAACAGATGAGGCTAGGTGTGGGTCATTTGAGAAAATTGATTTGAAAGTGAAAGTTGATGACGACTTGCCATTTGATGAAAGTCCTGTCACACAAGAAAATGTTTTTGGGTTGGAAGAGAAAACACCTTCTTGCCACAGCCAAGAAGATACCTCTCACAGCAGTAGAATAGGGAGCAGTCCTGAACCAAATAAGTGCAGCCAGAATCAGCAATATGAATGTGAGGAAGATAGAAACCAAGGTGCAGACACTCAGGAAAGGGATGTTCTTGAAGTGACAGAGATTCATCCCTCACCAGAGAAGATGCCTGAAAGAGCAGAGATGCTGGAGAGAGCAGATTCTTCACCTGCACTTCAGGTGGATGAGGCTGACACGTCTACAGTTGAGACTGGCTCAGGGAGTCCACAAAGCCATGTTGAGACTGGCTCAGGGAGTCCGCAAAGCCATGTTGAGACTGGCACAGGGAGTACACAAACCCATGTTGTTGAGGCTGGCTTAGGGAGTCCACAAACCCATGTTGTTGAGTCTGGCTCAGGGAGTCCACAAACCCGTGTTGAGACTGGCTCAGGGAGTCCACAAACCCATGTTGAGACTGGCTCAGGGAGTCCACAAACCCGTGTTGAGACTGGCTCAGGGAGTCCACAAACCCGTGTTGAGACTGGC
>SMGT01005159.1:129519-148586 GCA_004794575.1 Lanistes nyassanus
CTCAGGGAGTCCACAAACCCATGTTGAGACTGGCTCAGGGAGTCCACAAACCCATGTTGTTGAGACTGGCTCAGGGAGTCCACAAAGCCATGTTGAGACTGGGTCAGGGAGTCCGCAAAGCCATGTTGAGACTGGCACAGGGAGTCCACAAACCCATGTTGAGACTGGGTCAGGGAGTCCACAAACCCATGTTGAGACTGGCTCAGGGAGTCCACAAAACCATGTTGAGACTGGCTTAGGGAGTCCACAAACCCATGTTGAGACTGGCTCAGGGAGTCCACAAACCCATGTTGAGACTGGCACAGGGAGTACACAAACCCATGTTGAGACTGGCTTAGGGAGTCCACAAACCCATGTTGAGACTGGCTCAGGGAGTCCACAAACCCATGTTGAGACTGGCTTAGGGAGTCCACAAACCCATGTTGAGACTGGCTCAGGGAGTCCACAAACCCATGTTGAGACTGGCTCAGGGAGTCCGCAAAGCCATGTTGAGACTGGCACAGGGAGTACACAAACCCATGTTGAGACTGGCTCAGGGAGTCCACAAAACCATGTTGACTTTGATGCAGAAAGCAGGGTGACTCCAGGTGCAGGTGGTGAAACAAACTCAGGTAAGTGCTGTGTTTATTTAAATACAAAGTAGACAACAGATTTCAACAAGGGGATGAAAGTGTGGGGGTGGGGAGAGGAAAGGTGAGGAAGCTAGACCCCTTGGCAGCAAGTCCTGTAAACAGACTTCATGCAGCAGAGAAAGCATGTATGTCGCATGTGGGATCTGAACCCATGATCGTGTGTGCTTGTAGCAAACATGTGTTAACAGCAGGCCTTGTGCCACCATGTAAAGAGGTAGGAGGGAGAGGGAGACAATACATCTTATTTTTCTGTTGATTTGCTGCACAGAATCACAAACAAATGAAGAATCTGATGTCGTGCTGCTTTATGTACATCACTTCTTTTATTATTATGTGCTAGTGTAAGGCTTTATTAATGGGAAGGTAGGTAGAGACCTGACAAAAAATTAACATAATTCATTCAGCTCATTCACAATGTTTTATTGCCAAAGGACAAAACGCCCTAACAGGGCAGATAAAAAAGAAGAAGAAGGTGCGTGCAAATGAAGTGGATATTTCTGGTGGTAAGTTTTGAATGCATTCTGCCACTTTGTGGAAGATTTGATTGTTTCACACATTTTTAGACGTTGCGTTTAGAAGCTCCGCTCACCCCTGTGACTTAGAAGCTTTTTAGCGGGACATGCAGGATGCAGCTTCACACAATTTCTGCCATTGTGGTCAGTCTTTTGCTATCCATCGGAGAGCTGGGACGCCAAGTGATGTCCATTCCTTGATGTTGTCAAGCCAGCTTTTCCTGTGCCATTCTCTCCTCCTTCCGCCTTCCAGTGTACCTTGACTGCCTCGGTGGCCTAGTGGTTAAGGCATCTGCTTCCGAGGCGGGAGGTCGGTGGTTCGCACCTAAGAGGAGAGTGCCAGGTATCCACAATACAGCACTCAGCTGTCTGGCATCTTGCACCTAAGACTTAAAAATTAGCAATTTAGTAGCTGCCCTGCCAGACGCCTGGCACTACAGGGAACAGTACTAGGACTGGTTGGCCCGGTGTCAGTATAATGTGACTGGGTGGGTCTGAGGCCCGTGTTGGACCATCAGTCCCACGTGTGGCAGCACGTTAACTTTGTCTAAGCAACACCGTCCTGATATGCACATAGTTTGCGGCTGGACGTTAAGCACCAATTCCCCCCCCCCCCCCCCCAGTTTGCGGCTGGACGTTAAGCACCAATTCCCCCCCCCCCCTCCAGTGTACCTTGCAAGATGGTCCTAGCAAGTGTATCATGACATGTTGTGTGGCTTCACCACGCCGGCTTCCTTTTCTTGATGGTGGGGAGAAGAGGCTCCTGGGTAGCAGCCAGTCTGTCTACTTTGTTGCAGACATAGACGTTTGTTTTGTGTTCCATCCTGGAGACTCTGAGGAGCTTGTGGAAGCACTTGGTCTCCAAGGCTTCATCTTCCTTTCTAACTCAGCTGTCAGATTCCAGTTTTCAGAGCCATGCAACAGGATGGAGATCACTAGAGCTTTGTAGAGCTTGATCTTGCTCAGAAGACTGGTTTCTTAAGTGAGATGAAAGCTGTAATAACTTATTAAGGAAACAATTTGATATAATAAGGATTATCAAATGTGTGTTAAAATTTTTTCAAAAAGAGATCTTTCTAGCTTTGCATTTTCTGAGTATTCTAATGCTCTCTGACTTGCATTTTATTTTAAAGGTACAATAAAGCGGTCATTTAGCACTGGTACCTTGAAACAGACAAAGAAAAAAGAAAAACGTAAGTATTGCAATATTTTTCGTCCATAATTTTATTTCTGACAATGGATTAATTAGCTGTAATAATTGACCAATCACATTTTGGTAGATAACTCCCTCCATGATGATCTTCCTGTACAAAAGTGCGACAGCAGTACCTTTGCACAAAGATCACCAAAGATGACAGGCATAGAGACCAGTATCTCAGCAGTTATTTTTCTCTTCTGTCCTAAAGGTTTGCATCGTGGCCGATCATTAGAGTCTGTTGAGGATATGGAAGAAGTGGCCGGCCTCTATGTCCAGACCAACACATCCATCGTATCATCCATTGATAGTATTGATGAAGAGGAGGGTAGGATTGGTGTCGAAGACATCAGTACTCTACAAGCCTTTGGAGAAGACATTCCAACCATAGTTAAGTCTTCCGTGACAAGCATGACCGTGTTACCAAACAGTGATAGATTTGCAGAAATGATGCAGAGCTCTTCTGAGGGCTGCCTTCTGGCTCATGGCGGTGACATGCAGGAGACCAGCACGCCTCAGGAAGCAACTAGTTTAGATTCTTCTTCAGAAGTTCAGGCATTCACAGAAGGTGAAGTCACTGTCAAGACCCATTCTGATTTTGCCAGTCTCTCGGAATCGCAGCAGAGTAGAGCCGAGATGGAGGTCATTCCTCCTTTGCTTCAGCGCCTCTCAGCTGTGGGAGTGGCTCCCCCGGTAGCTGGTGCAGGAGAGAATGAAGCTTTGGGCAGTCAGGAGACATCTGTGCGAGGACTTCTGGCAGGTGCAACTCGGCATGGCCGTAATCTTCTGTCAGTCAGAGACAGGTATGTTTCGGGTCTCTTATCACCTCAATATTTTGTTTCATTCCTTACATTCCAAGATGCGCACTTGTGGCTTTGATCATCATATTACTAAGAACAAGCTACTGCTACTTTGGATGTGATTCTGGGATAGAAACGAAGTCACTAAACCAGGTATTATAAACAAACACGTGTTTTGTTTGTAATAGTTTAGTGATTATTTTTGCCACAGATTTATCATACACAATAAAATAATCTGAGTGCATAATTTAGCTGAAAAGGTGCATTATTTTAAGTTTCTGCCCATTGTCAGTTCAGTTTTGTACAGTATGTGATACCTACATTTCATTGCAAATCTTGCCAGTCTTGGTTCCTGCTAAGTTACTTTTAACTTGCCCCTAAGGCACCCTTAGTGTTGTTGTCGTGTTCTTGTAACTGACTGGGCATCATGAACTGTGGCACATTACTGCAGGGTTTCAACGAAGATCACTAGCACCACTAAGTCCTTCATCAAGCGAGTTCGGGAGAAGAACTTGCTGCCATCAAGATCCCCTTCTGGCAGTTCACCCACTGGGGTGAGTGTTGTTCAGTGTTCTGAAGAATGTGTTCGTAGTTATGTAAGGAAGGAAATAAGCATGGAATGCTACAGATAACCCTGAGCATGCTTCAAAACTGCAGTACTAACAACTTTATTTCAGAATTTATGGCTCAGCAAATGGCAACAGTAAATTTTAAAAAGTTGAAATGGCCATTTAAAACAGGGAAGCTTTGAGACCTAGAAGTTCTGAAATACGGTGTGCGGAGACATGAAATAAGATATGGCTGGAGACATGAAACGATACTGCTTTCTAAGTATACGAACGAAGGAATAATTAGATCAATATTGAGACGTGAAAACAATTACTCTCTTAGTACTTAAAGGAGTGATGCATTTAGTCATTTTTAATATGACTGTGAGGTGACAGAACCATGGCTATGCTTGTTAACATTTGTGTGTTTGTTTTGATTGTTGTGATTTTATAAAATATAATAAGTGGTGTATTTATAATGAGCATACTTTCATATGAATATATATATATATATGGACATGCACATGCATGCAACTCTGTGTCCAGAATCTTCCAAGTCCTGGATCACCACATGTGGATCGGATGCAAGCAGGTAGTTCTGCAGCTGCCCTGCAGGAGGCAGCTGTGGCAGATGAAGGTGATGGACTTGATCTTGAAAGCCAGATTGATCTCACATCCTTCTGGGCGAAGACAACCCAGACACAGAAAGAGCTTGAGAAGCCATATGTTCTGTTGAATGCAGAACTCTTGAAGGATGTGCTGAATTCTTGGGCACATGAGCTTAACAAGATCTTGCTGGCATACCATGTTGAAAGTTACAAGAACCACCAGGGGAAGACAGGGGAGCAGGAGGAGGATTCAAAAGTAACTGCAGAATCCATGAAAGAGTTGAGCAGAAATGAGGAAGCGAGTATGAGAGAGATGCAGGAGGAGGATGAACAGGAGAAAAGTGAAGAGTTTGACACAACAAGACAAGCAGAAAAAGGTGGTTCTGACCAGGATGGTGAGAACACGGTGTCCAAATCAAGGCAGGCAGAAAAAGGTGGTTCTGACCAGGATGGTGAGAACACGGTGTCCAAATCAAGGCAGGCAGATGCTGAGTTCGTCTTAACTTCAGAAGATGAGAGGAAAGTACTCAACCTTTCCAAAACTGGCGAAGCAGTGGATTTGAATCAAAGCAGATCTGTTCCAGATAATGGAAAAACAGGAACAGACATGCTGTCTGATTCACCAGATCTGGCTTGTGTTGTTACAACTCCTGCCAACCAAAGCCCAGCTTCCATGGAAGCCAAAAGTGATCATGAGGAATGCGAGAAAGACAAGTGGTGCACTGGCACTGGTCCTGAGGCAGATGACATTGTCCTGATGAAGGATGTGTCAGAAGTGTGTCACACTCAGGATCCTTTCGGCTTCAGCCAGCAAGAGCACATGGTGGTCTCTGCACTCGCTTTGCATTGCTTGAGGGCTGGATGTTTTGGAGATGTTCTGTCTATTTTTTCTGCATGGAAGACTGGACCAGAAGAAATCCATTCTACCCCACAGCAGGTCTCCTTGTCATCGTCCTTCACGAGCACAAATTTTGAACCACATTCTCGACTCCAGGATGGGAAAGTTGTTAGAAGAGATGCATTACCATGTGTGGACAAATTGTCAAATAGGACAGAAGCACCAGAGAAATCTTCTAGTAATAGCTCTTGTGGTCGAGTTCTCCATGCAGCTGACCTCTCTGTTTCAAGAGAGCTTGAACAGAGCTCATCAGGTGCTGTATCTGTGGAAGATGCTATTGGAGAAGGTGCTTGTCAGGTGGCTTTTTTAAAGTCAGACTGCACTAGTCAGAGTGGTTGGAACCAGGCTTTTCTTGCCATAGCTCAGATCGAGAGTGCAAGTCCAGCAGAGGCTTTGAAAGATGATGCCAGCCAAGAAGGGGAGAAAGACATGGAGCGAGCATTGTTTGTACAACTTCATTATCATCTGTTGCCTCATTGGCGTGTCAGAGGTCTGGTAACTGAGACAGCTGGAAATGTGTATCGTACATGGTGTTCTTTAATCACCTGCTACAAATGTGAGTGCTTGTGTTTTGGTAACATAATTGCTAGCTTAATATAGGCCATTTTTAAATTATTAATTTTGTAGGGCTCATGAGTGATATTTAGAAATCTAGTGCTGACCAGCAGGGATAAAGTGTGCCCACTAAAGTGAAACTCCTCCCAAGTATTGACTTTGCTTTTACTGATCCCTTTGACTGCTCATGCAAAGTACGTCACAGTTTGAAGGTCTGCAGCCACTTGTTAAGGGGGGAGTCTATACCACGTAGTGCACCAGTGCAGGAAGTTCTGGGTTTGGATCCCATGACTGGCACACATACTTTCTCTGCATAGGGCACCGATTTACAGTGCTGGCTTATTTGTTAGTGTTAATAATTTTTCTGCAGGTGTTGACTGGTGGAGATTTTTGTCAGGTGTTCTGGTTTCCTTTCCTCTTCCTCTTCCCTCCCCCTCACCCACACACACACACAATCCTTTATTACCCTCCCCTACGTCAAGTCATGAGATAGCCACTGTTGATGCCTTAAAGATAAACAGTAAGCTGCCAACTTCATAATGTGGAGCAATTCATGTTTGTAGCACTTGGCATGGGAGACATAGTGTGGATGAAACTGAGGGAGATGGATGTGCCAGGAGCACTTGATTACCTGCGATCTGGCATTTTGCCACACAGAGTTGCTTTTTTGGGCCATGTAGCCAGGTAAATATGCCCTCACATATGTGCAAAGACATGCATGGCTTACAGGAATTTGAGTGAAGATACCAACACCCTAGGCATGTGAGCATGTTGGCAGTGAATGTGTCTGTTAATGCTGCCAGCTGTGTGTTTCCAGGCTGTGCCATTGAAATGTTTGGGGTAAACCATGAGTTAATGTCCTACACAAAGTTAAGATGTTTTTGAGGTTCTTTTGCCAGTTTGCTGTATATATACTTCTGTAGAGTAAAAAAAACTATGCAAGTTTACACAAAAACTTGCTCAACAGATTTGTAAAACATCGGAATTTGCACTTCGAAAAACCAATTTTTTCTAGAGTGCTGTGGGTTTTTCACATTGTTCAAGTGCACTGAATGCAATAATGAAGTGTAGAACAATTCCCTTTGCAGTTCAGGTTATCTTTTGGAATAAAAAATCTACAAACATATTTAATTGCCATTGCACATCTACAGTGCCTTTGCATTGAGCCCACTACAAGTCATGGAGTTTGCAGTGGAAATGCCAAGACAAGTGACCTTTAGGGATGTGCTTTACCTGTGTCAACTGTTGAATAAGCCACGTCTGAAAGTGGCCACCCACTACTTGACACTTCGCTTGATATCTGTCTTTGATCATAAAAATAAAAGGTAATTATTTTGAAGCGAAATCTTTTCTGTTTTCCTGTTGCTTTTAGGATCGGTAGACATCATATTTATTCCCTCGAAGTCTCTGACAGACTTAGGTGGACAACCAGCTCGAGAAAACAAGAAATTACCAGCTGTCAGACTTCACATGATTATTATTTCTGTGAAACGGGTTGTAGGGCAATTAAATCTCCAAATATCAGGGATGGTGTGCAAGATCCCAGTTAATTATTGACAGCTGTTGCGAATGTAAAGCTGATTCACTTTGTTGCACATATTTTTTATGACAGCCCATTTTATGATCATTGAATAACAGCAGGTGTTTCCTTAGGGTGACAAGAAATCATGCAGAATATTTGCATTTCACATTGTCTAGATGGACATCAAGAATAACATTACAAATTGAATGCCCATAATGTGCTTGCACTGTGCGCAGGCTTGAGGTGGTTCAGGAAATGTGCAGGACTCTAGAAGGCAAGCTGGCTGTGCTGGAATGCCTGCTGAGCCTTCGTGCTGACCACCAGTCTGTTGCTGTCACCAAGACAGTCTTCAGTGGAGGGGCAGACAACTCTAAGTTACCACCAGATATGGTGGAAGATGTGCTATGTAGTGTGTTGTCATTAGTGAAGGATTCTGAATTGCTTCTTGTACTGAATGTTTGCTGGGATCACAGGTAAGGATTTTAGTGCTTTACTGTTACTAATCACATTTTCTTAGTAATGAATATGTATGTGTGTCTCTGTTCCTTAATCAAAGATTAAGGATTTTGAATATGTCTGCTCTGGTGGCACACATCCTTGGGTTCTCTCTTGCTCTGTCTCTTGCTGTGTCTCTCTCTCTCTCTCTCTCTCTCTCTTGCTGATACACACACACACATACATGCACATTCACATGAGCATGCACACACACACACTCTCTCTCTCTAACACACACATACACACACACACACTCTACACCTGGTCAAAGTCTGAGTCTCATGGTGTTGTGTTTTATATACATCTTTCTCTCTCAGGAATGGCGTCATTCGAACATTTAATATTAACACTGCAGTACCTCCTGTGTATTTTCTGTAACAAATTCCCATGGGAGATTTCATACAGGGACTTACTGTGTCCTGTTTGTGTAGAAGTATCAAGACGATTTGTGACTTTTTGCCACCTGCAGGTACTGGGCAGGTTGTCTGAGTCTTCTGGCACGAAGCAACCAGTGGCAGCGAGCATTGCAACTCATTGTACAGCTTGATGACGTCAGCCTGCTAGATGGGAGCAGAGAGTATGGTAAAAGCTTTTCTTGGGATGCACATTCATCCAGTTAAGAAGGGCCTAAGTAGGGTGTCATGTTGCCATTTGTTATCCTGTGCACTGTTTACTTTGGAGACAACAATGCAGTTGAAATTATTTTTTAGATGATGGAGCTGTGGACAAATTTTGGCATTTTATAACATGAAACCCATTCTAAGCAGATAGCAGAACGTTTACATGTGAACTATTATGATTTGTCAAACTTAATTTTTATAGGGTTCTCATATTTGCTTGAACACTGGTCACTCAGTGTGTGTGTGTGTGTGAGTGTGTTTCTCCTTGTATCAGCAAGAGAGAGAGAGAGAGAAAAAAGCAGTAAGGATGTGTACACACAACTAAATAATAATGATATGATGCATCATGTTTATATAACTTGTTTCATAATCCATTCTTGCCTTATGTGTCTGAGGTCATGTTTGTGGCAGGTTTTATGCCCCGTAATGTAGCAGAATGGAAGTACCTCTTTCAGCTGTACTCACAGCAAAGTTATGTACAGGCTCAAACATCGCCGACTTTCAGCAGTCATGAATTTGTTGGTACAAAGTTGAAGACACTTCAGATCCAAACTGTGTTGGGTAGACCAGATGGGGCAGAGAATGCAGGTTTGTAATGAGACCACGATTGAAAATTTAGGTTTGCGATGAGACCAGTCTCACAAACCTAGGTTTGTAATGAGACCACGATCGAAAATTTAGGTTTACGATGAGACCAGTATCACAAACCTAGGTTTGTAATGAGACCATGATTGAAAATTTAGGTTTACGATGAGACCAGTATCACAAACCTAGGTTTGAAAGTTAAGGTTTATAGCGAGGCCAGTTTCGGAAATGCATTGTTGTAATGAGACCATTGTTGTTTGTCATGTGTCCTTTTTAGGGAATGTCAGGGCTGATGAATTGCTCATGAAGCAAGTAGAATCTGAATGACGGAATAGTGGCATTTTTTTAAAGCTTGTGCTGCTTGTATTTTTAACTTTATTTTAAAGCTAGACAGGTGTCAGGTTGTACACATTTCCTAACTATACTGCCCAAGAATTGAAAGACCAGTGCAAATTGCATGTGCTACGTGATGCCCAAATGCAAACTGATAGTCACAATGAAACTGAAGTGGGTCTCATTCATTGATGTAATGACCAACAATAGATTTAATAAGCCATTTTCATGGCAACAGTGAGATTCCCTGCCGTACAAGAGAAGACCCACATATACAAAAGTCAGAGCAGGTGTAGTACCCATCCCTCGACATTGTCTAAATCATGTTCACATTACACATGGTTAGTATGTGCAATGCAGTTTTTGACCGGTTTGGTCTTGTCATTTCCATGTGTCACATTGTCTGCCATCTTGGGTCCGCCTTTGGCTGCCTGCTGTGTTGTGCATGATGCTCAAAGTTGGAGCATTGAACAAGGTGTATCCAAATGTATGATGTTGTCAGATGTTGGGTTTTTGCAAATTACACGTCTATGACCTGATTCCAGAGTGCGGCTGGTCTTTCAATTCTTTTGAACGAGATTGAATGTACCATTACCTTGGGATTTCTTTGAACAAAGAGTTGATTCTTGGTTTGATGTGGTGTTCACAAGGGGTTCAGCTTTGGTTTACGGGTAAATGTATGCTTTCCTATGGACGAGACAGTCAGGAACATTGACTGGTCAAGATGCAGAGGTGTAAGAATAAAGATTACACTCAAGACAGCCCTGAAAGTGTATATTGTAGTATAGTAGCCATAGACTAGTGACTTAGAATGTTACTAGCCAAACTAAACATCTTAATTGCTAGAGCATAGATATGTTCATTGTCCAGTACTTAAATCTGACTCCTGGATATTGAGTTCAATTACTGGTTATTTTTATCACTTGCTACTTTTAAGCTTCCAATGGCATCCATTGTCACGTTTAGGATATAGCTTCTTTCATTCTCGCCACATTTAGAATAGATTTTCAGCTGGATTTTTTTGTTTTTGTACAAATGAATGCTGTTGTTACAGACATGGTTTCTTGATGTGATCTGGGTAATTTGAAACAAGACAACATTATATCTGTCACAGCAGGTGAGGCAGATGTTGAGAATACAGCCAGAAATGCTGCCAAGGAAAAAATGTGGTTCCCCGTGGATGGTGAGACCGTTCAGCAGAGGAAACCTGACGCTAATCCACAAACAGCAGATGGGTCATCGCCCATGTCTGACTCTGGCTCAAGTAGACTACAGCCGCAGCACAGTGCTTCAAATTTCAAGGATTCATGTGTTAGAGAGGGTGATTACCTGCAGGGCTCCAGTTCTGTGGAGTCTGGTACCTCGCAGCAGAGGCTGAGCTGGGCTACACTGGGGCTTCTAGCGGCCAGTCAAGTGGGAGCATTGTGTGCAGTGGGGTTGCTGGAGGAGTGTTTCAGTGATGCCTCCCAGGGTGGTTTAGAAGGGAACATCGATGAGGAATTCTACAGCCAATGCATTGCCATGTCTTTTATCCAACAAAGACAGAAGTAAGTGATTTAATCAAACCTTAAGTAAGGGTGAGAACTTTATACCTACAATGGTAGAATTCTCTGTTTGGTCATCATCAAGTTGGAGTGCTTGTGTGGATGTTTGTTTGAGTCTTGTTTGTGATTGGTTTTAATGTTTGTATGCCCGTTCTGTGTGTAACTAATTGCTATATTCCGTTGTTACTGTTGTTCTCAGACTGGTCATCCATAACATGCTGGAGAAAGTAGACAGCTACCTGTGGGCCAAAAAACCTGTACACCTGCCTCCCCAGGTACTGAGTTAGTGAGGTGTTCAGCATCGTGATGTTCAGGGTACCCCCTACAAAAATAAACCCCCCCAAGCTTGATAGCAGACACACTATAGTGCAAATGGCATGCAGAGGTGTTTTGCTATGAGTATGGATATTTTGTATATCTTGGTTTCCGAAAGAAAGGACCAGACACTAATAGAAAATATATTTCGATTGCCTTCCTGCAGTGATGTGTTATAAAGTTAGTTATTGTTAAGTTGCTGCAGGCTGAAGTGTTGGAAAACTGGTCAGCGTTAACTTTGCTGTTGCCTGAAGTGTTGGAAAACTAGTTATTGTTAACTTGCTGCAGGCTGAAGTGGCTGAAAGTTAATGTCAGATTGCTTTTACCTGAATTGTTGGGAAACTAGTCATTGTTAACCTGCTGCAGGGTGAAGTGTTGGAAAACTAGTTATTGTTAACTTGCTATTGCCTGAATTGTTGGGAAACTGGTTATTGTTAACTTGCTGCAGGCTGAAGTGTTGGAAAACTTGTTACTGTTGGCATGGTGTTGGCTAAGGTTTTGGGAAGCTACTTACTAACTTGCTGGTAGATGCAGTGACAAAGCAGAGCATGCTTGTTACATTGGCAGGTTCATTATGCTGTGATGCAAGAGAAAGCAGCACTTGAAAGGGACAGGACAGAAGGAAATTACCAAAACCTGGTGAGTGCTTTGACCACAGACCTAAGATGCTTGGCTTTTCATGCCTTGAATATTCTCTGCATAAGTGAGAATGAGAACTTTGTATAATATGAATGAGATCTCATCCTACGAACATCTCTACAGCAGTGAGAACTGAGCTTGTGCAGAGCTTCCTGGCCCATTTTACAACTTTCAGGGACACACTTGGCAAAAATCATAGACAAAGATTGATTTCTGGGGATGTAGCTACATCAAATGTAGCCTGTACTGAAACCAAAATTGAAACAGACCTTTATTTACACTTTTTCTGTAGGATTATATGGAAAGTTTAGAGTTTTTGAAGAGACCTTTTCTGTGGCTTTTTTCATGCAGATTCATCCTTGATATTGAGATCACACTCTTTGTGCTTTAGATGCCATTATTTTTTCCCTCTTGAAACTATTCACATTAGCTTGATTTGGCAATGTTGGATGTAAAGCTCCGTTTGCACAAAACCCCACCTTGCTGTTCAAACAAGTTTCTAAACTCTCTCTAGCAGTTAGATGGAGTTTCCAAAACTCATTTAAAAGGCTACTAATAGCTTCAAAAATTAATGTAACAGCTAGAGGGAGTTTTGTGCAACCAGGAAATACTGTGTTTATCTTCGTTAACATGCAGGTTGGAAAGTGCTTTTGCAGCTTTCCACAATCAGCTTTTGCAGTAGAAAATTGCCTGCAAAGAAGCATGCTCGATAGGGTTTCTCATAATGAATTTGCAGAAACTCAATTCAACAGCTTGCAAGCGTTTCAAAACTACCAACGTGACTGTTAGTTTCAAAACTCGATTGATTTGTACAAACAGTGCCCCATGCTTAGGGTTGTTGTGGCAGTTTACTCCGGGACATGTGCATGCATGTTCAGATTGATTTGGCAATGTTCAAGTCCAGAAATGTCAGCTGCTGAGGCCTCAGACCTCTGATTTGTGTGTGTGTGTGTGTGCATGGGTGTGTTTTGCATAAAGCTGATTCATCAATTATTTTCCCAGGACATTAAACCGAGAAGTGATTTCCAGGACAGACTGTACCTTTTCATTGTTTTTCATGACAAATTTGGGTACTTTGGGATGGTAGGGAGCTCTGCTTGTGTAAAACTTGGAAGAAGCATGAGTATGCTATCTAATATTACAGAGGGAACCTATGGGAGTGACGAGGTACCAGTAGGGTAGGATGGGAGTGGCTTAGCATGTCTGTCACTGTGGCTGTCACTGGCATATGTTACAGTTTGCAAAGTTATCCAGCACTCCTTTACCGGAACTGCCACTAGCTGAAGATCCTGAATGTCACTGGGGAGTCCCCGTTGACCTCAACAGGTAAAATATTGATAATCCCAGTGTTTTCTACTTGAACTCCATGTGTAAGCAATCTGAGTAATTAGTCATTGTGTGGCAATTTAGTTTTCCATGTATTTCAGTTTTGTTTTTTTCACTGTGTCAGAATAGTTGTATAATCTAGATTCGCTATCATTCAATAAAAAGGAACATGTGACTGCCGTTTGGAATTAAAACCAAAGTAACAACAGAGGAACTTTGCCAAGCTAAATTAAACAACACAGCGAACATTTCCGGGATGTTACCCCTTCATCAGGACAACACCAACAGATAAAGACAAAAACAGATAAAGAGAGGAAAAATGGGCACTTAGCTGAGTGAAGTCAAGTCAGTTGTTTAATTTAGCTTGGCTCAGTTCCTCTGTTGTTCCTTACTCTCGTTCAGTATGAACTGACCAGTGTCATGATTGTTTTCTTTCCAGTTTGTGTCAGATTTGTCAGCTGCATGTTACTGAGGCTGTCTCACATATGGAGCCTGGAGTGCTTGTCTTCCGATGTGGTATGTCCTCTCTCTACCTTTCTCTGTATGTCCTTTCTCTGATGTCTTCTCTCTCTCTCTCTCTCTCTTCAGATCAGACCTCCATCAGTTCTTTCACACAGGAAAAATTCATCTGTCTTAACTTATTCCATGTATTTCAAGTTGCATGGAACTTATTCCATGTATGTCAAAACTTGCATCCCACCACCCATCCTTTAGACATGGTTGGCATTATATTTCTGAATTTACAGATGAACCTATTCCAGAATGTCACAGTGATGAAATTTAAGGCAAATGGGACAATGAATAAACATAGCTGACTGTATCAGTGCACGCATATGCACACTTGCACACACATTACTACTAATATGACAGAAACAGCCCTTTTCCCATCCTGTAACAGATTGTGCTCACAAATATGCCACAAGTTTTTCCTGGGCTTGCTGTGCAGGTCACGTTTTCCACAAATTCTGTGTTCCGGACCAAGTGTGCCCCCTGTGCTAACCCCAGTGACGTCATGACTTGGGGCCTTTCTCAGGAGACCTGCTTCCCCCTGTACCAGTTCTTTTCAGTCCTTCGTTTTGTCAGTCTACACTGACTTGGTGCTGCTATATTTTTATGGCTGAAGCGAAATTTGTAATGTGTCCCTTATTATGGGGCAGATGTGGCTTAACTATATTTTGGTATTTATTTTTAGAACAGTGTTTTATAAGTGCCTTTATTATATGAAACAAGTACGCAGCATATTCTATTGGGTCATTCCTTGATTCCAAACACAATGTTCTGTATTATGCATGATGAAATCCACAATCCACAAAATCAACTTATTTGTGATCCAGACACGGATCTAATTAATGCATATCTTGCGTATTTGTGAAACATCAGGTAATGTACTGATGCACTTGAATGTATTTATGGGCAACAGCCTAGTCGGAAAGATTAAATATCAATGTGCAATATGCTTGCTTAGTCTGGCACTTTCTAATATCTACAGATAACAGGTCTCTGCCTGTTACGCCTTTCTTGGAAATGCACAAGTTCTAAGCCAAGCAGAAATCATTAATGCAGAGCTGCTTTATACTGGATTCAGGGCACAATCATTTCGGGTCCTGCATCTCCCCAAAACATGGGGCTAACAAGTGTGTGTGTGCAGAAAGGTGTGTGAATGTGAAAATCCAAAAAATCTGTTGTGACATAGATACATGTTATGAAAAAAACCATCGTTGCATGATGCAGTTACATATTGGAGATTTTTGCACTCAATTGTTAAAATTAAGATTTTCCTATGGAAGGAAATTAATCACTTCTTGGATTTTTATTTCATGTTAGAGATTTTGCGTTTTTCCTTGTAACTTCCTTTATTTGAAATGAGATTTTGGAATACATACACTGCCTTGTCACATGCCTAGAGAATGGGGAAGAGGGAAGGGGTTGGTTTGGTTTTTGTTGCTTAATGTCCCATCGCAGACAAGGTGCATATCAGGATGGTGTTGTTTGAGACAATGTGGTGCCACACTGGGACTGCTGTAGCAGCACAGGCTTCAGTCCCATCTAGTCACATTATACTGACACCGGGCCAACCAGTCCTAGTACTGTTCCCTATAGTGCCAGGCGTCTGGCAGGGGAGCTACTAGATCGCCACTTTTTAAGACATAGGTATGACTCGACCGGGGCACGAACCACCAACTTTCTGCTGTGGAAGTGCCTTAACCACTAGACCACTGAAGCTGTCAAAAGGTGGTGGGGAGGCAAGGGAAGGAAAACTATGCAATTATCATACAAATTTCCCCCAAATTGTTACAGCGCCAAGGATCGAATGGCTTAGTTGTTTAATTTTATCAAAGTTTATTTACAAGACAGTCTGTGATATTTTGCAAAGTGTAGAATTTCTCATGAGCATGTGTTAATAGTCAACATCAGAGAGTGCTGTACAACAAAAGAGGTACTGCATGGACATTCTCATTGGAGTTTGTTTTGAGAACATCGTACTGCTTATTGTGTGATAGAAGATTATGATTGTCAGTAAATGTGATACGCTGTATTAATTTTAAGATTCACAGGAAAGTTCCTGCTCACAGTATAAAGAGTTGTAAGGAATGGGGAGTGTTTGAATGTGTATTCACTTACAATTTTCATAAAGGGCGAGGTCAAATGTCAATTATGTCAAATGTGAGAAATTGTGTACAAGGTCAGCATTAACAGGAAGTGGACAGGTTGTCTGGATATTGTCACGGAGTGAGGATTTGAAAATTTTCCATACTCATAAATGTGTGCATTATTTATATTTCTTTTTGAAACATTCTTTCTTGGTGAGGTTATAACAAACAGTTGGGTTCATGTAATGTTTGAAAACTGACAGCCTGAGTTCACTCCCTTGATTATGTAAACGTTAAAGGGTTTTGTCAGTGAAGTAGATTTTGAACTATTCTAGGAAAAGCTGATGTGTAATCATCAAATCTAAGTTGTTTTTTTAAAGGGTACTTAACTGCTGTTTGTTTATTTTCTGCTATTTATATCTTAGTCTGAATTACTGCACGTTTGTAGCGACCAGAGAAAAGGACAAAGAAGAGAAGTGAGGGATGGGGGAAAGTAAGAGGCAAATAAGATCATTTCCCCCTTCTCCCAACCCTACCCTCATACACAAAGTGGAAGACTGTGTGAATCTACAATTTATAACTGAAAGCGGAAGGCTTTATGGTTGTGATGTAACTTGTGCTTCCATCTTGCTAGCTGCACTTTTAAAATAAAATGTTATAAATACATTAATTTCTTTTACCCACATTAGCAATTGGACATTGTAGTGTTGCTTTGAGCAACCTGTGTAGTGTTGCTTTGAGCACCCTGTGTCTATCTGCAAATTAATCATAGACACCATCAGCTATGAGTGCATTTGAATGTACAGAAGGGGACATACCTGACATGCACACACAAAACCAAATTTAATATAAACATCTGTATATGCCATCCACAGAATTTCACAATACACATAATAACCATCAGTGTAATTTAACCATAGACATATGTCACAATCAGAATAATATAATGATGGCACTCTACAATAAAGTAGGTTGAGTTGGGTGTTATAAATAGAACCTATCCATGCCCTCCCAGCATGTGACCTTGTTTGCGCCTCAGCCATATATTGTGTTCCAGGTTTTTGCATATGCACGTTCATTCCTAAATCATTCACAACACATTTGACCTAGAACATTACAGATGATGTGCCATAAACACACTGACATGCTTTTTTGGTCAGGAAATCTTAACAAGGAGCTGGCCTAAAAACTGATGACTTGTGGCTACACGTTACAAAAACATGGTGTTGTGCACAGCCTGGTGGCTGTATTCTATGCAATGCTGTGTGCAGTATTAAAAGGCAAGCAGTTGTGATATCACCTCACACATCCGACAGACCCTAGTGATCATAAGGCTCACGTATCTCCCTTCCATGCTCATCCCATAGAGAAAACTCAGGTGACAAAAGTTTTAACAGAGGTACCAATCACATGGTCCCTAAGTTAAAAACTGTGAAGTTTTGCCATATCCTCTGGACAAATGTGCACCTTTTTTTGTAAAACTGAAATGCAACAGTTTCTGAACTTGCCACTCTGATTTTCTGCACCAAAAGTGTAATATTTTTCTTTGTAATCAACAAATTGGGATAATCTGCTTTTTTTCTTCCATCTTTCAGACTACAGATATAAATGAAGAACTTTGGTCATGTGTATAGCTAATCTATCCTGAGTATCTTTTTTAATGCTTTTTTTTAAAACTCCGATGCTCATGTGGGCTGAAGTGAACAATCTATTTTTTTTTTGGACACATATACAAAATATCTGTGCTTAGTATAAGCAACACCTCTGCCTAGCTTCACAGTGCTTGGCTTTATAAGCATGCTCACAAGTACGAAGTGATTCCCCTCACAATTATAAAATAGAAATGATACATAACACAAAACACAAATCACACAATGTCACAAAGTTCTTTAAGCCATGCAACATTGTAGCAAAAACATATCATTCAATGTATGACAAAATATCATTTGTAAATAAATTTAGCAGGAAGTCCAGGATCGGATCGTACACTTTGGCATAAATTTTACAGTTTTATTACATCTTGTTACTAGCATGCATTTACTGAGTATCAGTGATCAAATTCCACAGTCTGACTAGAAACTTCCAGAAACACTTCCTGGTCATACTTTATTAAGCATTGAGTCTAAATGCAAAAACATCCAGATGCAACTAAAAAAAAAATGACATGCATGGATATTCTGTTATGCATGCATGCATACACATATTCTAATGTCTGAACGTACGTACTCTCACACCCATAGGGTAAATCTTCCATTGTTCAATACTTAAATACGATGGCACATATATGACATGTCTGAAATTTCTACAGACACACTAATCTTATTTTTTTCTTCAGTCTATCTTCCAGTATAAAACCACATTCTTGTAGTTTCTGTCAACGTAAATCAAGCCTACATTGAAAGGCAAACCTCTGCCCCCAGGTGCGTAATTCTGAAGTCTTATACTATGCTCATCATATAACAGTGAATTCAACAGCGTTTACATCAGCACACTACACAGGATTGGCCCGCATCCCTGAAAAGGTGAATTCCTACTAGCATCAGTGTAAAACAGCAACAGCTGCAAAGCAGGTTCACCGTGATGACATGAACATACGGCTACTGCGGGGGTTAAAAAATTATCAGTACATGTGGCTGTTGCAATGGTTACAAAATCTAGCAAAATGTAAAATATGTTTATCAGTACAAACTAGGTTTAGTGCATAAAACCCAGATCTCTTTTATGTTAATTTCTCATAATTACTTTTGATACCTGTCTTCTCTTTTCACTCATGACATCTTCAATGAAGCATTCTTTAGACATTTTAGGGATACCTGAAGCGCACTCGGCTATAGAGGTTACTAACTTTGGGTTTGGGACAAAACATCTCATAACTGTTCCCAACCTAACTGAAAGTTCCACAAGCCCATGTCGTATATATATATACTTTTTATAACTACATAAACAGAAGAGCATTACAGCAATCGAAAAATGTGACTAAATTAGGACAGGAGTTGATTAGGAATCGATGCTTCCTTCATAGTAGGGAAAAGTGATGAACCTTTTACTTACATCGATTTCTTCAAGAACATGTCTATAATTTGATGCTTCCCTCCTAGCACAGTGTTAATAAAATGAACCCTCTCCCTTCCTACCCTTTTTCTACCCACCTTGCGATTGGCTGCCCCTCTTTTTAACCCTTCTTAATCGCTGTCCCTTAGTCATTTTCCTGCTGTCCAGCCCATGCGCCACATCTACTGAAGCTAAGTCCTTTTTTTTTTCGTTTTTTCGTCGTTTGCGTCGTCCTGATGAAGGGGTAGTGCCCCGAAACATGTAGATTGTCTTTGTCATGTCTTAGCTTGGTCCAGTT
>SMGT01005159.1:148888-236993 GCA_004794575.1 Lanistes nyassanus
GTGACTAAATTAGGACAGGAGTTGATTAAGAATCGATGCTTCCTTCATAGTAGGGAAAAGTGATGAACCTTTTACTTACATTGATTTCTTCAAGAACATGTCTATAATTTGATGCTTCCCTCCTAGCACAGTGTTAATAAAATGAACCCTCTCCACCCCCTTCCTTCCTGCCCTTTTTCTACCCACCTTGCGATTGGCTGCCCCTCTTTTTAACCCTTCTTACTCGCTGTCCCTTAGTCATTTTCCTGCTGTCCAGCCCATGCGCCACATCTACTGAAGCTAAGTCTTTTTTGTCTTTTTTTTTCGTTTTTTCGTCGTTTTTGCGTCGTCCTGATGAAGGGGTAGTGCCCCGAAACATGTAGATTGTCTTTGTCTTTGTCATGTCTTAGCTTGGTCCAGTTCCCTTGATTTAAATTTAAGAAAGGTTTTTCCTCCAACCGGCAGTCACCTGTTTTTCTTGAACCCTGTCCCATTTTACCCTTCATCCCTGGATGTCCAGTCATCCAGTACTAGCAATAATTCATAACTCATACCTCTCTTGTCACAATACTGTAGCATGACCCGAAGTGCTGGTTTGGTTCTTTGGCTTGAGAAAGTCAGGGTGACCTAGTCAGTGAGCTATGTGCACAGGTGAGGCATGGTGTACGCATGTGCGGAGGGGTCTTACCAGGGTTACACTGATGATTTTTTTTTTGTTTGGAAGGTGCGGTTAGGGATCGCTACTTGATAATTTAGCACTTTGGGTCATGATAAGTATTGCTAAATACAAATTTAGAACAAGAAATTTGTATTTTTTTCTTTATTGTTTCTGTATGAAGGGACAAACCAGTGAATCACAAATGGAATCACCCTACATCCAAATATTTTAATGCTTTTATCCCATATTTCTTTGACAGATCTTTCTGGAATTCAGCTTTCAGCACCTTGAGACACCTGAAAAATAAAATATTATGGATCACACTTGTACAGACAAAAACAAGATCTTCTGCCCTCTCCCACTAGTTAGACTCATATGGAGAGATCAAATATGTTCTCAGCTTAGACAGGGATAAGTAGTTCAGAACTCAAAGACACAGGCAGATAATTATGAAGCTGTGAGAATACACAACTTACTTTCTGTAGTTGGAGCTAGACCTGAACTTGGCAATGTCAAAACTGGGGGCATGAGGCATGTGTATGACAAATGCATTCGGAAGGACCACAAACTCATACCTGCAAACGACAATTACCAGCATGACAACCTGTGTGTTTGCTCAGGTACAGTCAGGTCATATACACACAACTGTGCACACCCATTCACGCATCCTTGTTCCGCCCAAAACCCCCACACACAAGTAGAAACTCCTGTCTTTATGCAAAGACTTTCCAACCGTCAGGTAAATAGCCGAGGATGCAACTCACCTCTCACACTTGAATCTTTACTCTATAAAGGCATTGGTTCTAATACTAGTATCTTCAAAAAACAAACATTCTTCAGTGGTCTTCCATGTGTTGCATTCTGCTTTACAGCAAAACCTGTCTTGTGCGGATGCACTTCGTTCAACCCATAAGAGTCCCTACATAACAGGTGTCCCTTGATCAGAGGTTCCTCTAATTTGCAACCAATACTTGTACTCAGTATAAAGACCAATCATAAGAAAGAGCACAGAAACGCCCCAACAAAGTACAGTGAATAAACTACACATTTTCAGGTTTAGAATATTCAAGGGATTATTTCATTTAAGATCACAGCTTCCAAAGTAAACTGCATGTATATGTAGTAACCAATCTTTGACTTGCACAGAATGTGTGGCATAAATGTGCTTGCAAGAAAACGCCAACATAAAACCCAGATTTAAAACAGATTTAAGCATATTAAATTTATTTGTAATGATAGCCTATGAAATTGATGATGAACTATATAAAATTACATTACTGTACATCATTTTGGAAACCCTGAAATCGATATAAAACACAGAAGAAATGAGGGATGGGTGGGCAGGAAAGGTAGAATTGTGCATGTATCAGACATCCACTAACTAGTAGAGGCCTTGATCTTGCTTCATTCATTTATATCTTGGTAGATTGTCTTTCTTTTCTTGACATTTTGGATCAGAGTGTCCACTGTTTTCTTTTTTTCTAAGTACATTCTTGCAATCTGATGTGATGCAAGAAACCTGTGTCTTCCAGCATTAAAAGTCCTCAGCAATATTGTGCACAGACCTCCTACTTTGCAACTGTATGTGAACATCGACATGCTGATTAAACTTAAGAATTGTTCTTTTTTTCTGCAGGTGATTTCACCTATATTTTCTGGCTCACTGACCTAAGAAATAATGAGAAAAACCAAACTAAAGATTTGAAAACAAGCTTGTGGATACATTTTTGGATGAAGTCACCATGGCAAGAGAATGTAAAAAAAAAAGTGGAAGTGGTGGAGACCCCAAAAGCATGCGAAGCTGTCCCCTCGCGACAGGTAAAGTTCAAGTTACGTCCCTAAAGTCACTGCGCCTGTCTGGATTTGGCAGCCATCTTTTAATCAGAGGTCATTCAAAGTTTGAAAATAATCCATGCTGATCATAAGAATCCCAAGTCAGGTGTTCGTCGGTCAAAGGGTCTGCACAAGCCAGATTTTTCTTTACGTCAATAGTTTTTAGATCACTGAAACTTACCCTTGCACATCTAATTCCATTATGTGTGAGACTTTGTTCCAGCCAAACCCCAAGAAGCGCTTATCAAATGGAGGAATGTCTCGTTGTACCATGATATATGGCTCAAAATCCTGTTCCCAGCTCACCTGAACAACAGGATAAAAGGAATGTGAAGAATATTACCAAGTGTTTGGATCACAGACACAGGCGTTCTAAGCTACAGCCCATGCAAGTTTTGTGTTAACACTGTTTTGCTAACAGAAAGATCATACTTAGCATATTGGGGACTGGATAGCTCAGTTGGTAGAGCTGCGCACAAGAAGGTGGAAGGCTGATGGTTTGAATCCTGGTGTGGCCAAGGATTATTTCCTGGAGTTATAAATTGTGCAAACTCCATGCCACCATTCCCTGCATTTTAAACTGCCTGTCCACATTGGCCATCTCACTGCAGGTATCAGTCTGGTGGTTCTTTCAGTGCATAGCTTAGTGATAGGACCCCATGCCTCCTATAGTCCACCATCATGTTATGCACCCAGTTTGCAACAAACACACATACTTTGCATTACTTACGGTGTATGGAGTCGTCGCTGTCCTCCACTTGGCAAAGTTGGTGGGAGCATGCCCTTTGGGCCAAACATGGTACCTGACACAGGGAAAAGTTTAGACACGAGTTGAAACCTTGTTAGTTCTTCAATGTGTGTATGTACCTGACACAGGGAAGCTTTTCAGCTGACTGGTATAGCTACGAGACACGAGTTCCACAAATATGAGTGAAGAACTTCCTTCTATTCCACCAGAAAGCAGTCGAAAATCAAATGTCTCACCTATGTGCAAACTGAAGTCAGAACTATAACGTCACTTTAACACATCAATACAAATGACCTACAGATGCTCCCAGCTCTTGCCCTGGCTGCAGCCTTTAACAACATATCCTATTTATATGGTAAATGGATATTATGTATTTGACTTCTTTCTGAAAATACAAATGTTTGGAGGAACATATCTTGCCGAAGGAGTAAAATTGTCTGGTAAAATTTTAAGAGTTCTTGTAATTATCTAGCCAATTCATTTGAGAATTAATTACTTTGCATTTGAGTGAATCTTTGTGTGTCTTGTCTCTAGAACTAAGTACTCCACCAAGAGATGATGTGATGCTGATAGCAAGGTCAACAAAGCACAAAAGAGAAAAAGAATCAGGAAGAGAAAGAGATAAAGGAAGACAAAAAAGAAAAAGGAATAGAAAGAGGGAAAGAAAGAAAAAAAGAATAGAAAGAGGGAAAGAAAGAAAAAAAGAAAAGAAAGTGTTAGCGAAAACCATCCGCGTACCTAAATGTAAACAGGGTTCCCATGTCTAGCATAGAGAGCAGCTCTGCCTTAGACTTTGGGAACTGAAGCCTGTAACGCTGTGTCTCAAAGGCTGGCACCACCAAGGCCTGACAACGATTGGGAGAAATGAGGAAAAGTCAATCAACGACAGTTTTAATAAATGTTTTTGAAGTAACAAGCCAGTTTTAGTCATAATAAGGTTTAAATCCAAATCCTAAATATGAGAAAGAGAAACAAAGAGAGAGAGAGAGATGTCTGTGGTCTTTCCCAACTCACAAAAAAAAAAAATGAAGCCAATGAATAAATGAATTAATAAACAGAAGAAATGAGCCTGCCAGGTGAAAACTGTACTTACTTTTTTCTGCTTGCCAATTTCCATCATTGTGGCAGCCTTTTTCAGGTACTCGTACAATCCAAACATTGGGAGAAAGTCAATGTCAGATAGAAACACAGATGGTGTCTTCACCTCCTGCAAGGCCACATTGCGGAGATAGTTTACAGGATAAAATTGCTGCACACAAAAGGTCATCAATATCATTAAATTTCATCAACAAACACTTCCTTCTTCAAAAAGAACAATTCAAAAAGGGAGAGAATATCAAAATGTAGTATGTGTTTAACAGAACACTAATGCTAAACTGGGGTGCTATGTGTGGAATTCCCTGCGTGTAGTAGTAAAATGCACGGACACTAACAGCTAAAGCTTGCCTGATACTGTAGGTAAAAAGAACTTAAATGTAAGGCACAAAGTATGACAGAGTGCTGTGCTGCTCACCCCATCTCTGTACACAATATGGTAGCCAATGTTTTTACGAGCCATGAGAATGTCCGATCCCAAGGCATATCGCAGGAACTGCTGTGCTTCTGCGTCAGACATATAGAGAGCAATACTGATGGGTCCTTCCCAGTGCTTGCATATCAACTCGAGCATCTGAAGCCGATCCAAAGATAGCTGGGCCACCAATGTGACATCATCAGGAACTGGCTGAAACCAGTAAGGCACAGTAACTGGGTTGATGACATAGTGACAAAAAGCAATGCTGTTAGTAATCGGTTAGCAGAGCCAAAGCAAATGTTCTGTGTTACGTTATGATGTTACTTTTAGTGTCTAAATTTCAGCAAGCCTAGTGCTTGATACAACCCAGACATTTTCAAAAGTCAGGCCCTGATTCGACACAAACTTTTACACAAGCCGTAGACAGGGTCAAACTATATAAACCACATTTACAGATGGTAAACATGCTATAAACTTGAAACAATACCAAGTAAACTGTTAGCTGCTCTCTGCTTCACAAATGATCACAGGTTCCTTCATCTGTGCTGTCAACAATAAAAACCTACGCTCCTCAGCATGAAATCTGTACCTCATATCTGTAGTCCATGTAATAAAGGTGAGTTCTGTGCACTAGCTCTCGCTCACTGCGAAAGTCATAGCAGTCATCATCCTCCGTCAACTCTCCAAGAGGATCCTGGTTGCGTCCCCCTTCTCCTGCGCTGTAACTCTGACAGCCAAAGAGTTCACGGCGGAGCAGATTGCCATCGTACTCCAGGAAAGTCAGATATTTATTGCGGAAAAACTCAACGTGCTTGTTTTTCACCTTCAGCTTCATTGGAGAGTTCCAGTGAATAACCTGACAACAGGCAATGGAGCACAGTTATTTTATGTCAAACACCTTTTCTAATTTGTCCACGTTAAAAATGATAGGCATAAAACTGACAGCATTAGGTGTATCTCAATGCTATATTTTATATAATTTAAAAGTAGATAAAAAATATGACAACTTCAAACTCACTTATTTTTCTTTCATACTTTATTTTACAATTCTAGGTGGAAAACAAACCCATGTGTGGGCTTCATACATCCTTTCACCTTGTCTTCAATCCATTAAAAGCAGTTGTGAAGCCACGTTCATGCTATGAAATGGAAAAACCAAGAGCCCTGTTACGCATGAAAGGATGCATAGATGCACACAGAATCCAGTCCCAACGTCATGCTCACCTTGATGTCAGTCACTTCGCTGTAGCACTGTTCACTTCGTGTGTTCATACTTAGCTGCACATTCCACTGGCAGGGGAGACGATACACTAGGTATGGGTGTTGCTTTAGCACAGCATTGAAAATGTCCTGGACATGTCAGGATTGCTCAGATATCAACCATGCAAGTAATGTATGCTGCAGATGATGCTTAACTTACTAACTTTACCTTAATTAAAACCATTTTCTCAAAAGGCATCCTCGACAATATGTCTGCTTAGGTTTTAAAAAAAAAAGCTGATAGCAGTCATTGAGCTCTTGCCTTCTCATCAATTTAAGTTTCATCTTCCCACCTGTCATTTTTTGTCATTCTCTGCCCACCTGTATCGTTAGCTGATCTACCAACTTTAATTAGACAGCTCTTCCTTGCCCATTTTAATTAGCATTTCCCTGCCCACTTATTTTGTTAGCTGTTGTCTGGCCAACTATTTTGTTAGCTCTGGCCTGCCTGCTTACCTGGTCCGCTAGTGAGGTGGCCAACATGCTCATCAGCTCCTTCTCCGCAGTCAGTCGCCACATCTGCATCCAGCTCAGCTCCCTCAGCATCTTGAGGTCCAGGAGTATAACGCCCGTGTTGAAGCCTCGACCCTGCAGATGACTTCCGATTTATTTCTCGTCTCTAAAGTAAAATATTCCCTTTTTTTCTGATACAGACATACACTACATTTTAAACCAATGTATGCACTTTCCTGTGCTGGGTTACATAGCCATCTGCATTCCTTGCCATACAGGGAAGAGAAAATAAAATGAACAGGATATGAAAGCGTTTATGATTGGAATGGTGGATACGCAGTCACACAACCCAGTCCTGTTTGTCAGGATTCCTGTGTCCAGACCTGACATGAAGTATCCCTGAAATTTTGAGATAGCATTTCAAATACAAGAACTCTCTTTATCTTCTCACATGCTCCTGATGGAAGCTTACCAGTGCAGGCCATGGCTGGTGGTTCTTCCACAGTTTGCCAAGATACCAGTCGCTCTGGTTCTCAACTAAACCAATAGCCTGAAACAAATTCAATATGGCTACAAGAAACATCTCAAAATACTGTTTCAGACTATGGGTTGTCAGTGATGGGAAGCAACTTCATATACTTTCATGGAGGGAGAACACCAAAGAAGAATAGCTTGACAGAACACAAGGAAAACTTCAAATTGACAATGAAAAAAATGTAACAGAATAACTGACATTCAAAATTTTCAGTGATGCCTTGTTGTATGGCTGAAAAGGAAAAAAACAATGAAAAAACTGCAACCATTCTGAACATTAGGGTTAAATTTAAAAGTTTTTTTTAAGGGAACCATCAGACATCTTGTAACAGAATCTGAAAAAAAACCCAACCGAACTGCAAAAGAGGAACAACATTGGTGCTGATGGGTAATCACTAAATACAACAGAAAAGAATCAAGCATTTACTTGCTTCCCTTTCAGCACCCTGAAAATCTTCCACAGCTCAGCAATGTCTGTTTCAAAGGTGACATCTGTGTCCAGCACAATCACCTAGGAATAAAACACACTCTGAAGTGATGCACTTTCCAATATCACACTTCCAAGTGAAACTTTCCAACTACACACTCTGAAGTAATGCATTTCCAACAGCAAGTTCTGAAGCGATGCATTTTTAAACAACAATCTACAGTTATCCATTTCCAGCAACTCTCTGAAGTGATGCATTTTCTGACTACACCAGCTTACAATTCTCCTATAAATATTTTAAGGAACTCGCATAAAAACTATAGTCACAGATGAAAATTCTTCCTGCTGCTCAAGATTTTTTTGCTCTCAGTTAAAAACAGAATGCTGTTTCTCTTCATTTGCTTGACAGAGTAAAGACAAAGAGAAAACGCAGAAAGTTTCCAGATCTGTTGTTAATAAGTAGTTTTTGTTTTCAGAAGAGACAATGAATTAATTACAGGCTGTTAATAGGGAAACATTCAAAACTGTGAACTCTCTTTGTACATTTTTGGAAAACAAGTGCGTTGAAGTGATCCTCTACAAAATAGAAAGCCTGCTGTGGATCAACAGGTAGTGGTGTGATCCTGTTGGCTTTGGAAAAGGATCAAACAGCCCATGTCTTCGAAGATTAGACATTCATAAAAACAGTCAAAAAATTCTTCCATATCTTCTACAGAGCTGTTTTTATTTATTTATTTTTTTAAGTAAACCATTGCCAGCAAGTAGACGTGATTCAGATTAAGGCAAATTAACAATAGCATAGAAAGGGGAGATAATCCTTGGGTATAAAGGAGAAGAGCAGATGAGGCTGCTCCTTATTTCCACACAAGATAAACAGGAACGGGGGGCGGGGCCATTTGCAGGGGCCCAGGTGCTAATGGCAGTTTCCTACCACCAGCATATGCTATATATTTCCATATAATTTTTTTAAAATATGATTTGGGCTGATCTCAAAAACTACAGTGGTCAACCTAGAAACAGTGGAAATCCACCTTACAGAGAACATTTCTAATCTCCGACTTTACAAAACCAAACTAATAAACAAACATGCAACAAGTGTTTAAGTTTATTTGTGCAAGAGAAAGAGAGAGTCTCGATGAAACACAAAACGAGCATCCATCTGCAAAAAGTACATATGCAAAATAGAGAGAGAAAATCACCTTCTCTAGATCTGCAGGCAGTGTTTTTGGCAGGGTAAGTTTCATCAACCCATAAACTCCAGAGTAATGGCGGTTAGGTATCCATGTCACTTCTGGCTGTTTAAAAAAAATAAAATAAAAACAGAGACATGGAGATATGGAACATTGCTGACTGTTTATATCACTAAAGATTCAAACCAGATTAAAATTTACTTCAACTGCAGACTTATCCAAAGGCATTTTTAAGTTTGGGCTAAACAGCAGTTAAATCTATTATGTTCTCTTTTTGACTATTGTTTTCCAACGTTAGAAAGTTGGCATCAAAGAAATGATACGCACCTTTATAGAATCTGCTGGGTAAAAGCTTACTTGAACTGGCAGAGGAAAAAAAATGTGGAGTCAGAATTATTTGAAGACCAGCAATATTTACAAATTATACAGATGTATGCTGCGGTAAGCGTCAACTTTATCCATAAGGGCAACATCAAATATTTCCTTACAATGTTACAGAGATAATAAATGCATTATACCTGAATAATGCCCATCAGTATGATAGATGAAAGTTAGCATTAACCTGACATCATATATGAAAGTTACATTTTATTGGATAAAATACAGAAATCTGACCGTCTTCTCAGTAACTGATCAAGAATATCATATTCAGTCTTTTGCATGTCACAACCATAGGATTTCTCAACTTCCACACAAACACAAGCACATGCATTCATACACAAGGTATTACGCCTACTGGATGATACACACCTTCAGCAACACTCCATGTCTCAAACAGTTTAGCGAGAATGAGCTGTGCCACAGAATCTGATATAAAGTGAAGATGTAGAGGATTATGTCGATAGAAGAGAATGCTTTTGACAAGAGTCACCACATCGCGAGTTGAATTGTGTCCAGCACAAACAATGGCAACATGGATCACCTTTAAAGAGGGAGATGATCACAGCAAGCTTGGATTAATCATTCTCTGAGGTGTTTGTTTACTTCCCTTGTTACCACTCTTCCATTCGGCTCCTTTCATACTTGAGAACCTCCCGGGATATCCCAAAAGAGACATTAATTGCTCATTTAATGTGCAGATTTTGCTCTCCCTCCCTCTCTCTCTCTCTCTTTGCACGTGTATGTTGGATCAAACCACCCAATCATATGATGAGCCACCCAATACATGCACATGCATGCGCACACTCACACACACACACACAAACACACACACGTACACCAACTATCCAATGCCAAAACTAAATCTCCCACCAGCTAGTGTGACATAAAACCCACCTCACACTTTGGAACATCAGGTTCTGCATTGAGACATTTTATCTTAGTCCCATTGCCTCCAGATGCTGCAGAATCATTTGCAGCGGCAAGTGTCATCTGCAGTCGTAGTAAATGATTTTGGGTTTGGCTGTAGATTGGAAGAATATAACCATGTACAAAATCTATTTCTTTCTGCTTAGGCGTGGTCATTTTATGTTTATGGGTCAAATGATCACCGATAAACCCAAGACAGATTGACCAGCAGAGGCTCATTGAAGACACAGAAATGTTTAAACGCTTTGACTGGCATACCTAAGTTGTTTGCGGAGTCCAACATTCTGATTTTCTACTTCACGAACACGCTGGGCTAAGCGGGCTTCAAAGGCACTGACCTCCCCACTCAAACTGTTGACAGGAAAGGCATCTACAAGAACAGAAGAAGAAAGAAAGAAAACATTTAAATACAAATTTAAACATCATGAATGTCAATGCAGCAGATAATTTACATCCAAAATACTTGTACTTTAATGCCAAAATAGTCCAAGGATATCTGTTCACATTTCTCTTCCCATCTCCCACCCATTAAAAAACATCTGCATGAAAATAGAGATGGGAAGGTACACATCAGTTTTGTTAATGAGGTGGATAGGACAGATGCGAAAATCACTCAAACTTAATGCTCCAACAGGACTATGGATCTTCTACATGCTCAACAACCTGTTCAGCTGACAAATACCCAATCAAGAAATGATGTAAGAATTAAGAGTTCATAATTCAACTCACTTCTAGTACTTCTATGGCTATGTGCTGAGATACACTCATGAGCACTACCTTAAGCCATCAACAACTTCAACAGGTCTCCTGCTAGTAATATGGTAATTACTGATTGACTGGTATGCTTTTACCATCTGAGGTTACAATAAAGTACACCATGTACATAACAGGAAGAGCTCCAGCGACAAGCAGCAGCACCAACACGTTCTTCCGCCATCGCACCAACATCTGCAGTGCAGATCACTATAAGTATTAGAATGTTTGCAGCACAGTTCTTGATGAATAATAACTCATGCTATTGCCCTATATTTCTGTTTCAAGCACAAATGATTGTTACATAGGTTGCCAATCACTGTGACAACTCGCCAATAATTTTGGCTAGGTTTTGAATGCATGGTTTGTCAGTCTACAAAAAGTGCAATGTCTGGATCAGATGCTGCAATCAGCTAAGTTCACAAAGTTTCTGGTGCATTGTTATCCAGCAAATCTTAGACTAGATGGAACAATGTTTCCTACTTTACCCAAACAAACAAGAAACATGACAAACTGTCTCAAACTTACAAATTTGCTCCAGTAGTGTTCAAGAAAAGCACCGGTAAGTTGGGCTTTGTTGAAATTCTAACTGTACTCCAGCCATGATCCAGTGACCATGGTTTAGTATCTTTTAAGCAGTCAAAATGACTGGCCACCAGCCACACTCACACACACACACACACACATGTGCATGCACCCCCTCCCCTCCCCCCACACCCACACACAGGTATGTGCAAACACACACACACCCACGCACAGGCTTGCACACAAACACACACACTTGCATCCACATCTGTATATATGTGCATACAAACACATGCACAGACATATACATGCACACCCATTACCTCCTGTGCACAAGCATGCACACAGGTAAAAGCAGAACCATCCAGTTTGTTAACAAACAAGAAAATTATCTGAACAGCGTATATAACTCTAAAATTAATCTCACACAGGGAAAATCAGGATTTTGTTGTTGAAAAAGTTCATACCTTTTAAGCACAACTAATCCTTACTGTCTCACTAAGACCATACTGCTGATCGCCTTTCTCAGGCAAAAGACTCTGGCTCCATTTGTCATGGTGAAACCAAAATCCAAAGCAATTGACAAGACTGCACGTGCAAGAGGCAACAAATGGTAAAGCTCAGGTCGACTATAAGACAATGGCTTAACAAGTTGAACGATGTCTGTGGGAGCTTTGTTGCCCCAAAGCAAGGGGCACTACTAGCACCACGTTGTCGGCATCTTGTAACGAGACTTAGGATTGGATAGCGTCCTCGACAAGACCAATCAGAAGAGACGGTCAGGTTGAAAACAAAACAAGCATCATGGCTGCAGACTACACGAGAAAGTTATTTGAAAAATACAAACAAGCTGTAGCTCACAATCCCAAGCTTGTAAGTCAGCTAGAATCTGGCTTTCGAGTAGCGTCTTATCTTATTGCAGGTACGGTTTTGTTTCTTAACGAGTTAAATTCGTGGGTTTTTCAAAGGTGTCATTGTTGATCTTTGGTCCCTGACTGCCTGAGTCAGTGAGTGTAGTCACAGTAGTGTATTATAGTTTATACTAGTTATATGATATCCACATGCACACGCGTGTAGAACGCAGCATATGCATGCACTTGCACAGGTATGCACATATGCATGCACACACCACACAGTATCGTGGTGACTTTTTTTTTTGGTCTTAATTTAATCATCTTACTCCTAGTTGCCGACTTATTCTTACTGCTATCTTTTGTTTCCTTGTGTACATCTCTAGGGCGTTTCCGTGATTCCCAGGTTCTGTCAGAGCTATTTTACGCAACTTCTAATCTGATTGTGATGTTGAATGATGCTATTCTTCGTAAGAAATCCTGTGTCATTCCAAAAATGGTGGGTGGTTTGTCTTTTTTTTATTTTTTACCAGTTTCAAAAGAGTAACACTAATTCAGAGTATGTGTATTTTCATACATTTATAACACGGAGAAATAGTGAGAGATTTTTTTTGGTCATGTTTCATGTATAAAGAGTAGTTAACATTTGGGAAAAATTTGTATTTCTTCTAATTCTATGCACATACTTTTCTTGTGTCTTCTAAGAAGCCAGGATTTTACTGTGTTATTGTTTTATATTTGATGACAGCACACTGTTACTTTGTTGCTGCAATATTCTCAACATGAGTGAACACTGTAACTGTAAGAGAGCCCATCTTTTTTGTGAACATTGATGTCAGAAGTGGGAAATGTTGCAGAAGATGAGTCAGAAACGACTAATGAGGATAATCACAGTATTGGAGTATGTCGAAGTCTTCATAGAAATGACAGCTCAGCGTTTCTGGGGCCACACAGGGCGATGGGTAGCCATTGCTGCAATTCAAGTTGCAAAGTAAGAAGTACTGTATGCAAGACTTGTAAAAATGTTCCACTCTTGAGGGAACAATTTTGTAAATCAAAAAAGAAAAAAAGACTCTGACATTAAAGAGCTTATTTCTGTTTGCCATGTTCCACACTCAACACTGATGTAGCAGTCTTACACACATGGTTCTGTGTCTCTGTTACAGGGCTGTGGCTCGATTCATGCTTCTGAACTTTTACAATGCAGGCATCCAGCCTGTCCCACCCATCACACCTCTGAATAGGCAGCTGCTGATGACTGAAGACAAGACGGATGAACAGGTCCAGGTATTTGGCGTTACAGTTGTCTGTCATATCATGGGCTAGTTTCAATTTAATGAGCCAACAGTATTAGAGCAAATTTTATTTTCTTTATTTATTACATGTTGTTTGAGATGTTTTGTGTAAGGCCATCAAAATATCTCAATATGCACGGAGGGGTTGCACTAGCTTTCTATATAAACCATGCCAATTGACATAGCTAAACACAGGACAAATATGCTTAAATGTATTTGGCTGTCAGGCACTTATGATACCAGGCAAAGTACACTAGCTTTTGCAAAAGTTTGGCGAAATGCCCTTCAGCATAGCAAGCTGAGTGAAGAAGTTGCTTGCTAACTTCCATGAATCCTTTGATAGCTTGTGAAACAGTGATTAAGTAACAGTTCTTCTGATAATGGAACAAGATATAAAAGTAAACCATTTCTTGGAAAACAAACCAAAAAATGTTCAAAATATGTTACTCTTTTGTTGAAAAAAAGTGAATATTCACTCTTGCCAAACACTAAGTTTCCATAAACACTGCAGACTCAGAGGCTGCTTAGCCTCCAGGCAGGATATTACCCTGCTTTGTATATCATGTGATACACTTGATGAAACAGCTTGATAATGTCTGTGTTGCAATATATTTGTGTATTGTTTGTGCTTGGGCATGTGTACATTGAGCAGGAGAATGCGGAGGTGGGAGGGGTGGGTGGGTGGATGGGAGTGGGGGCAGTGTTCAGGTGCAGTTTTGAACGTAATTTCTGTATTTTCAGGAGGGACCAGAGAGCACTGAAAACAGCAGTTCATTCCACATTCCCATTACATTTACTCTCAAGCGTTCAGGAAAAACTATGAGATCATTAGCTAAAAGTAAATATCTTTGTTGCATTTCTTATGTGTCTTTGACCCTTTTCATGTTTTATTCTTGGCTTTCTGTTGAGGATTTTGATGTTGAGTTTTGTTTTAATGTCCTCAGACTATTAGCTTAGGAGTTATGATGCAAAGGCAGATATTTTCATAATTTAATATGAAAGTGAGATTAGACAGCTTTTGCTTTTCTTTTATTTGACCTGCAGAGAAGCTAGGTCAACCATCTTTTTATTTTCAAGCACACGCAAACAGTTTTGAAATGTTTGCACAGAATAGTACAGAAATAATTTGTGTCCGTTTTGCAAGACAAGCTGCTGTTTTGAGCAGTCTTTTGCAACAGACCACCCCAGAAGTTAAGTACATGTCTATGTTTTCAAAGTCTCAGGATTTCTGAGAAAGTACACGTGCATTGGTAAAAGCATTTTTTTTTTAAAGTGACAGTCACCACCCTGTTCTTCAGGATACAGTGTGGCCCTGACATGGATTTCATTTGGTTTATTAGACTACACGCATACCATTAAATATGATTTTGGTTAATCTTTGTTAGTATAGTGCTTCTGTAATAGGATTTGGCTTAGTTTGTTAGACTTCAGTGCTAACATAAAACAGAAGACTGGTTAATTAGGGTGCTACCACGGAGTAGAACATGGTTTTAGTAGACTACAGTGCTGCCATGAAATAGGATTTAATTAGCTTATCCTGGTTTATCCTGTGTTAGGTCCACAGCTGAGCTTGAGAGATTGGCGATTGCCTGGAGCTGGAAAAAAACAGGCTTCAGAAGTTAGTTCAAGGGAAAATATATCCCCATCTCCGCTGACTCGCCACCAGTACTGGGGAGAAACATTGCATATTATGAAACCTCTTGTTCATCGTATCCTTTTATAGAATGTCACCTGATGGAATTCATGAGATATGGCTTCAATGATGTGGCATCCTGCCCTTTCATGGCAGGAAAGGATACATTTCAGATTTTCACTAATCAAATATTGAAATTTGATTTTCTACAAGTTTTAGTGTGTGTTTTTCAACCAATTCACAATATTTTACCTTAACTTCTGTGAAGTAGCCAGTCTTTATCTGTTTGGCCTTTCATCCTGGAAACCATGGCTTTTATCAGGGACCATGGACGTCAGCAGGTAAGATATATATTGTCGCGAGTTGGGGTCTGGTGGGTCGAAGAGATTGCACTATAGATTCTAGGTGTGACCCATCCACAATCCTCTGGCCTTAATTACGACTTTATGCCCTTGTTCAAGCCATCTAGCCCCGCACATCATCGTCAGGTCGGGTTACGGTGTCCACGGGTCTCTGTTCGCACTTCTAGTGAGGGTGCTGGCTCTAGGGCGAAGGATGAGGTGTTACTGACACTGGGGGCATGGCTTGGAATGGACCTTAGCTCTAGAACAGGTGTGAGGTTGGCCAGGTGTGGGTTAGGTAGGCAGGGGGAGATTGTGCCTCAGAAGGAAGCTGTTAACACATATTGTCCGACCACCAGGGCTTTGCTGTAGGTGGGAGGTGTGAACTGCCGGGGGGGGGGGGGGGGGGGGGGGGGGGGGGGGGGGGGGGGGGGGGGGGGGGGGGTGGAGAGTAGCTATGTCCACTCGAGTTGTCCACTTAGGGGTGTGTTCTTGTAGCTAACACAGAGTGTGGCTTTTGCTGTCTCTGTCCTGATTGGTTGGTATATGTAACTTTCTCGATGACCATGTGTATGTGAATGAAAGAATGTATGAATGAAAAGTTAGACTAAAAGGACTGGTTTAGAACACCAAATCATCTTTAGCCAAATTTCCTGGAAGAAGATCTTTCACCAAGACTCCGTGGCATGGGGTGATGGCTATTGCAACATTAGGAAGAGTGCTTGCATCTCACAGTAAGCTGTGTCTAGAAGCAAAGGACACGAAGAAGAGATTGGCAATAGGAGTATGGTTCTAGCTAGGAGCAGCCAAAGGTCTTTCTGCATCAGTTCAGTACAACAGAGGGGCGCCCCATATCAGAACAGATTTCTTTACGTCGTGAGAACTGTACAAACTACCAGGCGAAAGTGTTGTGTGTTCTACATGTGGTCATGGTGTGCGTGCAGTTGAAACAGGTATGTGTGTCTTCATTGTTATGATAGTAAGGCAAGTGATGGCAGGAAACACAAGTTAGTTAAGCAATAGAAACATGGGAAGTCATCTTTAGTCAATGAACCAAGATTATTATTCATTCTGTAAATACTTGCTATCTGTAAATAATTTTTTTTCCACTGTATTATGGGATCTTGTTATTCCTTGTATTGTGGCGAGATTGTAGGTGGATGGGGGCTCGTGCCACATTGTGCTGTGAAATAAGCATATAAGAATCATAAATAATACAGTGAGAATAGTTTTCACATATGCTTGTGTCTTCACCTTAACAGCGGTCGTGCGGAGCAAGCACAAGGAAGACATGTTAATTGAAAAGTAAACTCCCAGTTGGCGACATATATGCATTTGTCTTCATCAGTATCTGATTCGCTACTGCAGCCTGCACACTTGCTTTGGTTAGATTTAATTGAGGAGTCGCCAAGCTCCCACCCTCACTTTTTAAATTTTTAATTTTCAAATTATCAAAAGAATTTTGACTGGCCTGGCAGAAAGAATCATGCAAATTTAATGTTTCATCATGAATATAGTCTCTTTGAAGTTAGTAGTGTTTTTGTACTCTGGACTGTTCATGAAATATGTTTATTAATCCTCTGTCTTACAACTACGTGTGTCTCAATCAGTCAATCCAGGCTTGTGCTTAATGTCAAAAGAGAAAAGAATGTGTCAGAGATGTTAAGAATTCCAGGTAGCTCTAATTATTTTTGTTTAGCGTCTAACGTCATTAAAATATCTATATATATTTAAAAAGCAAATTATTTTGCAGCATTCAAGGGACTTAGTTATGCGGTATTTTATTTCTAGTCTTTATGCTTGCATTTATTGATTTCAGAAAGCGTAATTTTTTTTTGATTTTTCAAACAATTCTTCAGTCTTTGTTTGATGGGAGATCCCAAGGACCTGAATCCTAACGAACAGGGTGAACTACGACGTCGCACTCTTATGCTACTTCTGTACCTCCTGCGTTCTCCGTTTTATGACAAATATTCTCAGTGAGTTTTGGCAAATATTTTTTAAATTTTCTTTTTTTTATTGAATTGCCACTAGTGCTTCTTACAAATATTCTCAGTGAGTTTTGGCAAATACTTTTTCTTTTGTTTGAAGTGCTACTAGTACTTTTTCAAAACTGCATTATAATCGTATTTTGAATACCATTTCCTAGATGTCTTGAAAAAAGAGTTGGATTTTGTTATGTTTTTGTATTAGTTATGGCAACCTTAACCAGATTCTAGGAGTTTATTGTAGGATTGTTGACTCGCACTTCAGCCTTTATGTGCCCGTGGTTATCTTCAGTAAGTCAACATTTATCAACTTGCATGGATCACATTTTACTTTTTTTCCTTCCCTTGTTAATAACATTTTGGCTGATTTTATCATGTTCATCACTGTCCTTTTTCTAAATCTTCTTATCAGCATCCTTGCTGTGGTCATGACCATCACAGATAATATACATTTTTTTTTATCAGAGCGAAAATTGTTATGGCTCTCAAGCTTCTTGCTGACAATGTTCCAGGCATGTCCCTTGTAATGCGTAAGTACCTACTGACAAAACACTGTCATCTGTTAAATTGTAATTTAAAGTCCACATATTAAACAATACCTAATTATTCGCACAGCGTACAGTTGAAGCTCTGCGAGGAATATCACATGGCAGTAAGAAATTGCGTGTGTGTTTTGCTGCTGCATGACATCCCAGGTAGTGCCCCAACTTCTGGGTAGCTTGGTTTGCAGCGCTCGCTTCTGATCTGAGTTTCTAAAATTAGACATGGCGATAAACTGTTTACAGAAGACTGGAAGAAGAGTTTTAAAGTTGTCCATCCTTTTTTTTCTCTCTTCTTTTTCTCTAGTCAGCTATTTTTTTTTATCTTTCCTTTTTAAAAAATTCAGCATATAAAACTCTGCCATTTTCTTCCAGGACCATTGCTAGAATACCTGCCTCAGTGGCAGAAGGTGTACTTCTACATTTGGTCAACGTAATGGACACAAATATACAAACAGAAAAAAAAAATCAGCAATTGCCATGCTGATCTACTTGCTGGAAGTGTGCCAGACAGGGAAACATGCTCTGTGTTCTTGCTAGCATCAGACATGAAGGGTGCTTTCATTCATGTTTATTGGTGGGTGTGGCTATTCCTTGGTAAAACGATAAGGGGGGAAAATGTTGAGTTTTTTGTTTTTCTGTTTTAGGTTTTTTCCCTTAATGTTTTGGTATAGTTAGATGGGAACTTTAATTAAAAGGGATCACTTTGGCAAACAGCATTATTTTGTGTCATTGTCATACCATCACAAAGTTTTAATGTTTATTTTCTATGGCAAGTTTTGAAAATCAGTTCTATATGCTACTTTGATTTCTGCATTTCTTTCTAGTTCTTTGTCTTTTTTTTCTGTCTGCAGTCTGTGTCTCTTCCCCACCCCACCCCCTTCCACACCCATCTGAAAAAAAACATTGGTTTGTTTTGTTTTGCTGCTTTGTAAACTGCTTTGTAGATTTCATGATATTTTAAAAATTGAGGAATATATGTTCTATGCAAGAACATACAAGACTCATACAAGCCTCATGTTTTTTGATACATGCATCCATTTATGTGAAAGGAACAAATCTTGTGGTCATGACTGTTGATGTCTGACTGGAGGGTGCATCTATGAAGATTCTTCCTAATTACCTGTTGTATCAAAACGTTTTTTTGTACTTGTCATCAGTTTTGGAATTTTGGACACCATTCCAGGATATAAAGTTTTGAAGATGTGTAGAGATATTTTAGTTGTGCTATGTATAATCAAATCATGATATCAGAAAGACTGGGTTATTCAGTGGTGACTTAAAATTGCATTATAATACCTTGTATGTATCATCAATGAAACAGTGTTGTAAGATATTTCCTGCATCACATAGTAAAATGTACCTGTATAGTTCCTGTCTTTTCTTCCCATCACATCATTTTCATCGCCACCAAATGACCCATTATATGATGACTTCACAATATAAGAAGTTTAAAACCAGTCCTGCATTTCCCCATGATCAGTTTTTTCGATATGTAATTTTTATTGTTAACCTGGGTGGGTGCCATGGGGATGGGGGGGGGTCTACTACATGTATCGCCACATGAAAGACTCTGCTATGATGACAACCATAAGATGTACGTTTTATGTGGGTTAGAAGTGTGCGCTATGGCCCACGTTCTCACGGAAAGCACAGGTCACACCCATGCTGAGCCTCACCTGTTCAACAAGGTTCAGCAACTCGCATGTCGTGTCCACGGTGCACAGCCTTGAAACACTGAGCACAATTTCGCTGGCATGTAGAATTCAGTTTTGTTCCTATAGCTTGAGGGGGTAGCCTTCTTCAGGACTACACAGATAAAACGAGTTTTTGTTGTTGTCCTCAAGAAGGGGCAGTGGCCCGAAACACTGACTTTGTTCTCGTCAATTTTCGCTTGGTTAAGTTTTCTTTGTTTTTCATTTTGTTTACCCGAAGCAGCAGTCATGTGTTTGTTTTTGAAAAACAAACAAACTAAAAACTTATAAACTTTTCGTATGATCGTTCTGTTGAACTCTGCAAACATTCTGATTTAAGAAAGAATTGTCATATTGAAAATATAATTGAGAAGTAACGTGTAAATAATAAAGCTGCCTCGTGTTAATACAAGTATATGGATATGCTGTATAATATAAAGCATTTCGTAGATTTGCCTTCATGTGTTATGTGTGATGTTTTAAAAGTACTGTTTTACTCTAGATAGATTTTGCATCGCCTTTAAACCTCTACCGACTTTCCGACAAGCCATAAAAAAAGAGATAATAGTCAACAACAACAAAAAATCCACGTATAAAAGGCAGTATTTTATCTTTTAACACTCCAAATTCGCTACGGTAACAACAGCAAACAACCTCAAGACACGTTCCTGGCATATCTGAATTTGCAGGCATCTTCTGTGATGACATACAGACTTTTTCTTAGCTCGTCTTAAAGACATTAAATGTTCGTTAAGCAGCAGTCAGTTCAGTTGCTTCAGCTAGAAATCAGTAACACTTATAATCAAACGTTTGACAACTTTATTTTTCTGTTAAAAAGTCCCGTAGTTAGTGGCAAGTGTAGATCTGTCTTGTACGCGTACAAAATAAGCGAACTACTTAAAAATCGCCTCCCAGATAGGATTTGATAAGGAGCTCGAGACACGAACTTTGGCACATCTACAATCAACATTCCCTAACCCCCTCCCCTCTCGTTCTGCGTATGAATCCTATTTTCACCGTTTTGAAAAACAAAAACCTGGCCAACTCTCATCTGTCCAGCAGCAGTATCCCTTTTCAACACCTCGAAAACTGTTCCCTGTATGCATTGTCATTGTCACTTGCACCCCCCCCCCTCCACTCCAGAAATGTGAGTCGGCGCCTGTTTACGACCATCCCATAGAACATGCGGAAAAAACACGATTTTGGACATCGAGGGACATGGAGTACATTTCTGAGACTTCAGCTGGATCGGGTTCACGGACTTTGAGACATGGACAAGGTCACTTGAATCACACACAGCAGCTTAAGTCACCGGCTAACCCAGAATCGTGACTAGATTAGTCTGGGTTTTTCACTGCTTGTACTGCCGCTAACTTTTAGTGGCAGGGCTTTCGCTGTTACCGTAAACCTTCACTATGAAGCGTCCATAACTGTTACACAGATTTCTGTCTGACGTGTCGTGACAAGAATTCAGCCCTGCAAGCATGTGAACCTGCATACGTACGGTATTGACATTGTTCCTTGACCAAATACCAGGCGCAAGATCTTGTGGCTCAAATCTCAAGTGGTACAGCACTCAGCACCTGCCTTTTCCCTGACTGGCGTATCGTTTGTCGCGGTATAAACATGTATTGACTATGTAAACACTTCTCCAATATCTTGAGAACAGGTATCTGATGTGAACAGCAAATAAGGGGTCTTCCCTATACACTGTGGAGTGTGTACATTTTATTGTCCAACCCGGTTATGCCCGCACATTACGTACAATTGTCTGTAAGTCACAGGTAAAGTTTTTTTTTAAATACATATTATGTATGTGGACTGTAAATCGAAAAACCCAGTTTTTTGTAATTATATCTCAATCGTATTTTTCAAAATGCCTTAGATTATGTGACAACATCAATGCAGAACTTCTGCTACAGCTAGACCGATCTTGTAGATGAATGCGTGAGGTTGACTGCATCTATACGTGAACTGAAATATTTTAATTATGTAAGTATAGTGACCGTTAAACTGTAGCTTTCAAATAAATTTCGTTAATCAAGTTCGATGAGTGGTTGTACCGTTATAGCAGTGGAATAACAATCCCTAACATAAATTTGATTTAAAATCTTTCAATACATTTTCTTTCTTTTTCTTGTTGCCTTACTTCTTTTAAAATCTTTGATACATTTTTTCTGTTTGTAGAGATGGTTTTGTAGCTGGAAAGGAGGACAAAAAAATCTTACTCTCTTAATACATACCACGTTTAATATATTTGATGCGGTTACACCTGAGTTAAGAAGCAGTAGGCGCGATCGAGCTGGGGTATACGTGCATGCGTGTATCTATCCAGCATACGGCCAGAGATGAGGACTGATCAGTGTGGGTGTTCTCAGACCTTTGCTACGTCCATAGCTGTAATTGTTGCCATGACAACCGTCCTGTCCTGGGCTCAACTTATGGATCATCAGCCAGTTTGCGTGTGCGTTGGATTAACCGCTCATAGTTTATATGTCAGTAAGTTTTTTTTCTTACCTTCGATATCTACATTGCTTTGTAGCGTGTATTTATTTTTGCTTCTTTACCCCTTGATATATCACTGATCTTTTTCTTTTTTGCCCTTTCTGGAATTTTCTTTTAAAGTCTCTGTACGCAACGACTTCCAGGCGTCTGAGAAAACGTGCGTAAATAAGAGCACATTTAGTCACCGTTAATTCGCGCAGTGCTCCTTCTACAAATGTTCAGCAGTCCCCTGTTCCACTTTTCGTTATATCCTCTTCCATTTTCTTTCGCACTATCTCCTTCTTTCTACTCGACTCTGACATACTTCCCTCTAAGAGGCCAAAGGCCTACAAATTAAACACTAAAAAAAATAATAGTTCCTCAGTTCAATTTTTTTTAGTCGGTTGAAGTTTCTGGACAAGTTATAGATGATTTATTTGATACAGTGTACCACCATTTGTTACTTCTGTTGTATGAGTCTACGCTACGTTAAGTCGTCACAACGCTTTTAGTCTGTCATTAGTATTTTGCTGTTTACCGTCTAAATTGAATGTGGCTGAGACTGTTCCTCAAATGACACGGTGTTATGCCTGTCCGCTATTATCGCCTCCCTACTTGTTTGCAGGCTGTCGTATTGTTGATGATTCTTCTTTATTGTCAATGGTGAGTCAGCTGGAATCTATCTCTCAAATCCATCCCCACGCCCAATGAACTAACCTACCCATCCACATGCAGAGAGAGAAAGAGCGAGAGATTAAACATCAATGACTCCATTTATTAACGCCCACTCACTCATCCTTAGCTCCAATTATTTATAACCACACACGAAACCACGCATTTATGTCCCACAAATGCGCACATATAAACGTAACAGAGGGAGTGCGTGAGTAAGAGGGGTGCGGTACAGCACTACTAACTGACCTCTATCGTTAATTGAATGGTCCAAATATTTTTTTAAAAAACACATTAATTTCGTGTAAAATAGCAATATCGATCAAAATTATATGAAAAATTGTGTCTATCAGACAGTGCAGTCATGTTTCCTTAAACCAAAGGTCAGTTGATTTTAATAACAAATGGTCGTAGCGCTACACATGGTTCTGTAGATAAATGAACGGCAGTTTCTTACAGTGAAATACACTCAAAAGTTTATTTTGCCGTCATACATTAAAGTATCAAAGGAACTTTGATTTGTGCAGATGGCGAAAAACAACACTATGGAAAAGTTTCTTGCAGTCGTATCTTTGGATTACTGCAAGCAAGGTGAAGGATTGAGGAAGACGGAAGAAAATTAGAGCCACAAAAGAAAAAAAATCACATATCGAACGAGTGTGCAGGTTCTGTGAGTGCGTGCGCTTGCGCGTGCATATATGAGAACGGGAGGGATAGAGATAGGAAAGGAGGGTAAAGAGTGTTTGGTAGAGCTGGGGAACGAAAGAGACTCAAAGACTCAAAATCTTTGTTGGGGAATCGATCGTGACAAAGATTCGTGAGCATACAGCACTAGCCACAACTTGCAGCGTTCGTGACAAATATAGTACAAAGACTAAAACTGGAGTATAAAAAACAAGACTCGCATACCTAGCTACCACTGCATGCACACACACATATATGCACGCATGCACACACATTCTTTTTCTAGTATATACATCAAACATTAACTTTTACCCTTCCACATTTTATATCATGTTATGTGTATCTAGCAACATTTAGTAACAAAGAGAAAGTGAAGGGAGATTAAAAAATTCAAAATGAGAAAAAAGCGTCGATAAACGAAGTTCCAGCATTTATCAGTAAATATTTATAAAGAGAGTGTGCAGCAGTTGCAGCTGCATGTATCCTTCATTCGAATTTCCTCAGGGTAAATAATTTATGTGCCTGATTTTTATTCCACGTAAATAATACAAGGAGTTTTTGTTGACATGACATTCTTACTGCCTTTTGATGTGTGTCTCCATAGCTCGCCCTTGAAGCAGCCTGCAAGTCGCAATATTTAAGGGCAATTGCCCAGTCCACCTGTTTGTCGACCATGCAGGGCACTGCGGGCCAGTGGCGTGTAAGAGAAACTAAACGCATGTTTCAAGCAGAAAGATGGCTCGGCCTATGCTTGCGTACCACGAGACATTGTTATAGTCACACATACTTGGTTCCTTATTTTTTTAACAGGTCGAGTGACTATATTAACCTTTTGTCCATCTTCTAAATCTCTGCTTTTAATTTGTTCTGTTCGCAGTCGAATGTCGCAATAAGGGGCCGTGTAAAATGTGCCTGATGTACACGATTCTGGGTTGCTTGACATGTGACAATCGCTTTTTATTTTTGATGATTTTCATGGCAACATGCGGCAGTGACGCCACACAGAATCGTGCGAAGACGCTGGACGTCAAGGACTGAACACAATGCAATGCACATGTAAACGCACACGCACACGCACACGCACACGCACACGCACACGCACACGCGCCCGCATGTACATAGAGGCCTGTTGGTGTGGTCTATATGCGGGAGCTGCTCTTGCACGAATGTTCGTAGGTGCTTTTCCGGTCATAAGAGCGCTCGTAAGTCATTCACCCTGTGTATTTTACGTCCACCGCTACTTATGGACAGGGGATAAGAACCCTCATGCAAGGCAGCCCAGGAAAAACGGTAGGAGCCTTGTCTGGAGCAGTCTCGACCTACGGGCGCAGAAGTATAGTGAATGTAAAGAACCTTATTGACTGTTTTTTTTTAAATTTCTTCTAATCACCAGTCGCACTATCCTTCCATACAATGTGTGTTTGTGTGTGTGTGTGTGTGTGAGAGAGAGAGAGAGATTCGGATGTATGCATTTTGTAGGCGTTCAGTAGGGTTTACTTGGTTTAGCTTGTTTCGGTTGCATTGTAAGCGCTTAGAGCTCCCACGAGCTAGGTTAAGTCGTTATCGTCATCAACCCTCGGTGCAACTCTGCAGGGGACAAAAGTAGAAAACGCATGCGAGAACACGTGCGACTAACAAGGTGGAAAGCGGGCTAGTCACATCGTAAGGGAAGCGCGCATACCTTGCGAGAGAAACGAGCCGCCAGCCCGTTGCTAGATGAGGTGGGAAAGGTTATCTGTAGGCATCCGTATGGAGTGAACCAATGCCACTGTTGTCGTTTAACTGCTGTACCCTGTAGTATGTACTGTGCTGACATTAGGCAAGGACGGGACAGATGCTAGGGACGATGACCGAAATTTTAAAGATAATGCTGGTGGCTGATGATGACTTGGGAGAAGGGGGCACATGCAGTGGGTCGCCCGCTACCCAAATAGTTGTACATCCATTAATGGCGTTACATTTACACGTTTCATTTTTTTGTCACCATATAGGGATTCAGTGTGTAACAGGTGGGGGGAAACAAAGTGTCGTTAATCTGAGCTTGTGACTTGTGAGCGTTATAATCTCAGTGCTCCAGAAGAAATAGTGGCCAGTGAAATATGAAAACAAAAGTTCGAGAGGTGTTTCCTGTGTTCTCCCTTTACATATTCCCACATATACGTACATTAGATGCGCTGAGCGCACAATAAAATAACCTGTTGACTGCTCTTGCATTGTGTATTGTTCAGCAGATTTTGTCCAGTAGCTAGACTGGCAGCTGCACCTGGTTTCTATGCTGGTCATTATTGTACAAAAACGATTGTTTAGTCTCCCTCTCACTAAAGGTAAAACATAGATGTTTGTTTTAGGGAAGCGTTACCAGTTATTTTCCCTGCAATTTTTTTTTTTTGGGGGGGATCATTTTTTTGGTGGAAAATAGGTGGGAATGAAGCAGCTATATACAGCTTGTCATATAGAATAGAACAGTACACTAGACAGAAAAAAATCTAAAGCCGAAAATATCATGTTAGGGCTTTATCAGATTGCGCTAGATCATGTCTAGATAAGCGCACATATTCGTTTGATTACTTTTTTGTGGTTTATCTTCACCTTGATTTGGACAATAAATCTGAAGTATGCTAAATTTTTCTTTTGTATTTTAAGTGATCTTATTTGAAAACTGTGTATGCTTATCTACTGTGCTTCACTCGGTAATCCCAAAAATTTCTCAAATGGCCCACAGTATTGATCGATAGGACAAAGTTCAAGATGTCGGCACGCCTGTCTCCGGCCTTTGGAAGGCAGCAATCTGCGCTCCGCGCCCATCACGCTGATGACAACGATTTTCATCCCTCACATTTAAAAACATATGTGGTGAATTCTAAGCACAAGAACAAAGCGAAACGAATCTATAAGGAAAAAAAGGTGTTAATGAGAAAATAGATATCGAATATTGAAATAAAAGCGAACGCCGGCGGTCGAGATAATGTATGGGAAGGGGGTGAGATAAATAGTCAGGATATTATTTGTTTGAAAAAAAATCTACTATCTACTGTATCTCCCAGCTAATGAAATCAATTGTTAGAACCAAAATCTGCTGTGAACCAGGCTATATCCCATCTCTATTCCCTCCCCCCCCCCACCCTCCAGGAGAAAAAAACTCATTTAATGTGCACATTTCCGCGGTACGTACATAATAATTTATGTCCGGGTAACATAGCCGCTCGATATACTCTACTTTTACAAGCATCGGAATATTAAAATGCACACAGCGAGGAGGTAATTTTCATGAATCTACACCAGATATAGATACGATTGCTCATTTAGCATTACCTCAGAAAGCGGGAGATAACTACAACGCAGAAACCAATCAGCTTTGACATCTTTTCACGTCTTTATTGTTCTCCTATGCACTGAATATTTAGTCCGAACCCGTCATATTCCCCTTGTCACATCCCCCGAAAATTTACGCGCCTGTTATTGCGGGGTGGGTCTGAGCATTTGAGGGCCTACGTACACGTGTACATAAACGCTTTTACACGTCATTGGGTCCCCGTGCCTGCACACTGTGTGCTGTGCCACTTAAAGGGAGACTACCGCTTGTTTAGAATCATTACCTCACGCCACCTGCTTCCACCTTTCTTCTCTTGATCTTCTCCGTATGCTAATTTTCAGCTAGGAGAGAAAGCATACAACTAGTGTAGTAGATTTGATTTCAAACGATTAATTTCCTGACAATTTGTTGATGACACCGCCTGCCCCACTCCTGTGGGCGTCCACTTAATTTATTTCAATGTTTGATTTACTATTTTTTCCTAATTGTTTTCAAACTGTTAACACCCGAGACCAGCAGTTTTCTTCTTTCAACCTCAATACAAGACTATCTCTAACCAAGCAGAATCCACAAGGTACGTTTGTCTAGTAGCCTCCATGTAGCTCCAGAAGGATTAATCGACTTTAACTCTCTATCCGTGACCGAAACGTGTGTTTCAGAAGAACCTCTTAAATTTAGGCTGGTCCATGTCCCTAAACCTTAAGCTGTAAGTCGGAAACATATTGCGGTCATACGCTTACCCGCTCCAATTAGATTCCATCAGCATACGTGTAGATGTTGAATATGTAATTCTGAAATAGCTCGGACCCATCGTAAAGAAGTTCTAAGCTTCTTGGTGATAAATCAATCACTGGTTCCAGAAACGGCCCCAGAGACCGACATTTCAGTCTTACCGACGACCGGATAATGATGTTTTCACCCCCTAACTCATTTTTTTCAGGTGCCCGGGGAAGTGGTTTCTTTTCAACTGCGAGGTAAGCTATGAAAAACAGAAAACTGCTATAGATTGTTGTCATGATCCCTATTTTTAGACATAATCATCAATGCAAACAACTGTTTAATGAGTCCTCTGTCTTCTTCTTTCGTCGTCGCCGTTGTTGGCACTTGAACACTCAAGACTTCAATAAAGAGGAAAGAAACAGGTGACTGCTGCTTGGAGTAAATAATGTAACAACAAAGAGAATTTACCCACGCGAGAGTTAGACGTCAACGTTTCGGCCCATGGGTCCTTCAGGACGACACAAGGACACAAACAACAAACAAAATGGGTCACAAACTGACAGAGACCCCGGTCATCCGGTGGATGGACAGGAAGAAAATGTGGGGAAAGGCGACAGGGCGTGGAAATTCAGTTGAAGACTTTACCACCATAAACAGGTCCCTCGTGGTCACAAACTACATATCAGTTACTGCTATACCACCACCGTAAGCAGTTGACCGCGTACTCAGTTATTGAAAACCTGTGTGGCAGAATACAAAGCTATGTAACACACGGAACGTTTTGATCAGTCAATATTTATTATGCCAAAGACAGCAACGCCACCATGCGTCAGGAAAACGCCGGCAGAGGAAACACGTCACGGCTACTGGCGTCCACTAAAACTCGTCATGCAGTGCGTAGCTTTCTGCTGTTTCCATGTGGTGCGTAAACTGAAACGTTTACAGTACAATCGTGTTACAGCGACCGCATCGACTGGTCAGTAGCAGACGAGATCCAAGAAAGAAAAATAAAATAACATTGTTTAAAACCCTTCTACTGTAGGTCCCAGTACAACACCCCACCCCACCCAAAAAAAAAAAACTGAAAAAATGATAAAAGAAAAACCGCATGCTGGGAATGGAAAATTATAACACGTCAAATCGGATTGGACCGGAAGAGTCAGGTATCGATACTTTTTTAGATTTCAATTACTTATGTTTGGGAAAATTCTACAAGCGCGGAAGCAAACAATCACTTCTCTCTCTCTCTCTCCCCCCAACCTCTCTCTCTCTCTCTCTCTCTCTGCGGTGTGTCTGTGCTTGCTATTGCGCTATTTTACTATTTCTAAGGAAGTAAATACTCATTACACAGTTAAAATTAAAATGACAAAATTATACCTTCTGGATGGCAGAGTCTTTAAACTCATTGAAGGTGATGATTTTGTTATCTGAAACAATAAATATATACTTGTATAAGCAGCTATTTCTGGTAGCTGTTTTCTGTTCCCTAAAAATGGTTGTGCGCCCAAGTATTCCACAGATAACTGCCTACTTGTTACAAGCATAGCTGATCGAAGTCGGGGTACTGGCTGTGGGCATGTGACAACTGCGTGCACCACCGTCTGCAGGTGCAGGCAGTTCATCCACAAACAGCTGTACGATTATGACCCAAACCGATCAGAATTCCAGGCTTCTGCCAGTTCAAATAAGCAAAGGTATTGATATTCTACTTTACCATCAGTGTCCAACGATTCAAGGAAATGGAGTAGTTCTCCCTTGTCCAGGAGGCTGTCCTTATTGTCGTCGAAACGCCCAAAAATAAGTTCAGTCCGCTCCTGTCTCAGTTTGAGTTTCGATTTCAGTTGCTCTGGCGTGAGACCATCGCCCTCCTTCTCCAAACCTGTTGCGATGAGAAATTGAATATTTTATTACAAGTCTTTAGAAGAACAAACATCGATACTTTAAAAAAATTTGTGCGTGTGTGTGTGTGTGATTCCCCACTTTCTTTCAGAGTTTTTTCCCCGACCCCATAAAGGCGGGTTTGCTAAACTAAAGCGCCATCCCTAAGCTACATATATAGGTTCCTTAACCCATGATACCTGTATCTTAAACTCTCAAATGTCCAGCCAATTTTACCCAGCATCTGAATCAATTCGGGATGTCCAATTTCTCCGTTGTTGTCTGTGTCCAACATGTTAAAGAGGATTTGCAGCTTTTTCTCCACCATGTTCATATGGTCCACTGGCATTTGGACAGCTTTACGGCGCTCTTTGAAGAACAGATCGGTGCCGTGGGAACTGACGTGCACATAAATTAACACATGCTTTCTAATGCAAATTCCTGTACAGTGATCACGTGTAGACAGCAAATCACACACACACACACACGAGCAGCGATCATGTGTAGACAGCAAATCATGTACAGTCGTACACACACGCACGCACTGAGCAGCGATCACATGTTGACAGAAAATCACGCAGAGAGAGAGAGAGAAAAAAGAAACTGTTCGGGTTTGTTTCGTTCGCATTTCATTCTTCTGCTACCTGTATTAAACCCTACGGAGCTCATACAAAAGTCGAACACATACTGACCTTCTCAGAGCTGTGAAGACTGCAAGAACGGTCAGAGCAACGACGGAGAATTTCATGTTACTGTTCAGTCTTGACAGCAAACGAGAAATACAGATTTGACTGTGGAAACAAAAGGAGTACATTGTTGGCAACTCTATGACCATAATTTCCGGTCTAAATCAGAAGCTTCAAAATTGTTATTCTTATGAGCTAGGTTGCTCTTGTTTGCACTTACCTGAATGTATCTCGCTGGTGTGCCCTTCAAGAAAGCGTGAGGAAAACTGCGTTCCGTCAGTGCTAAGAATGCTGCAGCTTGAAAACTGTTTGCTTCCCATGAGACTTACAGGCAACAGCTGGCATGATGACGAACATCTTAGGGTTTCTCTTTTTGGAAGAGTTTATCACACAGAGTAGTGACAGATCCTAATGAGATTTCCTATCATATGTCCAATATCTTGATTTACATGTGTAAAGTCATGCATGATGTAAGAGGAATAGAAGGCAGGTAGTTCTGAGGACAACTTATAGACGATAATGAGTTGGATTTGCGGTAGACCTGGGAGAATACACTTCTTTGGAGGTTATGGGCATGAGTGAGATCCCTTGAGAATATTTAAATTCAGGGCATATAAGAATAAGAGAAAAGAAACAGGTCACTGCAGCCTGGGGTAATAAAGGTACAACAAAAGAAACTTAGCCAAGCGAGAGTTAGACAAGTCAACATTTCGAGGCATAACCCCTTCTTCAGGACAGTACAAACGGACAGATAACAAATAAAGATAACTTGGCTGACAAGGATGCTGATCATGCACAGTCGATGTCCAGCACATAAGAATGTTTTATGTATTGCCATACCTGGAAAATTGAAACATTTATGTTCAAGAAGTAACAGTATACATGCACAAATTTTGGGCAAAACACATGCTCCCAAGACTCCTGCAATATTCTGAATAAGTAGTCATCATTGAAATACACAACTTTCTGTTCTCAACTGTGCAAGAAAAACAAATGAGCAGTGGACTTTGCGTAGCATAATTTATTCCTCATTGTGTTTTATGAGTTTATGAACGAAACTTCTAATACCCACAGCGTAAATATTTCAAGTCTCAAGACACCGAATTTAGACTCCAACATAATAATGGTGAACATTTAAATGTAGTTTCTTTTACAGGGTTTGTTTGCTCATTTTAAACAATCTTCAACATGTGCACAGTGGTAAAAGCAAGCATAATTTCTGGGATCGAAAATTAGGTTGTCTAGAGGCCAGGGCAATTAATGATCATAAATAACTAGTCCGCTGGGTTATTGATTTCTTTGTAGACTGCTGTAGTCATCCCCACAAAATAAAACCAATAAAGAAAAAGAAAACATGGACTCGTCAAAATCTCAAATGAGCTAAGAAATGTCAAGTCAGTGCCCCGTGAGGCTAATAAAAACCTTCCCATTCCTAGGAAGGCAATATTTGTAGAAAAACAAAGAACAGATTAGAAACATCTGTAGATTTGTTCTGCATCATTTGTTCTTCCAAATTATTTGATTATATTTATACACCATGAATCAATATTTTAAATTTTTTAAACAACTTATTTTTGTTAGGGCAATGATTAGTTAGTGATGATGCCTTCCCTCAAACATCAGCTCTTATGTATACTGTAATCCACAGTAAGTCTTGGTGTTGGACAAAAACTAAAAAAAAACTGCAGAGAAATGTACACTTTGAAATCATCTGTGAAAAAAATTCTAGTGCAAAATTGCATCTGAACTATCACAGTGTTGCTGCAGTGTAACACTGGAAGCTTCACAAATACGGGTGCAGGCAAAATGACAGCAGTGTTGGCACCATCATGGTTAAGCAGAGCTGCATCAACCATATGACCATTTGATACTGATGCTGATCCTTAAATAAGCCCGTCCTAGGTTCCAGACATTGAACGTATCAAACATGCTCCAGTTGCATTATTACAGAGAGTCTTATGATATAGGCTTCAGTCAACATGTAAGTGTGGTAGCTTCACACAAATGTGGTGATGGGACTTTGCTTTCTTCTCAGTTCTTCAACATCAGCTCGAAGACTCAGAGGACTGCAGACCAAGATGGAAATATAATACATTAGAAGTATCCTTAGACTGATCCAAACTCCTTGAAATTAAATTAACACTCAAGTACTAAATCTGTCTGCAACCCTAAATACTACTGTATCTACATAGCTGGTGCACAGCCTTCAGCAGGCTTGTTTAATTGTAGGTCTCTTCTTACAGTTTAATACACTGCAATATTATTGCATAATACATTGCCGGATTGCTCACCTTCACTGCAGCAGACTCTCGTCTGAGCTCCTGAATGACAAGTGCCAAAGCTTCAGGGTTGACGCCATTTTCACACAGCCTGACACAGAGGGCCAAGGTGTCTATATCGAGGCCAGTGTTCAGTAGTTTGGACATTTCATTAAGGACTGCACAGAAAAAAAATGGAATTTTTTCATATTGATAGCCTGATCGTACAAGTATAAATGAACACAATTGTTGCGGGACTTGTGGGTATTGTAACCATGCCTCCAAGAAAAATCAGTGACGTCGATTGGGGCAGAGCAATTGGATAGCTACAGGAAGGCACTGGGGTCCAGGAAGTTGGTATCCCATTCAATATTCATTCACTGTGACATTGCAAAAGCGCTAAGCAATAGTAGATAATAACCAAACAAAAAAGTGTCAGCAAGTGCAGAAGAAACCTATCATCCTGTTGGCTTTACAGGATAGAACAGCCATCGCCAACACAATCAGTGGGCAGCTGCCAAGTTCGAAAATCACTGACAAAGAACCGACATCACACGACTTCTTTGTTCACAGTCCTAGTATATCATTACATAATAACTATTTGTAATAAACACAATCGGAACTCATTTAGTGAACACATGAGAAACTACTAATGACATGTTGATGTTCTCGCAACGAAAAATTTAAGCTACACGAACTATATAATTAACATTAATACTCATTTGTTAAAAGTATGATGATTTTATGCGTACTATCTAACGTTTCTCTTGCACTCGATAATTTGGGCTTCCCTGCACCTTCTGCCATTTTGGCCTCAACACCTGATGATCTCGATAAATATCAAAACGTGTTAAGCTTAACCAGACTCTCTGGCTATATATGCATTTTAAAACTTATTATTTGAGATGCTTCGTTGAGTACAGTATTTTGTCTAAGAGAAATGCAGCGTGATGTGTCGCATAATCAATATATTTGTGATTGTGCATCACAGACAATCAACGGAAGTGACGTAAAGTGACTTGAAATCGGCGGTCTGAACGAATGGAGTTACTCCTCCCAAAGCAAGTCGGAACACATATGACATATAGCTAATAAAAAGAAAAGTAAGCATCTGAGGTTGATTGTACACGCTAGTTTAAAATATTTGACTAGTCCAGTACTTACTTACTGTTTCCTAAGTCATCGATCTTGACAGGGTGTGTAAAGTTGTTGAACAGAATCTATTTGTTACTGCTTCGGTGTTCACTGCAAAGACTAGAATAACAATAAGTAGAAAGAACATCGTAAGTGCTACATAAACATACATAGTTATGATTGTACTTGTAATATACTCTCTATATAATACATATATAAAGTAACTATGAGAAGGGCGAGTAGATTTGAAATTTTACACTTTATTCTTCAACAATGCGCTTGAAAAGGGGATTTGATTTAAAGTCTTAAATGTTAAATCTTTGATCAGAACATTAGTTAAGAATAAGATTGTCCAAATAAAATATATTAATATTATTGAACACTTGAACCGTTAGGGTATTACGAATAACAAATAAAACGGATAAATAAGTAAATAAATGGATGCTACTGGAAGTGGCAGTTAGTTTCGATTCTTATACCATTGTTAGTGTCGAGGAAAGAGACTATAAAATTTGCATATATTGGTGATGATCAACACAGGCAACAGTGGCATTCAGCATGCAGGAATGGAAATACCAGGGAAAAGACTGTCACTTGACGAAGATAGCCATGCAGTGATAAATAGTGACTCAGATCACCACCAGAATGAGAATCAAAATTCTGTATTGCAAAAATCCTTGAATGATGAGCAGCAGACAAAGATTCCGTTTAGAGAACAGTATTCAGGCCATAGGTTTGATCCCACTAGTTTCCTGCACAGTGAGACATGGCAGCAACAATGCACAGGAGAAAGTGTGCATCAGGGATCACCAGGCAAAGTCCACTCCAAGCATAATCCTTCAACTGGGCTAGTTCAAAGCCACAGTGCTGAAGGTTTCAGGACATTGCCAAGAGTTGGCATCAAAGATGGTGTATGCTTCCTAAGCCCAAGGCAAGTGCCACATGGTCACCTAAATTATGGAACATCTATGCGCTCAGATGCCTACCTGCGACAAGCTCTTACCAGTCCTTACAACAGGAGGACGAAAGAGGGTTTGTTTTCAACTTCTGGCAGTTCTCACCATGGCAATGGCACAAGTCACATGACCATTGTCAGCCCGTACACATTCGGTGGAAGGACTGTGAGTGCCTTGATGCAAGGCGATGGAACAACACATGGTTACCAGAAGGAGACTGCTGGGCATGAAGTTTTCAAGACACCCATCAGGTAAGAAAATGATGGACAAATGGTCGTCATATACAAAGTAAACATCATTAATATTGTAATTATTATGCAATACATCTATGAAGTGCCAAGAGCTATGTATGTTTTTTGTGGTTGCCATAAAAAATGAATATGATTATGAGTCTGTTCTTTGTGTCAGCTGTCATGGTTATAGAAAATACTCAGTTTTTTTCCTGGTTCTGCCATTGATATTTCTTGTGTAAATTAGTGACATGAATTTGTACATTTTTATTTTTTAAGTTTGTTTATTTTGGTATACCATGGTTAAGTATTTGCTGTTTGTCTTGGGTTTCAGTACTCCTGTACCATTTTTGTCTTACATGTATAATATTCATATATGCATTCACAAATGCAGTCATGCATACAGGTGTGCACTCTTTCAGAGCACACACTCACACACGTGTGAATATCTAATATATAAAGCCGAATGTGTGTGTGTGTGTGTAAGTGTATACAAATCTGCACTCCTGAACAGATCCACACCAACTTCGGCATGCGGGTTTGTTTACATCTGCAGATGGTCATAGGCCATATTTCGACCCTGTACCTAGATGTATATATAAATAAATTTTAAATATGAAGAGGCCCTTAAGATGTGTACGTGGTGATCAGACTGCAAGGGAGATCACCAAAGTTCCCTTTCGTATGAAGAATATTTTTCCTTGCCTTGCTTGACGCCCCCCTTCCCCGATGGTGTTTAAATGGTGTTGAACTAAATTTGTAAGGTACTACATTTTGCCGATTGATGTCAGTGTGTGTGGGTGGGATGCAGGTGGAGGGGTCAGGGTGGGTGGATGGGAGTGACTTTGAATTTGAAAGTTACTGTAAAAAGTGGGGGCTGTCAGTAAATATGGATAAGATGAAGGTGGTAGTTTTTAAAAATGGAGGTTTTGTCAAAAAAATTGAAAAATTCTGGAACATGGTTCTGTGCAGCCAGGCCAATTCAGATCGAATCCAGTTATTGTCACCTTGGTGTCCCATTTTTACCAACCTGAAGTAGACTAAATGTGTCAAGTATGTGGCAGGAAATGCACATAGAGCTTTGGTGGGGATAAAAAGGCTGTACTATTGGTTACACAGTATGACAGCTGACACTGCATTCCAAGTATTTGATCTAAATATTAGACCAATCATGATGTATGGATCTGATATTTGGGATTTTTAGAGAATATGACGAGTTGGAACAGGTGCATGTTAAGCTTTGCAAGATGGTTCTTGGTGTTAGACAAAATGTGAAAAATAATATTGCATTGGGTGAGTGTGGCAAATTTCCTATGTATGTGGATACATATTTGCATGTAGTGAAATATTGGTGTTGAGTGCCGTGTATGCCACAATACAGATACCCTAGACAGTTTTAAATGTTATTCCAACATCATCAGGCAGGGAGATGTAACTGGGCATCAAGAGTAAGAAGCCTGTTAGTTTCACATGGCTTTGCCTATGGTTAGAAAATGCAGTGTGTTGGTAATGTGCAGTTATTTATCCAGATGTTTCAATCTTGGATGATGGACCATTCGAAGCAGTACTGGCATGCAGATTTGCAATTGCATGAAGACTTGTAATAAAACTAATATTCACCCAGACTTTATAGTTAGACTAGAGCTGGCTACATAGACCAGCTTACGTCACTGGAGCGCAGATGTCTAATTTGCTTGTTGAAATCAAATGTAACCCTTTACCATTTAATGACATTGTGTATTTTGGTCATATCTGTATTGATCCAGAATGTAAATCATTTGGTCTCCAGGATGTTGAAGATTACTGCCATTCTCTCTTAGTGTGTCCGAGATATCCAGTTTTACACCACAGACTTATTCCATGTTACTATTACAAATTCCCATCATCATTTAAAGTGCAGCTGTTAGAAATCTTAGAGGGAAGCTAGCGTTTAAAGTCACTGATTATATAAAAGAAAGTCTAAAAAGTAGGAATTGGGTTGTTTGATGTGCCATTTGTTTTGTATTTATGATTTGTGTTGATCCTGGGTATACTGGTGTTGTGGATGAAATAGTTGTTTATTTGGGCCATATGGCCTGAAAAACTGAATAAGCACCATTTTTATTATCCCCCCCCCCCACTCTCTCTCTCCCTCTGTGTTACAGTAATGCAAGGTCTTTTGAAGAGATCTCGTGACTTTGAGTTTGAAAGTAACCTGTTGTGCCCAGAATGGTGTGGATATGTTTGCTTGTTAATTCACCCTTCTCCCCTTTTCTCACTTGCTTTACCAAATCAGGAGAGAAGATCCTATTCACCAGAAACACAGAAGACAGCATCATGAGATGTCACCACCCTCGTCTGCATCGTCTGACAGCAGCTCTCGCAGCTATCCCTTCCCACACAATCCCTTTGAAATAGGATCTGATCGTCTGCATTTCCCTCTCTTCAGCCCTGGTGTGCTTCACACTACTGCCACGCCATCAAGTGCTGATGTAAGCATTTAAAAATTTTTTTTAATATGATCATTGAAAAGTCTTTGGTATGGAGCTTCTATTTCTTTTCCCTGGGCGAAACTCTGCCAAATGCATTGGGATTTCCAAATCTTGTGACTGTCCCCATTCACAATTTCTAAATTTGGAGATGTTTATTGTTTTATTGAACCTTTTTGATAATATTAATAAGCAGTGTGGACCAGCACAAAATCTTAGAATCGTGAAATTGCCAACATAACAGTTCAGAAGTTTCATTATGGAAAAGTTTTACCCTCCTTTTGAGATCTGAGTTTAACTGAGAAGTGAGATAGATGAATATGACATGTCTTCGTACCACACTCGCATATCATAAGCACTTAGCAGTTTAAAGCAGTAAATATTCATCTCTGGTAATTGACTAAGCAGAACAATGATAGGTGAAAACGACTAAAGGTCAATAGCATTGATATTTCCCATCTTGCTGACACCCAACAACTGTCAATGTATTCAATGCTGAGTCCTCTGAAATCTCAGAGAAATCCAGAGAGGTGTTGAACTGAGCATGTATGCAGTTTTTTCTTGGAGTTAAGACAAGTCAGATATCTGCTTCTTATAGAAATAAATGCTTGATGTTTAAAGGGAGGATCATTCCGATGGAATATTGAACACCTTGCTGAGCTGCAACCTGTACACATTGATGAGAAGGACATCAGACGGCAGCTAGCAAGACACAGGTAAGCTGCAAATTTAGAGGAAAGGAAGATGACTGTGCTATGTAAATCACTGAATGCATGAGGAGCAAACTGGGTTAATGAGTTAGATTTTGTGTACAATTTTATCAAAAGTGCAGTAATTAATTACACTGTTACACTATTGAAAAATATGCATTCCAAACAAACAGAGCTCCTGATAATGCAGAAATATTCAAGCCATATGTCACAGTGATGAAGATTTTTTAACATTTGGCCAAGTGACACAAGAATATGCTTGGGCTGATTCCTGCTTTTTACAAAATAACCTTGAGGTTTTAGGCTAGAGGGTCATTTTGACCCTTGGTTTTGAAAAATTCCAAAAGCACTGAATAAATCAAAGATGGGGCATATCACAACTTGTTTGCATCATCAGTATTACTGCAATCTTTATCTTTTCCTTATTGTCAAAACGGATCCAGCATGTCAGGGCAATGAAAGCTTTATTAAACATTGCTGGTGCATGTACATGCATTTTTCACATTTAGCAAAGTGATGCTGGCCTGACAGTGACAGAGCTGAGCACAACACTATTTGAGAAAAATATTGCAGTAAAAATGATCATGTTGCAAATTAAGTCAGTTTGACACCACCTGACTCACAGGGTGCTTTTCACATATTTGAGCAGTTTTATAAATCATTTTGTTAAAAGAAGTGTTCACAATTTGACATGTTTTGCTTTAGACACACAAAAATACTCCTGTAAAAATATATTTCGCAAGAGATGTTTGGTGTTTGCATTGTCTGGTGCTGGTACAAAAGAATTTTCTTTTTATTTAGTCTTATTAAATTCTTATCATATTCTTTGGCAATCATGTTAATCATGTTTCCAGTAGAAGTTGAGTAGGATTTGGCAAGTATTCACTTCAAACTGATTTATTCACTATTGTCAATGTTCACAATCAAAATTTTCTCTCTGTTGGCTTTTTGCAGATATGATCTGTATACATGTATTTTCACAATTGCTGCTGTACTTGGTTCAGTTTCATTATTTGTTCGTTGGTGCAGGCAAACTTGTAATGGAGTGCAGGCAATGTACATTTCAGCTAATGGAAAAGAGTAGTAAATGAACTAGTTTGATTGATTGCAGCAGAGTTAAAAGGATATTTCCAATCCGTTCCCTCACCCCACCTCAAAGTCCTCACAACAAGACTGACTTCAAAATTGGTATCTACACAAGTTTTTCAGTTTAGATGAAAATTAAGTAGTTTATGTTGTCAGCTGTTTTCATCCTTGTCAAACAACTTGGGATTTCCTGATGTCAGCATGACCTACTCTCGTCCCATAGCATACCTACCCACAAAACAGGAAAACTTAAAAATGGACAAACCAACAATATTTTAGCATCAGTTTTTTGCCAGCAGCAAAGAAAAGAAGCTACAGGAACCAATGGCCAGGATACTGCATTTTGCAGGAATCAAAAGATCTTGACTGGAATGATTTTATGAATTCTATGGTTACTGGGAAACAGATACATAAACTTCTTTATTTACATGCTGGCACGTTTGCACTTGATCAGGACTCTAGAAGTACATTGCTGGAGAAACAAGGCAACATCTATAGTACTATGTTATTAATTTATTTTGCCTTCATTTAGAAAATATTTATAAATATATATTAGAACCGTAGATTAAATTTTTTGTAAGAAGAATGGTTTGTTTACTGAGTGTTCTTAAACAATTTGCATAATACCATGTTAAAAATACTTGTAATAGTTTAGTATTTTTGGCACGGTAGCCAGTGATAATAAACAGATCTGTAAAGGAGTGAAAAGTTACTTAAAACATTAATGATATGATTCTAAAAGACAAGAAAGCAAAAATATAGTGTTAGTGTTACCACCCCACATGCAGTTTAAATTGTAATATACTAAACAGATAATAAAGGAAAGTGATTTTTAAACCATAATATGCTCGTTCTTTCTTTCATAGTTTTTGTGTTTATGTTTTGATGTTTTAAGTACTTTGTTCAGTTGTTGGCTGGACGTTTAAGCTGTTAATGGTATGTGCAGTCCAGACAGGGATGTGGAAGAGAAGGCACAAAAAGCCATAGACTACTACTTCTCCAATCATTTTGTGGCACCCTCTCCATGGGCAGAAGCCCCTCCCCCACACGTGCTGCCCTCTACACCAGTGTATGGTCTTGGTAAGACTGATTTCTACTTGTGAATTATTTTGGTTTTCTTTGTGTTGTGCTAGATATTGTTAACAAGAAGAATTATGCAGATAGCTGAACATAGCTTCATGTTAAATTACTGTATGGCCCTGATAAGCGATTTCTACTTGTGAATTATTTAGTTTTTCTTCACAAAGACCAGGAGTTGTTGTTGTTGTTGGGTTTTCTTTGGTCTTTGCTTTGGAAAATGGTGCTTACTGAAGATACCATACTGATTAGTTGGTTTTGAGATTGAAGACCTTGAAAAGTAATGAACAGATTAAAATTTATAGGTTCGTGCAATGATTGCAGATTATGTGATGTCCACTCCTGATGAAATCCAAGGAGCTTTTAAAAAAGATCTTGGTAGAAACAAAAAGATGGCAGACTGTAAGGACTGTAAGTATGTTTCTAGCTTTCTATTTCAAACAAAATTTGAATTTTAGGAAAAAAAGAAACTGTAAATAAGAATCAGTCTAGTTGAGAGGGAGGGAGGAGTGGGGGGGGGGAGCAAGAGCATGTAGGCCAGCATGGGTGCATGCAGACACATTTCTCTGTGTGTGTTCTTACAATTTATTTTTAGCATTGTTATCATGTATTTTTTATGTCTGCAGGTGCTTCCCAGACTGCTCTTACTCTGCCAGTTGATTTTGACATTCAGAATGTTTTAGGTGAGAGATATTTGCAACATTCATCGTTATTTTTCTCTGTTCTGTGATATCTTGCATGACCTCCATCTTTACTTGTAAGTGGAAAATGATGAAACAGTTGTGATTATGGTGAAATCTGCATGCAAACCCTCTGATCAATGGGCATTATTCATCTCAATACATTTTCAGTGCACACATATCAATCAATACAGAATGACCTCTGATCAGTGGAGTCCTCCTAAATGTAGGCACCAATTTTATGGACAAAATTCAGATTTAAGTTGTCACAAGCAGGTCATCTCGTTTTTGCAGCCATCTCATTCACATTGAACTGAATGCCGAAACATGACTGCCATACATCATCTGATGTTGCATTCAGCTTAGGAAATGCTTGTACCTGTTTCAAAATTGGAACAGCATGAAAACTGGAATGCCTCATGATATGTGCTTGCCCACTGAGGTGAAATGTGGTTCAAAGTTATTCTGTGGTTTTGTGCACCAAAGAAATATGAAATATTCACATCACGAACAAAGCCAATCATGGAAATCCTCGCACGTCACAGTTTCACATGATGCGAGCACGTTGAGGGAATGATACAAGCTAGTTTTGATGGCATAAACAGATTATTTTGTGCAGGATTGGGCTCACCAGATTATACGTGATGGTTGCTTTAACATCTGTACAGCTTTGATCCTTATGTTTACTTATCTTGCTTCAGTTCTGTGCTTTTACTGGATTTGTTATCAAGTTGATTCCTGTCTTTCTTCCTTCCTTCCTTTTTAAGTGGTAATAACACTGTGGCAACTTGTGCTCACCCGTTATAAAGGAACAGTTTTTTTTACTAAAAGAGAGATGTCTGCACATTACAGGTTTTGCTGTAGAGTTTAAAAAAATTGGATCTGCTAGAGTTACCAGGGAAAAAGTAGAGTGTTGGAAGATGTTGGTGAGGCTGATGACATCATGTTACAGGGGATCATATGACATACCAGGAACAAGAGGAAAGCTGCACAGATGGCATGAGCACATCATCTCTGCGCAGAAAACTCTTTTTTAACGCGGATTGCAGTTCTGTACTTAGTCCTGTGAGGTACGTTGTGTAAGTTTAGCTTTGTTCGCCACCATCCTTCAATGTGTGCTGGCCTCTGACCTCACGCTTTAACTCTTTGACCTCCTGTCGAAACTGACATTTCAACAGTCGCAATTACCTTTCACTGCACGTTGAAACCTGTGTTTTGACAGTTTAAAAAAATCCTGCAGTTGCATTTAACAGTGAAAGGGAACTCATCCTGGTATGGTTGGAAATCTCAGTTGTATCCCTTGCACAGTTTAAATAAGTTTTTAAAATTTAGATTCAGCTTGCTGACGGTTTTTGCTGAGTATGCTAAGCAGGACAGTTACATAACTCATAATAAATGGAAGAGAAAATTTCGAATCAAGTTTTGTAGAAAAAATTATTTAAATATAATTTAGGCCGACAGTTTGGAGAATTGACTAAATCTTGGATTTTATTCAAGGTCAGAAAGTGATAATAATATACAGTTTAGAGACATCAAAAGTGGGCAAGCAGTGATGTGGAATTTATTAGACTTTTTAAATTTCATACATACAGTAACCATATTCGACACCAAAGGCTAAGTAATATTCAAACTTTTCCAAGAAAAATTCTTTAGGAATTTTAAAGTCCAACAATTGATCTTTCCAAATAAAGTATCTTAGTGCAAGTGCCTTAGTTTATTAGCAATTTTTAAACATGGCACTGTCTGTGTGCTGTCAGTGTCATGCATAGATCTGTGCCATGTGAGTACAAAGAGTTAATGAGTAATGCAAGAGTGATTTTAATTAGAGGCATGACTATAATCTATAAGTAAACATCAGTTGATGACTGTAGTGTGTGTGTACACTTATCTGAAAACTGTCAGATGCTGGAGATTTAGCAGGCCTGCTATTCATGTTGTTTGTGTAGGGCCGGTGTGGAGTCGCCCGACCACCTGACAGCAGCACTACGCTCCCCTTCCCCTCACAACCTTTTAGAGAAAGGCACTCCTGAATGGGAACATGAGTCACCTGTCCACACTCCTTCAGTCAGTTGTACTGGACACTTGTCCTGTGTGCCTTTCCAACTAAGAGATCCATTAAAAGGGAAATATTGGATAGATGAAGATGTTAAATGACAACTTTTGGATAATTTTATAACATTTAGCATCATCAGTACTATTTTCTCCACTTTGAAGTAAAAAAAAAAATTAAGATAAATTTTTTATTGTGCATTTTTTTCACAAACTTCTGACTTATTGACTTTGCATGCTGGATACGGCCACCTAGTCCTCTTGTCCTAACTTAGATCTAACTACAGGTCCAGTTTTCCTCCAGTCCAATTCGTGGTCTCTTAGGAGATGCTGGAGTATACCACAGAACCTCATTTTCTGAAACAGGAGCTCTTGCTTCACCAGAGTTGTCTCCGATTCTACAGAAAAAGTCAGGTGACCATCTGAGTGTTAGTTTTCTGATCAGGTGCAACTGTGTACGACTTTTAGTTTTACATTAATTCCAACATGAAAAAGTAGTGAAATGTAAAAACAGCCTTCTAACACCAACAAAATTTGTCTAAGGGAAGGAACTCCATCTTGGGTCACAAAAGCTTCAGTTTTCTATATGAATACATCTATTATGTATACATAACGTTGCCTATTGCAGTAGTAAAGTCAAACTGCAGAGCAAAGGGTTAAAAGATGTTAAGGGTAATGTTTGTATAGGAAGGGGAGGAAACCACTGAAATCACAAAAGTGCATGTTGCATATTAGTAACCCTCTAGTCCTCCTGCAGTAGACTCTGAGAGCACTCTTTTCCTGCTCTATCCAGGCAAGGACAGGCCCACAAAACTGTTTGCTGCGCCAGAAAGTGATGATGGAGGGCACACAGATGAAGAGAGCCACGGCTTTGGTCTGGGTGTCAGGCAGCAGCTATGCATGGACCAACTTGAAGCTGCTCCTCTGCAGCCTAGCCTCCGAAGTCCAAATGTTTCGCCTATTGCCTTCTCTGGCAATGGTTGGTTCTAGTATTTTTAAATCAAAGTAGAAATGTTACGGAATATTGAAAATGGTGCGAATGACAGCGTGGATGATGAAAGTGTGCATGTGTGCATTGCATCATAGAGTGGTAGGAGAAATTCACAGAACATGCTTCTAGAAGTTTGTGATTTTGTCCTTGTTTACAGATGGCAGCACTCTGCTGAAGTCCCGTTCTGCTGGAGTTGATGGATCCTTGTTATTATCTTGTGGCAAGACCCTGCAGTGGAGTCCCAGGAACTCTCCAAGCATGCCACAGCCTTTTCCCAACGATGGTGAAAAATGTAATACTCAGGGTTGTAGAGACATAGTGGAAATAGATGCTTTCTCTGCAGGTTGCCTTCAAGGTGCAGGCCACAGCATGAAAGAGATGTCAGTGATGGATGGGGGGGATGTTGAAGGAGGCAGTGGGGTGGACACCTTTCAGCATCGTAGCTTCTCGTCCAATCTGGACACTGGTTACCACACAGCTAGCGTTAGTGGAAGCCTTCAGCTAACTCATCAGGATGCTGGCCTGCAGCCCGTGAACACGGAAGGGGGGCCGCCAGACTCGATTGCACTGTTTGCATCTCAGGAATCTAAGCTGCGGTACAGAGATGGGCTTTCAGATCTGCAGTCACTGAACACCTCTGGTGCTGGGGACTGCTTGACTCAGGACAGTGGCTTAAACTCTATGGTCGGGCTGGAGAGCATGGGTTTGCACACAAATCTAACGAATCAGTTCTTGAGCCTACCTCTACGATCAGAAGCTAGTGCTGATGGATGTGAGTTAGATGCTAGCATGAGGTCAGTGAGCAGCAGTGTACTGCCAAGCTACGAATCTCAGGGTTTCAGAGAGGGACAGAAGGATTTCAAATTTCCTAAATGGACTGCAGATGTTGTCAGAACCAATGATTGTTTTGACAACACCCCTGCCGAATGCAGAGCTAAAAGAGAACGAACAGATGCATGTCATCCTGAACCAAAACTAAAATGGCAGGATGTCAATTTTGCAGCACAAGATAAAGACTTGCATGATACAGAAGTCAGATTTCTGGAACAAGTTGCAGACACTCTTCAGAAGGAAGTGAATGAAAATCTACAGAATTTCAGGGTAGCCAAGTCGCGAGATCCAAACACTTCACATGCCCTTGCCGATTCCACAGCCAGACACAACAACACGGAAGACTTTTTCAGAAAGGACCGAGATGACAGTGTGTTGGATCGGGCAAGGAAGTACTTGGCACGGGTGAACAGTGGGGGTGTGGATTCTGCAGACCAGGATGTTGTAGAAGACCCAGGTCCTGAAGGGGAGGCTACCATGACTCCTCCCAGTTCAATACATATGTCCAGACCACTGGGGTCGTCAACGCCAAGCAAGAGGATGATGGGACAGCTGGCAAAGGAGCTCATGGCACCTGGAGGTGATGGAGAGCATGGCAGTCCAACATTGGCCAGTGAGTTTTTTTATTGTTCCTCTGTACGTCAGTTATAGTACTGTCCTAAATGTGGCCATGCTTGCTGGATAAATTGACAGATTTATTAGTGATTTAGTATTTTTCTTCTTTTACCCGTGCACACATACCTGGACAGAAGAATGCATTTGAACTGGAATTACATTTTTTGTTTACTGCAGATTGTGTTATGGCTTCTTTACAGGAACTGCCAGGGGAAAAGGGGAGTTAACAAGAGGATGGGCTTACAAATTCTTTAGGAAAACATGCATTATCACTCTGCCAAACTCTTAAATTGGCCTTAGGTACATCCTCTGTAACTAGGGAACTTGGATTCTTACAGCTGTTTTGTGCGCAGCAAACAAAAAACATTTACAAATTTAAAAAAATTCAAGTAGTGATTTGAAAAAAAATTTTTTTTCTGTAACAGGCCAAGTAGCCATGGAAATTCTTCGAAGAGCAGAAGAAGATCTGAAGCTATTTCAAAACATTTGTTCAAAAGATGGTTAAAAAGACTTTACCTTGATATCTTCCAGATGTGTGAATACCGGTCTTGATGTTTGGTGTTAGAGCTTGTGTGTTTGTGCATAATCTGCACCTTTGTGTGTATGTGCACATGCATTATGTGTGCTTGGTTGTGCATGGTACTGTGTATAAGGTGTGTGCTATTCAGACATTTATATTTAGTGTCAGCAATAAATGAGACCAAGGTGAGGATTAAGAAGTGCATGTTAAGTGTTTGATTACAGAGCTCATTAAACCAGAATACCTTTCATGAAAATGAGTGTGCGCATCTGACATATCTGATCTTTCTTAAACAGTTTGAAATGAAATGTGATTTGAAGAGTTTGAAATTCATCACTGTGTTGGTTTATTATATAACTGAGAGAAAAAGTACTAGGGGGAAAAGAGCGAAGGAAGGAAGGAGGGATGAGAACCAGGATAAAGTAAGGTAGGTGGTGGTGCTGGGGGTGGGGTGGGGGGTTGGAGGTTACTGTGCAAAATTGCAGGCACAATTCTTAGACTGTGCAGTAGATGTACTTATCAAATATATTTGTGATTTTACGTTTGTAAATATTATGCATGTGCATGCACAAATGTGTGTAGATTTATAGACAAGAATGTAACCACCACATTCACTGAAATCTCTTGCATGATGAAAACTGGAATGTTGAAGTGTGTATTTGTTTTTAACTTTTAAGTGCATATATGCTGTTTGCTGTTTTTGCTTACATTCAGATATTCCTGTGATTGTGGGTTTTTTTGTTCAAAAATACCCATATGTGTATTGGATCAAGTGACTGTAGAATTTTTTACTGTGTTCTTCTGTTTAAAATGTAAAAATATCTGGACAGAGGATGATAAGACCATTTGAATGAGTGCCAAGATCTTTCAAGTTGCCTACTTGTAGTCCATTTGAGATCTTTCCTGAAGTTAAAGGTAGAACAAAAGAAAGTTAAGCAAAGGAAGGAGTTCCGACAAAGGGGAGTAATACTATTTGCCACATCAGTGAACAATTCTGACCCATCATTTTAAATGCACTCAACTATTTTTAATGTGTCTTCCAAAGATGGCATTCTGTGATAAACCTGTAGGCTATATGTCAGCTTCTTTGACAGTGTGGTTCTGAGGGATCATTATAAGTCAAAACTGTCACACTCACAGCTAGTTATGTCAAACAATTGATTACCTATAACTACTAAAACAGGTCGGTAAACATGTCAAGTGGTGTGTATCGTGTATTATGAAGAAGAAAGTAAATGATTTATCTGGTGTGGTGTATGCTGGTTAATAAAGATAATTATGCAAAAGGTTTGTAATGTGTTCCTCAAAATAAAATCTTGTACTATCAAAAATCAAATATAACCTAATTGTAATTTCCCTAATTGATGTTATCTACACCAACACTTACCGGGATAATTGTACCAAGGAAGTAGGCGCATGGCAGTCAGACCCTGTATATGTGTCAGTGTCTTAAAGTACCTTCTCGTCAATACCAACAGTCACTCCCAACTAGAATAAGTTTTGTGACTTCTGTGAGCAGTTAGACCTACTGTGCTTTGAGGTGCAGTTGGAACTTCTCACAGTTACTTCAAAAATACAAGTCTTTTTGTCATCTGCAATGCATACAATTGCACGCTCCGCCTTTTGATTGATAATGCCATGCCTTATGCTACATAATTCAAATGTACACATTAAATGCGCGTGATGAAATGCACATTATCAAATTCAGCATTAAGTTGATCAGTTTTGCGAGATCTGTGACGAGTTGCATATTGGCGTTCTTATCGTTTGTCCATGGGCAATAGTGCAGATAAAATACACAGTGCAAAGCGCCTTTCGACCGCGCTTTTGACCGGAAGTACAGATACAACTGCTGACATACAACTCAGCACCAAATTGTTAATATCAAACACCTTTACGGTCATAAGTGCTTTGTTGTATAGCACCCTTTACGCGCTTCCACAATTTCACGGCTGTTCGCAGTGCTTATAAAACTGGCCCACGCTAGCCTTTAAGCGCCCGTCATGTAGCCCTTCATTCCTCCCAGTCCATTCTCCATTTCCCGACGAACGTTTGGAGCGATAGGTGCGAGTTTTTTTTTAAAAAGGGACAGCGCGGCTACCTAGTGATTTCGATTAGTACTAAGGGAGGGGGTCCTATTACTAAGCTATGCACTGGAAGAACCACCACACTGACAGCTGCAGAAAGATACGGCTAGTGTCGAGACGGCGTTAAATGTTCAACTCCAGGAAATAATCCTCGACTACTCGTGGATTCGAACCAGCAACATCCACACGCTAGTTCGCAAGTCGTTTGTGGGATTTAACGGACAAGGAGTAGGCAAGTTGCACAGACGTTATAGGTATGCGAGTGACGTTAGATATAGTGAGGTCTGTTAAAGAGGCTTTCACACGATGGCGAAGCATTCACGGCCATAAATCCATCTAACATTCACAAATATATATGGTTGGGGTGCAACAGCATTTGTATCTCCTATGTGGATGTGAAATATGCAAAGTACAGGCACCGCACGAACGCTTTTATGACAGATACAACCGCTCATGCAAGGCAACCCTGATTAGGTCTATGCCAACTGCTGGTGCCAGTTTAGGTGTCATTACCTTCTGTTTATGCAGCTCACGGATACCACACCTAAGCGTTTGGTTGCCATTTTTTCACGCTTAACTAACTCGCCAGCCCGAGCTCCAAGTCTTCAACTGCGTGTTTGTAGGTAACTGGGCTGTCTCCAGAGAGACACGCCAGCTCGGTCATTCACCGAACCTAATCGATTACTTTGGCACTGGTACCAGTGGTACCAACCTTCTCGTACTGAGATCGCTCCTACAGATTAAAGGTTTAACTGAAACAGTCAAGTCTTGGGCGGAACTGAAATTCAAGTATGGGGAAGGGAAATCTCTGTTAATAACTGAATAGTCCTGAGATTATTTTATAGGGACAGCACACCTTTTTAAAAAAAAATCAAAAATGTGACTTTGTTTCGGGAGACAGTACTATATATAGCGACGACGAAAAGAGCTGAGCCTAGTCAACAAAACACATTATTGTAACTTACAGACCGTGTGATATCGGCAATTCAAATATTAGACGTTGCTGTTATGTGCAAAAACAAAGCGAAAGGGACCGAAACCCAAATTCCAGACAAACATATGTGACGGCATCACAATTAGATAAAGACTTATGTTCCAGAATTTTGCAGACGTATTCTGTGATCGATTAATTTGACAGGGGTATGTTTTGTTATCTTCAATTTCGTCAGGATCTGAAATTAATTCTCAGGAAATGAAAAGGGCGAGGTTAACTACGAAACTAAGAAAGTCATGGACGTTTTGAACAGCTAGCTATACACCGAACTGAGACAAGCTAGATCTAGTATATACTGACTAACAAAGTCAACGTTTCGGGGCATTTGCCGCATTACCTCGGGAAAGAGCATACACATCCTGATGAAGGAGTGCTGCACCGAAACGTCGATTTTCTGTCAGTATTTTATGTAGCTCGGCTCCGTCCTCCTGTTGTCACCTAACTTACTCCAAGCTGCAGCCACTTGTTTTTTTAAAAAAATTATTGTAGATCTAGGTGTAAACCGGTAATAAACATCCGTGGCTAAACACTAAACAGTATTAAATCTCTTATTACAATGTATTTATGTGTGGGAAAGTTGGGCATCAGAATAAAAAGCTGATGAATTATTAAGGAAATATAAAAACCTGACAAAGATAGTATTCGACATTATTTACTGTTGTTATCAGGGTTGTTTATTTACTCCCATTACAGCGCCAAGTTGCTCGTGTATGTCAACAATTTATGCTGTCTTTCGCCCTGTGAGAGAGAGAGAGGTGTGGGGAAGGGAAGGGTCAGAGAGAAAGACTAGGCAAACTCTAGTGAGAAACTGAATGAAAAGAACGAAAGAATGAAAACCGAGCCTTGCAATGCCTTAGAAAACCACCTTGGAGAATACCGACTGTCCACAATCAATACGAGCCGCAGACACTATTTTGTTTAGCAAATCGCTTCTCGTCTGCTTGGAGTTATCTCGCTTGAAGAATCGGTCTGTACAGTCTCAATGCTCCATGCGTGGCAAATCCATTGAAGGCATTGACGCTTCACTTTTAGATCAGGTCGGGAATATTTTTATTAATATCGTCTGTTCTGGAGTAGTACACATGTTGTTGGACATTCAGGCGCGGAGTACACAGCAGTGTTGCTGGGAAATCTTACTTCGGACAGACCGTTTACATGGTCTGCGTCCAAGATATCTACGAGTAAGTGCGTGAGAAGACATCGTTTCGAGAAAGTTTTAGGAGTTTCTAGAGGTAGGTGACTTTTAATTTGTTATGAATTTTCTTAGGATGAGATAGCGACAATAGTAAGTAGAATATTAAACTATAAAATGGATCCACTATCATGCATTTAGCGACGACACTGTAAGTTTAAAGCCTGAAGCTCTCGTTTCTTTTCCGCTCTTTAAACTCCTCCCTAGCTCCTCTCACTCTCTCTCTCTCTCTGTGTAAGGAAGAAAGAGAGAAGAAAGAGTAATTTCAAAACGCGACAGCCACACGTTCTATCTTCTTATCCGTAAGTTGCAAGATAGTATAGTGTACTCCCTGAAATGACACACTATCCTTTCGAGATTTATGTAACTATACTGGTTACACGGCTATGTACGTTATTCTGAACGCTTACTATCTCAAACATTGAAAGGCATTTGCGTTTATTTAAGTGTATTGAAATATTGCAGTTATTCTTTACAAGGTATGTCTAAACTACCTGCTTTTCTCTATACCTTTACACGTCACGCATCACCGCAAAATTTCACATTTGAGCTGAGTCCAATTATCTGCCTTCTAATAGTTTAACACCTGCGTGGAGGGGTATTGCAGCTTACTCGAACTGGAATTACGAGGAAGAATATACCTTAAGAGACCTTTCTGTCTGCGTATTTCTATTAAACGTTATTTTCACCAGGTGGTGTAAATATCAATATTAAACATCAGACTTTTAACCTGAGTGCTATTAATAATCAGTTAAAGGATAATATTTCGTTCTGATTTCCTATGAACAGTAAATGCCTAACATCTTGAAGTTGCCCTGGTTGGATTTATTTTTCGACATTTAGAGATCCAGGAGCTAAAATTGTCTTGCTATTTTACGCAAAAAAATATTTCAAGCTTTAAAATAGGACACACGTGCACACTTATTTTCTGTTGCACGTGTGAGTATGGTCAATGCAGCAGCAGCTCCCAGAAGTCTGTGGTAGCTCTAAAAGAAAACAAGCCCTCCCACCATCACCCCGTACGGCTTAGAATGCCTTTAGTGAAACCACAGTCTTTTCTAACAGCATATGTAGGCCGAGAGCATGCAGGGGGCGCCAAGACCGCTGCATGGCTCTGAACTCGAAGGCGCTGATTCACAATCCGTGCGCCGCACCATACCCCCACCCCCCGGTTCACCCAGGTGTGAATGCGTACCTCACTCATGGCTCAGGGAGGGCCAGGCAGCGAGGGAGAGGAGATGAGCACCTCCCTCACGATTCTGGCCCACAGAAATAAATGACCTTAAAACAGGTAAGGGGTCAACTTTTTTGTAGCCATAAGCCTGCGGATCTAGGCCTGGAGATTTGGAGAAGAAAATTTATGGTGGAATCTTCGCCTTCAACACTGTTTAGGAAACGTACGAATAAATACCTGCGAGCAAAGGAAAAATAATAAACAGATCTAGATGACTTCATTGAAGTCCCCAAACGACGTCCCCAGGTCTCTATACTGCCTACTGTATCCAAGGTACATTGACACTGGAGTCATTTTTAGAAGGGCCTTTTGTGGCAGACCATGGGGCGATAATCGACCCTCCCCCCTCGCCCCGCCCCGCCCCCATCTGCAGAGCAGCGTAGACACGCTACCGCACCACCGCGGGGTTCAGAAGTCAGGGGCCGCAAGTCTTGTTGACGCAGTTGCACTTCCCTGCTTCACCTCTTCGACATTTTTTTTTTTTTGTCCTGCTGCTTAGGAGTCGACAACAATCAGCAGAGACCCGCTCGACTGCCTTCTGCCTGTCTTTTCACCGGAGTTGTTCTGCCGCTTCTCGTGTTACGCGATTCGTCGCACCTCAGAACGCACCCGTGTTCTTGACAGTCGATTCAGAGCAACTGCTGTTTCGGAATTGGGGGTGCTGGAAGAAGGAGGGAGAATCGGGGGTGGGGGTGGGGGTTCCACAACAAGCACCCCACCCTACTACCCTCCGCATGAATACATGTACCAATAACATATATACATTCTCTGACAGAAACGATCTTTTTTTAACCTAACAATAACACCATTTCAGGCTTCGTAAGAATGCCTCCTTATAGGTACTTTGAGTGGGTGCTCATGCCTGGGCGACTGGGAACTGCATTATGGGTACACAGTGTGCGGTCCTGCCTCTTTGCGAGGCGCGAGAACGGGAACACATCTAATAAATCTTGAAATGGCGTGTCGACCACCTTGAAGCTTTGAGATGAAATCAGAGTGTAAAGGTGATTAGCTGCGTTGCATGGAGATTTGCGTGAAATCAGATGTGTGACGCAGGTGGTTCATTCTTTCTTTCACATCCCTCTTTACGTCTCTCGATTTGTCCCTCCTTCTTTCTCTCTCCTCTGCTGTGTCTCCCACTCCATATCTCCTCGCCTCACTCCGCATCTCTCGATCACTTCTGTACCCCTCCATGTTGTTGTAGCCCTCTCTCTTTCCCTCCTCCGTCCATTCTGTTTTTCCCTCCCTACTCCTTCAGAATGTACATCCCTACCTCCCCCACAACAACTCCAGTCTGCTTTTATTTCTATCCTTTGGCCATCTCTTTCAGTCTCTCTCTCTCTCTGTGCTTGGCACCAGTACAAAATTCCGATTCTGTCTGCACCAGAGGCACTTTCTTTCCGGGTGCTCCATTTTTAAATCTCACCCCTCCTACCTCGACATGCTTCAGCACCCTCTCCCAGTTCTCCTTCATGGGGTAGCCTTCGTTACTCCATGGGATAGCCTTCGTTACTCCATGGGATAGCCTTCGCTATTTCATGGGATAGCCTTCGTTGGTGACTTGACGTTAAACAACCACCCATATCTCTCCGTGCGTAGGTGCGTATGCGTGTGCGTGTACCCGCACCTAGGCTTTTGATCAGACGTCACTGCCCATCGAACAGTATCGGTTACATTCAAAGCTAGAGGGGTGGGGGAAGGCAGTGACGTCAGACCATTCCTTGTACTCACGCCATCCGTAATCTTAACCTCATCGGAGGAGCCGTGCATGATTGATCGGCCATTGTGACATGCATGTGTTGTCGCCATAAAATTTATCTTTACACGTCCAGCCTTGGCAAATCCCGCAGACTGTCTCACTACGCGTCTTGACAGGTAAGACATGGATCGTTGTACACGTATACGTGTTTCCTTGACTCCGTAAATATTAGGTTAGTTAACCACATTTTATCTCGTAATTTGTACGATAATAAACAACTGTTGACGACGGATTACTTGGAATATAAACATTCTTACAGTAAAACAGCAAGCAGTTCTTGGCGCCAGCTAAGCTACGCTTATCTACGTAATGAGTGCCGACAGAACCCAGCTTACAGCCACATTAACAACGATCACCGAAAGAAGTGGTCGATCGGTCTGTTGCTTGCATCAACGGCGAAGATTATCTGAGAGCACGGTGTAGGAGGGGAAGGGGGGATGAAGGTAATTCGGGAAATGGAAGAGATTGGGGAAGTTTTGACGGGTACCTAAAAGACTTCCTCGAATACACAGATGTCACATGTGGAGAAAACATGAGTGCGAATTAGTCGTTATGGATATAAGATCGAAGCCCCCCCCCCCCCCGTCTCGGTGACAACGTTGCTAAAGAACTGCAATGCATGTCAGTGCCAGGGTGGACCCGTGCATTTGTAGTTCTTCAGGTTAAGAACCTGCTGAACCAAGCCCACCCTTTAGCCCCAAAGCTTGTTACGCACTGATATTGCTCAGTGTATGCAAATAAAAATGAACCGAAGAAATAGAACATTCGCATTGCACAGCGTTCAGAAATGTTAGACGCAGGGAGAGTCTATACAAATTCCGTGAACTAATGGAGTCCCGTAGTGATGGTAAGACTCAGTGGTCCGAATGCTGCCAAAACTACTTGTCACCGATCCTGCAAAATTTCGTACATAAAGGATAATATCATCCTCATTTTCGTAATAACGTCCAACTGCGAGGTCATTTAAATCATTGCATTAAATGGGGAAAAGTGTCTGAATAAAATGACATTTTGACACCCACTCACCCGATCTATCACCACTTTCCAATGTCGACTTATTTTTGGTTCCTCTTGTGACGTGACGGCCGTACCTTATCTTATTGGACTCGACTTCTCAGAATTACTGGACAAACTTTGATGGTGATCTCGTAAAAGTAGATTTGAGCAATCGTCACCAAAACCTTTACTGCCTCAGGTCAGTGGTTTCTAAACCAAAGGATGACGACGCTATGAAATAATGCGAATAACTAGAGAAATCTACCGAGGGAAAAGATTCTCATACTCTGACACGCTCGCTTAGTCTCACACAGGCAAAACACTACTAGCTCAAGAGCCCCCACCCTCGTAAAAGACACAACTGCAGCGAACCGTTGTTCAACAATATTTCAAACACTAACTGGCTCGACAACATCAAATATATCTACAGATTATTTACAAAGAATCAAAGACGCTGCCTGATTACGTCATACCACGAGGTATCAGACAAAGAAGATAATCAACTCCAGAGGGGAAATCAAACTGCACACGGCCTATGATCCCGCTCAATACACAAATACAGTAAGTGACGGACAACAGAGCTCGTACTCTCGTCACTACTGAACAACTATTTTCTGCGATACACAATTCTAAAGCTATTCCTCAATACACCAATACAGTAAGTGACCGACAACAGAACTCCTACTCTCGTCACTACTGAAAAAACTACTTCTGCAATACACACTTCCAAAGCTATTCAACGACCGACAAGGAAGCTATGACACTGCGCCAACAAGCACTTCCTCTACCTCCCCTTTTGGTATACGCCCGGCCACTAGCTCAACGTCTCCTGTCTCCGGCAGGATAAAACCACTAATCTTAATTCAACCCGAGTCCCAGACTCTAAGATAGTCTATGGCAAGAGCAGTCCTAACTTATAAGGCACAGTCAACAGTCACTTACACGTCTGTTCGTTGGCGTGTCGGCGGAATACTTCCAGTGTATTCAGCGTGATTGCTAGCTGCTGCTCCGACAACCTGGCTAAGATGGCGAGGGGTAGAGGTCCGTGGGTCTACACGTGTCCGCTTCTCTTGGTCCTCCTACATTTATTCTCTCTCCATGTCCTGTCCGAGTATGTCCCTCCTATCTATCCAATGTGCAAAGCTTAAGTACCCTGTGCTCTCACGCCTTAAACTCGATTAAACCGGTTCTGGCCAGCCTAGGTTGGGGAGGAGCTATTAGCCTGTCATGGCTAATGACGTAACGCCCACCTATCAAGGTCTCGGGAGAGGGAGGAACGAGCAGGCTTAACTAAGAGTGACAGATGATAACCTAGGACAGACATGTGACACCTCTCGTAGAGAAGGCTACGTGACTAGGCTGTGTTCAGTTGAGAAGCTGTTCACTGGGGCAGAGCTTGTAACTAAAGGGATCTAACGTAAGCCAGATGAGAATTAAAAAAAAACCCAGTGACCCAGAACGATCCCCCTCCCTCATACCCACACCGACACCAAACATACCCACCCATACACGCGCCCAGACAGTGCAGATTGAATATACAGTAACGACGAAAATGAGCAGAAACTAAAACCCCATGATGCCCCATGTTTTAACTTAAAGAAATCTGAAAGCAGAATAGTGCTTAAACGGCAGATAAGCCTAGTGATAGATTCAGCGTTGCACTCAACCATCTGGTATAAAATCATCTAGCTAAATTACCTGACTTGGTTAAAGCCACCTGTTTGCAGTTTGTCGCGAGCCAGAGTATCACCATTTGTGCACAGGTGTGCTTCCTTATTTAAAAACTGTGGTTAGTTACCCACAGTTCTCGAAACAAGTCTCCGAAGGATTGGTTCGGGGCAACCGTTCAAATCGATCAGGACTTGAAAGAAAGGTTAACAAGGAATTTTCTTTGCACGAACTCGATGACAAGACAGGTGTACAGCATTGTCTGTAATTGAAGGGCAATGTGACTTGGTACATCTGTATTTTTAGAGGTTCGCTTTGCAATGGAACACACACACACACACACAGATTTCTTCAGATCAGCTCTGCTTGATTACTCGTGTCTGGTACCCCCACTGTCACGCTGTTTAACTGACCCCACTCAAAAATTCTATCCTTCGTGAAGTCAAAACCGTTTTATAGCGTGCGGTTTAAAGACTGCTTCAAGGCAAAAATGAAGCATCGATGTGCTGACATTTGGGGTTTGAAAGCTATGTTTTGTTGACTTAGCCAAAAAGTTAATAATGACCCTTCAGGAGGGAAACACCGTTACAGAGAGGAGGTTGGGGAGAAGAGATATCGCGTATATTTTAGATAGCCTTAGGCGTGTGATCGGACAGATAGCCATTAACGCTGGCGTTTATAGCTGTTCATTCAATCGCATTCTTCCGACGGATTTCTCCTTCGGTTCCACTACAACAACCAGAGACTGAGAGAGCAGGTGTGTTCCCACGGCGAAGTTGAGCCGGTACAGATCTTCCACTGGATAAACATTTTTAAAAAATGAGATCTCTGTGAGTAGAAGTCACAGTGTAAATTACTCTTCATGTGCGGTATGAACAAAAAGCAATAATCAAAGAATAGCGTATAAGCAAAGGCACCTACAGAATAAATTTCGGTCTCGAAAGAAGCCTTGAGGGAAACTATAAAGAAACTTGCACTTCCAACATTTTCTGGGCAGAGTTCACTGCTATATCCAATCTTTTCATTGATCTGCAGAATGAACTTTCAAAGGGCGCATGTTTCGAAGGCAGTTTAGGGTTAGGAAGTACATCTTGCTTTCAGCGTTTTTCGCCCGTTTGCGACATCTCTTGGGAAATTAGTGGTGGTGGTGGTCTCGAAGCTATTTTAAGACCTGTCGCTGTCTTGGTGACAAACCCTTTGCTCTTGTGGCGTCGGACCGCAGATTGTGCGTCTGCAGTCCTGTCCGAGGCAATTTAGTGCAATCTATAATCTCTCGATGCTTTCACCCGACAAGTTTCATGTGCTTGTTTAAACTGGCAATCGAGTTGCTGTAAGCTTATTTAAAAAGAGAAACACATTTTAAGGGCTAACTTTCGATTTTAATGTTTCAATAAGCATTTATATATGTGCGTTTTCGGGAGCCATGCCAAATCGAGACGGCATTATATTCTATCAATGGCTGGAGAATGATACGTAATGCATCTGGATGTCAGACCTCTAGCGTCTGCTTGAACTTAGTATTACATTTAGGCTATTAGTGTTAAATTTACTTTGGTGTAATTTGGCTGTAGGTATAGTTTGATGCAGTGTTACACTGTATCTTAGAGTCCACAAAATACATGTTACAGCTAATCGCGGCAGCGTCTGTATTTCTGCCCCCCCCCCCAACAATGTCTCTAAGTCTGAAATCTGTTACTATGTAAACCTCGAAGCTCTGTTAAGGTCTTTAGCACAGCTGAAGCTTTGCGACATGCAGGTTATGGCTAACCTGTTACTAGGTAACGAAATATTGCTAAGGATGCAGCGAGTAAACGAACCAGGAGATTTAATATGTAAAGGCAGATTTCGTGGATTTTCATGGAAACTGGAGAAGAAAAGAAGAATGAAAATAAACGGTCCTGCAAAACGCAGTCCAGCTAGTCAGTTTGGTCTCCGGTCAGATGCTGGCATGCAGTCCATGGCGATACAGACACGCTATTTTCAGTGTTTGAACAGCGTGAAGAGTTTTTGTCTGGTGCTGTGGTTTTCAAACCGCAGAGCGCCCGACGCTAAAGATGACTTGTACGTGGCTTCATCTGCCCCTGGTGTGCTGTACCCTGTGCTCTTCAAGACAAGCTTCCGGGTTGCGTTCTTATTAGAGGTGGTTATTTCAAGCTGCTGTCGGTTATTTCAAGCTGCTGTCGGTTATTTCAAGCTGCTGTCGGTTATTTCAAGCTGCTGTCGGTTATTTCAAGCTGCTGTCGGTTATTTCAACCTGCTGTCGGTTATTTCAAGCTGCTGTCGGTTATTTCAAGCTGCTGTCAGAGTTCCACCGGAACCCAGGGCCATCCAAGAAGAGTGGGCGCGCATGCGCGGACGTATGCATGCACGAGCGTGTGCTCTACCGATGCGAGATCTTAAATACAAACTCTGGCTGCTGCCTCGTAGTCCATGGTCGTTGAAGCGGGCAGAATTAACAGAAATTTCTAGCAGCAGAAAAAAAACAAGGTGTGATAACTTTTATTCTTCTTCCACCCGCACCAGACGCTCACCTGAACAAAACCCTGCTTTGGTTTTTATGGCCGGCCCTGAAGCAGAAAACCTCACAGTTCGCACGAGGCTATTGAAGGAAAGAGCGCGGTGCCAGAGTTTACGAGGCCAACCCTTTCCGCTCTGTATCAGGTGTGAGAAAAGGCGCAGCTGCACCGAATGACCTACCTTTATTTGTCAGCCTGCAGTGCTGGGTGTGAAAGGCCATCTTGCTAACGACGTATAAATTACGTGTGGAGTGAAAGCCTTGTGCCCAGTGGTGTCGCAATTTGCCTCTTAAGTATAGTGGTATGCTTTTTTCTTTAAAAACATTAACAACAAACAACCTATTTCAAGTGAAGAGTTATGCTTTTATCTCTGGCATACAGTAGAATTATTGGTCAAGACATGCGCGAGGAAGTTGCCGAGAGTGTTACCTGCAACGACTGGCAGTTGATTGGTGATCGCACTGGAGGGCGTGGACATTTGCTTTCTGCAGCCTTCCCAGCAGCGTCCGGAGCTCCTGTCTTCAATATTACACCTTCTCTTAGACGATTTTTAACGTGGAGAAACTGCTTATAATTGTGAGCTGAGACCACTTTACAAATACAGAATTCATAAACTCCAGGCGCCTCAAACAAAAGACACTCCAAGACGCACAAACCAAGACCTATGGTTCCTGGTACAGCATGACGAGAGGGAAAGAAATGAAACAGCAGAGTTCTGAGTCTTTCTGAACGGGAGAATTCCAGTCTCTTGTTCACGTTTTCGGCTTTGAAATGACCTCAGGTGACTTCACAGGCTTCCGCGCCGACCCCGCGAAAAAGGGTTACAAGTGAAAGCTTTCTTCACAGGCGCCTCGAGGCTGGTACGTTGAAAGGACACAGATCTTTAAGATCCGTGGATCCGTTCCGCGGATGAACAGCAGCTTTGTGCCGTCTACACAGCTTTCTTCAATCAGACGTGCAGTTATTTCGTCCAGCGGTCGGGAGCTTATGAAGTCGCTGCGGTCCCGTGAGAAGGGAGTTCTCCGTTGGATAAAAAGGATTTTGCAATTGCTGGGGATACACATCTGTGTTGGTGGTTCAAATCTACCACATGATCTTTAAAACTGATTTCGTTGAAAATACAGGAAAATGACTTCTACAGGACAGTCTCTTCCACACAGTACGTTTTTGTTTTTCTATATTGTATTAAAGAGTTACTATCCTTTTTTTTAAATTACAGAAGTTTGTCAACTCCGCATTCCAATACCTTACACAAGCCTTACTTTCGTTTTTCTATCGTGCATTAGTACGAGTTTGCTAAAATCTCGAGTCTTCTCTCACAGAAAGTCATCTGGCCTCATTGTAAGGATAATATTTTTATTTACGTTCATAGCTGTCCTTCAGACCTGGCTAGCACAGAGCCCCTATGTTCTTTAACTGTAGGACCAGTGAACGGTGCGAAAATTAAAGTTTTTGAGATCGAAAAGTACATCACAAACGGCGGGGAATGCTCCTAAGGGTTTCGACTGTGTCGCCAAATCTAACAGCATTTAACGCCATTTAACGCTATTGTCATAGGACGTCCAGCCAGCAACTCAGCTATAGGTCTTTGTGTCAGGAGGGGCGAAGGGGGTGGGTGGGGTGGGCTTGGAGGTGGAGGTTGGGAGATGGATCGATTTGGACAGCTGTGTTAGGAATCGTGCTGTCCAGATTATTATGTTATCGATTTTATACATTTGTAACATTCATCTTTTAGTTTTTATGGGATGAAGTATTTCTGTTATTAGTAACACAGCTCCGTTGCTCTCTACTCCATCTTAGCACCTGCCGCGTATACCGTGAAAGAACGAACATCAGAGAGGAGTGTAAGAACTGTTACCCGCTGGACAGTCTGTGCTGTTGAAATAATCACACTTAAGTGTTATTCTAGAGGTAGCGACGGAGCAGGTTTGACGACTACAGAAACTGAGGAGGCGAGCAGGCGTGTGTGCGCGTGGAGGTGGCGCTGGTGTTGTCGTGCAGGAGGCTGACGGCGTGTCTGGGAGGAAGATTTACGCCTCTACTCGAAACGCTTCATATTCCCCAATGTATCGATCGGCCATCAGAGGTGCCAGTATCGTGCTTAGCAACGGATATTGTCAATTTCAGTCCTTTCATCCCTCGTTGTATTTCGCAGCCAGGTTCTGCTGGCGTCAACATTTGAAAACCACTCCGAACTTCCATGTCGCTGCCAAGATACAGCTTAAAAATGTTTGATGACTGAACAAGTAGATTAATATTTTTCTACCTGCATTACGTCTGCAGAAGGAGTCAATATGGTATTTGCATGTAGCGGTCAAAGAGGGCAAGGCTGTAGAACATTTCTTCGATAAAGGTCAAGGAGGTAATATTCTGCAAGACTCGCAATAGAAGAGGGCATGCGTTGATGGCTGCCGTATAACGACTTGTGAAGAAATGATTCCTTAAGATCGGCGGGAAAACTTTGATTCTATGGTTCAAGGTAAGCGATGTTTGTAAAGCAGTCGCAGACACAACGTCTGTTGCCACACGAGTGACTGCTTTCCTCGCTGGAAGTTCTTAATTAAGACCAGTTGCTGTATAAGTTGATAAGCCTATATATAGAAATCGCGAAACAGAATCAGAGAATGAGATCTAGAACGTTACATTTTGGATAGTTTTCATGTAATGAACGGAGTGCTTGGTGAGAAGTCACAAATGTTAACACTACACCAGGGTCAAGAACACTTCCTGAAGAATTTAAAACAAACAACAACAAATTAGTTGCTCTTTGTAGGTAGTTATGATCCGCGCGTTGCAAAACAATAGAGGTTCTTTCAAACAGATTATTATGTCGCTGTGAATGAGTTGCACACTGTAAACAAAACTATATACATGTATTAAGTATACAATACAGTAAAATTCGTGCGTTGGGATTAGACGTTGAATTATTGAAGTGTTGACATTTTTGTCAGTAGCTGTCCGTCAGATCTTGGCAGCGAGGAACCTGGACTGGAATAATTCTTGAACGTCCCGTTTGTTACACTCCGGGCTTCACACGTTTTCTGAGCTTGTTTTCGCATTGAAAGAAACAAGGATTTTTTAAAAAAGAATTTTTGAGGCACAGAAGATCTGTGATATTTTGTGAAAATTGTATGCGAACCAATACATTTAAAAATAAATGTTGGTCAATTATGTTCCCCCATTCTCTTTCCTCCCTCCTCCTCTGTCTTTCTTTCCTGCTTCTCTGTCTCTCTAGGTCTGTCTTGGTGCTCCTGGCTTCTCCTGCAGGCTGCACGTGACAGAGACATCGAACGATGTGGTTGACAGTTTCTTCCAAGTTGTCTTGCAAATACATTCTGACATTTTGGGGAAGGTCTCGGGAATGACGAAGCGGTGGGACGGAGGGAGGGGGTATGATGGAAAGATGGAAGAAAGGAGAGGAGAGATTTTCCTTTATAAAACATTCTTGCCCTGTCCCCAGTACACATGCAAACATCTTTTAATGACATTGTCTATATATGCTTGAATATAGAGTTTTGCTTGAATTTTTTTTAAAGCCATGCCAAACTTAGACTCAAATTCATATTCGGCTGAATAATGATCCAATATTTTTATTGAAAAAATGAATATTGAAAATTTGAACATTTAAGTGCGTATTTTTGCAGGCATTGCGTGATACTCCGACTGAATTAAGTATTCGGTCGCGGAAGTTAACCTCAACTGGAACTAAATTTTTGTGATCATTAATAATATTTAAAATAATGTTTAGAGTTTCATAAAAACTACATATTAACTAACAAAGTACTGTTAGTAATTGTTTTGTTTCGATGAATTTACTATTCGAATTTACATTCGACTTTCCTTAATAATCCTTAATAATCATTCGTAATCGACCGAATAGCGAAAACCTGCATGGTATTCGGTACGTTCTCTCTCTCTCTCTCTCTCTCTCTCACACACACAGTCTAAAATTTTTAAAACACTAATTACATGTAAAAAGTGTTAAAGCAGGTGCTGCTTGTGTAAATGGTATATTTGTACTACATGTATTCTGACTGTTCTTAGCCTGCCCCTACTTGACTGAACACTTGCTGCAGGCACACATTTGGAACATTATCAGAACACCATGTATACATTTTCCGGATCAGAACACTTTTTTTACACTTGTTTAGCACCAACACATCTAAAGCATTCTAGATCAATGTAAAATGCGTTCTGTTTCGGTAACAAAATAAGCGTTCTAATTTGAACACTTATTGTTTAGAGTGCTCACACACCGTTCTCTTATCGCCTTTTGAATCGCGCCCTGGTGGTCCTAGTTCGCTGAATGTAACCATGTGAACACATCTGGCGAACTGGAATGCCAGGCAGCTTTTGCATGAAGTATGCTTGAATGAGATTAGCTCCCATGTACCGCTGTCGTGAAAAAGCTGGGGTCTTGACCTTTTCAACCCATCCTCCCATGAAACAACGAATATTGTGACATTCAACAATTCCTGCATCACCGTAGGGCGGAAGCCTTGCTACCAGCGTTTAACACGTTCACGACTTGAAAAAAAAAAAACCCAGACAGTTAACTGTTTAAGTAGGCGTATAAGGGGTTTTGGTTTGTCATCTTTGAAAAGATCATTTAGTTTAAAAGCAACCTTATTAATTTCAGTGATCAGGGTTAAAGAAAGGGAAAACTGGCCGTAAATCAGCACGTCTTGTTATGCAGTCTTTAAGCTGTAATGAACAAAGTGGTCTGAACCTATGAACATGGAAATGAAATGGAATGAAATCGGAAGGCAGGGCGTGATCCACGGCGGTCAGACTGCCTCTCTGAATACAGGATAGCGCTTCTCGCGTCCTGGGCTAGTGTTGCCCTGACCTTGTGCTGTTCGCAGTGTCGATATCTGTCAACCTTGACGTTTGCTGCAGCGCAACAATGGGTTCAGGAATCCCTTCTCGCACTTGAGACGTCTAATGGGTATTAAACTAGGCGCCTGTGTCACCTGTAATACGTTCGAACTACCTGACCTGACACAATTCGCCTCGAACCAGACCAGGGTTCCTCATAATGCACGACAGGGCATCTATCATGCACAGAAATCTGAAAGGATGCAAAGATATTTCCATCTATCGCAGGGATGCACATATTTTGTGTGGTTTTTTAAACATCAATTTTTAAAAAAAAATTATGGGCCGCCTGGGAATTTCCAAGCAGAGTCCTAGTATAGGGTCCCTCATTTTTTAGAGACTAGAGGAGAAATCTTGCTAGGAATCACGCTGACGAGCTCCCTGTCTTACGGGACCATGATAATACTGGCGACCCAATCACGGCGATCGGTCAGGTTTTACAAACTGACAAGAAAGTTCTGCACCTGAAAGTTGTTTTAATTGAATACATAGTCTACTAAACGTTTAGCAGAAGTTTCAACACTTTGAAGAGATTTATCATGTGGTGTTTTTAATTCGTTTTTAATTCTTTTCCTGCCTTTAAAAAGGGAGCATCAATTTTTGTCTACTTGGCTATGTAAAACAGTTTATTTGGTAACTATGCTTTAATATATTCCCTTGTATAGGCTATATGGGTTTTTCTAAATTTGGGATGGTCCGGATGGATGGTATTGACCTATCCACAGTTTTCACCAAACGTTTTATGGGTTTACGCTGCTCCACTTACCGACAGAGGAAACATCCGCACATCGTTCCAAAAGGTCGTCGGGATTTGTGCTTCTTTCTTGCATAAATGTCGGCAACATTTGTATTTTCCCATCGTTAAATTCAATCACCTTTTTTTTCCTCCCGTGTAAACGTCATTGATATTTGCATTTTCTCCTTATTGAAATGTCGACGTATGCCTGTCGCATTTGCGTAAAACCAAATTATTGGTCATTTGGTTGCAACTTGCAGGCGGCCTATCCGAGGAGGGGCGATACCAGATGGCACATTTTTATGACCGGGTGCTGTCCCTTGTGACCAGGCCGCCCGCAGAGAGGAAAGACAGCGAGCTGGAAGATGTGGTGCCGTGGTTCAAGAAGAAAGCCGACAAGCTTTTCAAGGACATCCAGAACCGTGAGTCTTACGTCAGCTGAACGTGTCGAGTCCGTATTTCAGACCATTGTGAAGTTTTCTGTCAGAGAAACTGTTCACCCAGTGACACGCCGTTTTAGGTCTGTGAACAGTGGGCTGTAAGCTGGAATTCTCGAACTAGTGGCAGGTCGCTTAAGATTTTAAACTGTGTCGTGTAAGCCAGAATTCTTGAACCAGTGGAATGTCGTTTAAGGTTTTTACCTGTGTCATGTAAGCCAGAGTTCTTTAAACATTTCACGTCATTTAAGGTCGTTGCACACTGTTTAAAAAAAAAAAAAGAGAATATTTTGACCCATGAAGAACACAATCCCTTTTTGTGTTTTGTCCAATAGAGTTTAACTGTAAGTAAAACCTCGTGATTTTTTTTATAAAAAAAAAGGAGTACTTGCGAATTTCTCTGCAAATGTCACGGGGAGTTACTGCCTTTATGCTGTTATCTGCATTTCTGCATATTATTTAAGTGTTATAGAGGATATCTTTCATTTTTACACGAACCTTATAGTTTAACCTGTCATTCGTCAGTAATTTCCGAGTCTCGATTGCCATTTGGATTTCTTGCCAATAACTTAAAATTACGTTAACTTTGAATCGGTGTGGAATGTCCACACGTGAGTGACACGGGTTGTAGTAAGTGCTTGTAAATTAGTGTCGGACAATATCGTGTTGAATTTATGTTTCAAGAATAGAGCGTGCTTGTGTTGTGCAGAGATCATAAAGGACATCGTGAAGAACGCAGAGTTCCGGAAGTGCAGTCCTGATGTCGTCATCGTGAGGCAGGGAGAGAAGGGGGATGAGTAAGTCCACCTTGGAATGAAAGACACCCCCCTCTTCTTTAAATAAGGGAACAATGGAGCTGGAGTTGCTTGCATGGGGATTCTTATCTCCTATTCATAGGCATGTCACGTAAAATACGACCACTCTTTCTACCGGAAGTGCAGATAGCGAGCGCTCATGCAAGCCCGACCCTAGAGAACGACAACAGTACCAGTTCGTGCATTTGATCATTTGAACATTTAAACATTTGAACATTTTCACATTTGTTTATGAACTATAAGCCCTGGGATTTTTTAGCTTGACAAAGCATACATTTATCCAAATATTAGTGTGGTTGTTGGTTCTTTTCACTTGCCTTTACGCAAAGAGGAGACTCGCAGTTATCCTCCACAGTCGACATTCTCGCAAGATAATTGGGCATTTTCTCCGTGCGCGACCGAACAGTTTCGGAGAATGTCGGATGAAAAAGCTTTATTCGCCATCCGTTGTGTCTGCCTGCTGTCGCAGACGTCGGTGTGGGTTACGCTATAAGAAAGGCGCTTGGTGACAGGTTCTTCATCATGCTGCGAGGCACAGCCGGCGTGCACATCAACTCCAATCTGGCAGAGGAGGAAGTGGAGGCGGTGCACCGGAAACAGATGCAAGAGGAGGCGCTTCACAGAGAGAGCGTGCAGGGAAAGCCATTGGATCGCTCTTTGTACGGAGTTCACGTCACGGACGTGTGTAAGTGGCTCACGTGCGGGGCCGAGTTTTTTTATCCAATAGACTGCGAGGGAAGCTAGAGGTCGTGACGTAACTGGCTGACGTCATTGTCTAGCTTCAATGAAGCCTAATTTCAGCCTAGAGAATATTGTTATAATGTTCGTAAGGCTTTACTATTCAACACTGAATAAGCCAATCTACATACATAAATCACACACACGATTGAAGATGGTGCTTCCAGTTCAAGGTGGTGAACTCTGATTTTTTTGGCATGCAATACTAAATAAAGTAATCGATATTATCACGAATCACCCAGATGCACAATTGATCTGATGTACCTTCCAGTAACATCCTTAACAGTAGGGCCTTTTCATTTTAATATCATGTCCCCCGTGGTTTTCGAGGTCTAACACAGAGGTTTGCTTTCTTTCTTTTTGTATCTTTCTTTTTTTCTTTCTTTCCTTTTCTGTCTTTTTCTTTCGTTTTATTTTTTGATTTGTTTAGTTTTTATTTTTCTGTACTTCTTTTTCTTTCTTTCTTTCATTCAGGCACGGGTAAAAGTTTTGGCGAGCTGGCCTTGATCAACCCGGAGTGCACGCGCAACGCCACAATCATCGCCAGCGAGTTGTGTGAGCTGCTGGTGGTCAGCCGAGACCTGTACAACAAGACTCTGCACGCCTATCAGGTCCGCCTCCACGCTGTCGTCTGCTGCTCTATCCTGTCTGTTTCCTTGGAATCTTTTTTGAACCGGTGGTTCTGATTACAGTGGCACGTGCTTGTTGTGCCGTCCAATAGCGGCGAAGTGTAGTAGTAGTGAAGTCTCACAGTGGCAAGTCTGACCATGGCAAGTCTGACAGTGGTAAGTCTGACCATGGTAAGTCTGACAGTGGTAAGTCTGACCATGGTAAGTCTGACAGTGGTAAGTCTGACCATGGCAAGTCTGACCATGGCAAGTCTGACCATGGCAAGTCTGACAGTGGTAAGTCTGACCATGGCAAGTCTGACAGTGGTAAGTCTGACAGTGGCAAGTCTGACCATGGTAAGTCTGACAGCGGTAAGTCTGACCACGGCAAGTCTGACAGCGGTAAGTCTGACTGTGATCGCATCTGAGATAGTTGCCCCTGCCGGAACTAACATAGTCTTGTACATCTTCGCAAATAAGCTGTGATTTGCAATCTACTTAGTCGTAGAAATGATGCAAAGAAAATGGTTGATGTAAAACACAGTATTTCAAGAAATTCGTTTGAAGGTGGCTACAGTCTTGATCGTTGATCTCAAGCCTCTTCAAGAATAAACCTCGGCATCAGGTTTGTTTGTGTGCCTTGCTGCCAGGCGCGAGAGTTTGCCGAGAAGCAGAGGTTCGTGGCGGACTTTCCGTTGTTTCACAAGTGGAACACGAGGTACCGCAAGATGGCCGCTATGAGTCTCGTGAAGCTCATCGTCAAATTTGAGGACACGATCGTCAAACAGGGCATGACGGTAGATGGACTCCATTTTGTTATCAGGTAAAAAAACTGTTATATACTGGCATAGGTTCATGTGTCTTTATGTTGGTCTTTATATATATATACACAGGCATACACAAGCACGTTATTTTATCAATATTGTTTGCGGTCGGACAGTGGTGAGTTAAAGATACGGGTGGATCCTTCCCATCATCCATCGCAGTACCCGCAACACTTTCCCGTTGGAGACATTGCTGAACTGGAAAAAGAGAAGGCACGCGAGCTGCTTAGAAAGTGAGTTCCGTTCACTCTCCTTTTACTTGGACCTAACACAGTAAAAGCAAAAACAATAAAAAAGAACGTATTTTTCGATTGTTGCGATGTGACCTTCAAAACGGTCCTTTCTTCCTTGCTTCTTTCTGTCTTCCCTCCTTCCTTCCCTCCTTCCTTTCCTCCTTCCTTTCCTCATTACTTTCCTACTTCCTTCCCTTCTTCCTTTCTTTCCAGATTCTTATTAAAAAACCCAAGAAAGTCTATGACTTTCCTCCACCGAGTCAAAACCGCCAGAGCTTCTTTAAAATCTCAGCAACAATGAGTTGAAGCTGTCCGAAGTATTCACAAACTGTTTGTTTGGGGTCAGCGTAGGGGTGAAGACTTTGAAACCCTCGCCTTGAACAAGCAGACCTTGCGCCACTTCATTCGCTGCTATGTATTGTCCAGAAGGGAAAGAATGGCTGAAAATGTTGTTCAATTGATATTTGGTGTTATTCTAAGCACGAGGTGGTAATCGGATGCTAATTTATCCACTTTCTCTTGTCCACCGAGGGGGTTCTAGTGCTTTATCTAATCGACCTGGAGAGTTTTACTAATCTCTTCTGAACGGTGATCCTTCATGAAATCTTTCCTTCTTTTGTCAGAACCTTGGAACAGACCTTCAGTTACAATTAAAATATCGTCTGGGGGGTGTTTACAACCCCCCCCCCAGATAATGAGGGATTATTCATGATCCCATATACGAAGCGCATTCCGTTAGATAACGAAGTCCACCACCAGTGGCAGAACTTTAAAGTTTCATGAGTAAAGATGGCAGTACTACATACAGACGACACAGAGATGTCGAAAGTAATCAAACTATTCGAGTTTTGACTCGTCTTCACGTTTTTGTTGTTGTTTTTTTTTTAGTTTACGTCTGTTACTGCCACTTGTCACTATATGACCACGACCTCTTTTCAAGTCGCCACACTTGATGAGTAAATTTGACAGACATCTTTCAAAGAAGTTGTGAAATTAGACCTGGGTACGGGCCACACTTCAGGCGCATCTTGATGTCAAGGGCATCTTTTTGAGTGTCGGTAGTTTTGGACATTAAGTGAGCGGTCTCTTTTCGAACAGAGGGTGGTTTTCGAACGTACTTGCATCTGGGAAAACCAGCACTGTATAGCTAGCTACAGGGATAGGCAGCGGAAGTCGGCGCTAAGTGTTCAGCGCTCGTTGACTGGCACGCGGCTGTTGTGGGCAGGGAGATGAACCTCGAGCGACACAGAAGCACTGGCAAGAAGTCGGCGTACGAACGGCGCAGCACGACGGCGCACGCGGACAAGAAGAACAGCGGCCTGCGGCCCATGGACCTGTGCCTGATGGGCGCCATCGACACGATAGGTGGGTGAAGTCAGGGTGGCAGTGCCTTTTCGGGTGTCACGTGACCCGCACACACAGCATCCCCCACGTGTATGTGAACTTGTCGGTCGCAGGCGACCTGGAGATGGTGTTGGGCTTGTCCACGTACTCACAATCCGTGATCTGCATGGAGGAGGCCACCATCTTCCACTTGGACCAGAAGAACTATGACCGCCTGGTGGAGAAGAGAAACCCACAGACGGTGGACATCATGCGAGACATCGTGCACACAAAGCTCACGCTCCATTTCTCCAGGTATGTACCAAGGTGTGGCATCACGTGCAGGCATTTGAAGTGGGATGGAAGCGCCAAGAGCGAGCTTACGCCCACAAGGTCTCTCCTGCATCGTCCGCGCGCCGTGAGGCGAAAGTGTCGAGAGGAAACATTTGATTCTATTGAGATAGATAGTTCCAGGATGATTCTGTTGAGATAGATAATGCCAGGATGATTCTGTTGAGATAGATAATGCCAGGATGATTCTGTTGAGATAGATAATGCCAGGATGATTCTGTTGAGATAGATAATACCAGGATGAGTCTATTGAGATAGATAATGCCAGGAAGTTTTTTCCCAGGTCAGCCCCAGAAAGGAAAAGTTTATTTGTAAATGTCACTTGAGTAAAGTCGTTCTCTTTCTTTAATTCTCTGTGTAACTGCGTGTCTGTGTGTGTGTGTGTGTGCGCGCGCGCGTGTGTCTGTCTACATAAAAATGTAGTAGAAACCGGACTTCAGTTACAGAATGTCCGTTCCCCCACCAACGTTTGCTCCTTCCACTTCTCGCACCATTTGGGTTTAATGACGTAATGAACTCGCTGACTAAAGTCTCTCCCCCTATCTCGCGCCTCTGCGAGATTTAGCGTTATCTATGTGTAAGAAAGATCTCCTCCATGTGTGAGAAAGATCATTCTGTGCTTCAGACTGTCAGACGACAGCATCCCACTGTACCGCTACATCCTGTACACTCTGGACGAGAAGGAGCGAGAACTACGCGAACAGCAGCAGCAACAGATGCGAGCGCGGGGCCGCCAGACACTTGGGGCGTACGGCTCGGAGACGGAGTGGCAGATAGATAATTTACATAAAGGTAGGTTTAGACGAAGACGTGCGCGAGGTGCCTCCAGACACGCCCACTCTAGGTGAACACATGCGAACAAGACGATGCAAGCGAGATAACGTCGCTAAGAGTTCTCACGACTTACCTCCCCTTTTAGATCTGCATGGGCATAGTGTTTGGCGCTCACGTAAAGTTTCATTGTGCCTTACCTCCAATTTCAATGTATCTGCATATCGTGTGTGCATATATGTAATTATTTTACGTGTGCTGAACTATTTAGTGTCAAGCCAGGCTGTGTTTGTGCTGTATGCATATAGTAGACAGAGGCAGCAGTACTATAGTGCAGTAGTCGTATGAATGCGCTGTAGACAGTAGAAACATACAGTTATTTGTGTGTGTCGGAACCTTATCTTTGTCATGCTTTCCATCTTACGTTGTCAGGCTACTTTTTGTTAGCAGCTGTGCTTCCAGATGGGCAACACTATAGTGTGACATGTCCGATGTATGCTTAGATGATTTACGTTTCCGAAATCTATGTGCAAACGGAATGTGACAAACATGTAGAAAAATAACATTTATGATTGTTTGATTTAATTATGCATTGCTTTATTTTATTTGCTTTTTTGTGCTTGTGTTGTCTATTGACTGCGAACTGCATTAGTTTTACGTAAACACCGAGCATCGTCTTGTAGTGTAAGCCAGACATCACAGTTGTCTCCAAGCATCCACACACAAAGAACATTTAAGCGAACACGCACGCACACACATGCATGCACATTAGCTAAAGTAGCAAAAGTACAAACAGCATGCAGTTAGAAACCTTCAAGAAGACATCCACTCACTGACCCAGTTCATGGACGCTACCAGTGGATGGCCGAGTGGTTAGACCAGGTCTCCAAAGGGGCTTTTTCGATACCCGTCAGCCGCACCACACTTCCCCCATTTCCCCCACCACACGTCCCCCATTGGCTCAGCTGCGAATGGGTATCTGACCCGTGGGTCAGGGGAGGTAAGCAGCGAGGGAGAGGAGATGAATACTGCCCTCCCGATGCTGGCCACAGAAAAGTGTGTGAGTGGGGGGAGGGGGTCTCATATACTCTCTCCCCCCAAAAAAACAGGTCGTGGGACAATACCTTTACGATTGTACAAGCGGACCCCTCTTGAACTAAATATTCTTTTGGTAGAGAACATAAATGCAAAAGGTAATTTTTAATCAGTGACAGACACACCCTGCTCCCATCTCAACTGAAAAAAAAATCCGAATCAGACGTTTGATAAACACTTTTATTATTTGCGAATTTGTGGAGTGGCGTATACTTTAGCATACACAACCGACGACTGGTTTTTGATTAAAAAGCAAACTTCAACCAGCTGTTGGTCCCTAACTGAAGCGAGAAACCCTAAATAATGACAGACCGGTTACTTACTTTTTCCCGTGGTCGGGGGAATGAGGTTAAACTTACCCCACTCACATAGCAATCTTGTTTAGACTATATCCGTGACAGACTGACCTCAGGTATGTTCCAGTGGACAATGTCCAGCAAGATGCGCCTGGGTCTAGAACACTTATTCTGACCTCTGTTGACCCTTTGACGGGCACTGTATGCTGCGCCAAGTCCTTTGCAAAGATATGAGTACAACAGCTGGACCAGGTGAGGTGACGGGTTTCTTTATGAATGCAGGATGCTACAACAGAAGTAAATTCTCCCTTCGCAATCTTTCATGCCTTAACTTCATATTGTCTGCAAATTGTCTTGTGGCTGCATTACCAAGGTCACATTACCTTTTAAGGATGCAAAGATGAGCTTTTTGGAAGGACAGATTTAGTTAGCTCCGGTGTGATTTCTGACGCACGATAGCAGTTATAACGGATGAAGCATTTTAATGAAACTTGAAGCCCTAGAAGTGGAGAGGAATGTCTGGCGGAGTCAGAGTTCACGAATTTCAAGGCTTTCGTTTCTGTGACACCAGTGAACTTAAGGTTCGAACAGGTAAACAGTCTGAGATCTTTTCATAACTCATACTCGATGCACGTCACATTCATCAAAACAATTTCCTTCACGCATATATGTATCCATTTTCGAATTGTTGAGGCTAGTATCACCATAAACAAACCATTTTTCCTATATTAATGCAAGCAAACTGGCCTTTGCTTTAGCGCCGTGTAGATACAAGTTGAAAAGACAGTCTACTTTTAGGCAGAGCAGCTTTCTCCAATATAGTAGCTAAATCATTTATTGTGTCAGTGTGCTTAACTTTTTTTTGTTGCGAAGTAGTTTAAAGTGTACTGGCAGCTTACGTAAACTGTCATGCAGATTGCTACATAGGAACTGCTTATAGATGTATTGAGACCTGCGTTATACACATACTAAGTGCATGCCTAATCTGTGATGTAGCTGTAACAGAATGTCGTTAGTTTATACTACTTCCGTTGTTATGGAGGGTGCCAGCGACGCTATCCCTAATTGTCATACCCTGTAATTAGGTCCGTTGGTCAACCTGTACGGACCGGGCAGTGTGTTCTACCTCATTCGCATGAAGGCCAAAGAGAGGCAGCAACGTCAGCAGCGAGAGAAGGCGACACCTAGCGGGAACAACGCCTTCCGTGTTGTCCAGCAACAACAATCCCACCTGGTAAAGCGACATTATCACTTTGAAAGAAAAGAACGTAAAATGTGATGGTTAAACCTGAAAAGGACAAGTTAATTGCTGAAATGATTGACAGAAGCTAACGCAGTAGTAGCTGGCGTTGGCATATATATATATATATTGGTAGTTCCAAGGTCAGTTTTTGTATTTAAATTTATTGATTCATTTATTTATGCTTCAAGGGACGTAAGCGAAGTATATGGTAAGTGAATCCAGCAGGAAGAACTCACGTAACTTCTGAGGACACTGCGCTACATCACATGTAAAGGCCGCCGTACACTCTAGTGTCAAAAGACGTAGTTTTCTGGGTTGTGAAGGGGGCTGACGTCGTTTTGGCTCGTGGCTAGTGTGCAGGTTTCTATTGCTAACTTCTAGCGCTGAATGGTCACGTATGCGTCGTTGTCTGGCGTCTGTATCTGGGACAGAAAATACAGTCGAATCCGGTTAATCGGACCACATCGGGACGCGATGATTTTGGTCCTAATAACCGGCTGGTCCGATTACACGAACATGTCCTATATTACAGTTAAGACGGGACGTGCTGTACGTAAACTACAGTGTATTAAAATGTCATTATGACCTTTATTGTGGGGCACACACGCATGGCGAACATACAAACAAGAACTACAGTCGAGTTTTGTTTATTGAAAAATAAATTTACAAACAAATTCTTCGAAACGATCTACACGATACATGTACAGTATCCAACATGCAAATGACAATAAAAAAAAAGTTCTTACAAAATTCCAGTCAACGTTTGAAGAACTTATCCAGTGTGACCTGACGCGTTCTCTTGACGAATTGCACTTGAACAAAATCACTACAAACATCTAACGCAGCAATGGGACTGCCTTCACGTCCCTCCTGCACGAAATAGCGGCGCAAAGTTTCAATGCATTTCCTGGCATCCTGTGCACATGCACCAACTTACTGGGGCATCATCTTCACTTTCCTGGTCTTCCGATGCTGTCGTGTGTTTCGCTGCAATTCCAGCAACAACTGCAGCGTCGTAATCTTCATTATCATCGTAGCATTGACACTCGTTGTCGATGGATAAAAATTCTTCGTAATTTTCTTATTCGCTGTCACGTTCTTTGGTCCGTTTAAGCGGAATTTCGGTCCAAATAAGCGAATAATATTAGGCTTATGTACACAGGATTTGTTTCGGTTCTTTAAGATTCGGTCCGAATAAGCGGCTGGTCCGATTATCAGGTGGTCCAATTAACCGGATTCGACTGTATACTATTTCGGTCACGATCTCTTGTCCCTGTCGCGCGGGTCTAAGCAATCTCTATGGAATACGGGGAATGCTGTCTCGCAGCAAGATCGCAGTTCCATGACTAGCGACGAGTGATGCATGCGTGCAGTGCCATATCTCGCGGTGAGCGGTGCCAGTGTTCGAGATCACGACTCGTGTGGGGAATTGAAAGCAGCGAATCTTCCTTGCTGCGGTCTTTACTCCCTCACCGCTAGGTAGTTACGCTACGGACGAACTAATCTTTGAAAACCTTGTTTTGGCGAAAGAAGAATAAATCATTGTCATTGTCACTGTGTCACTGGCAGTGTTTTTTCTTGAAATCCTTCCAGCTGGCGCGGGGACCCATGGTGGACAACTCTCGGTTTTTGTACGAGGACGACACGGCATCAATCAGCGAGGGCCACATCGTCAACATCTACGGTTATACAGATAAGCAGGCTGTCGACAACGGCGACAACGATAACGCGCATAAGGCAAGTGGCTGGTAGGAGTGTGTGCGCCGGTGTATTTATCGAGATACTAATCATTCATTCTGGGTCTGTTGGGCGGAGACCGCCCTCCCCCACCCCCGCACTCCTCTCCACGCGGTAATCTGATTCATCAACCATTTAGAATCCATCTTCTCTTCATACTGCTAACAGTCCTTTATTTTGACACGCAGCCTGCAGTTCAGGGAATTTTCAGAGAGTGAATTGATTTGCGCTGCCCTTTTCTCGAGAGGACAGTTTAAATTTGGCCCACATCCTGACGAACACTCGTTACGAGTCCCTCATACTCTAATCAACAAATCAAATTTGCCACACACAATGCTGACCCTGTATCCTGAGTAAGAAATTAAAATTGCGCGCATATCCTGACAGTTATGTTACTTTGGTCCTGCATCCATATTAATTTGCTCCGCATTCTGACGAAAAAAATTCGTTACATGCATATCTTGACAAAAAAAATACATTAGCCACATATCCGGGCAAAAAACTAAATTAACATAAATAATGACAAAAAATAGCATTGACCGCATAACCTGACCAAAAACGGACAAAAAAATTACATTAGCCATTTATCCTGACAAAAATTACATTAATCGCATATCCTGACAAATATTACACTAATCGCATATCCTGACAAACATTATATTAATCGCATATCATGACAAACATTATACTAATCGCATATCCTGACGAAAAATTACATTAATCGCATATCCTGACAAAAATTACATTAATCGCATATCCTGACAAAAATTACACTAATCGCATATCCTGACAAACATTACATTAGTCGCATATCCTGACAAAAATTACACTAATCGCATATCCTGACAAAACATTACATTAATCGCATATCCTGACAAAAATTACACTAATCGCATATCCTGACAAACATTACATTAGTCGCATATCCTGACAAACATTATATTAATCGCATATCCTGACAAAACATTACATTAATCGCATATCCTGACAAAAATTACACTAAACCCATATCCTGACAAACATTACATTAGTCGCATATCCTGACAAAATTTACACTAATCGCATATCCTGACAAAACATTACATTAATCGCATATCCTGACAAAAATTACACTAATCGCATATCCTGACAAACATTACATTAATCGCATATCCTGACAAAAATTACACTAATCGCATATCCTGACAAACATTACATTGGGCTGCTGTTGCGATAGATGCCAGACGCTCCTGTGGGTTACGAGTTCGAAGAGGAAGGGGACTACGCGACCAGCGACACGGCCTTGACCCACCTGGAGGAGCGGTTACAGCAGTGGCACAGCAGCCTGGACTCCGCCGCATCCAGCGGGACGAGTCCGCCGGCAGGGGGAGTCACTCTCAACACCGCCGCAGCTGTCCTTCCGGTTGCCGTCGCTGCTGGCAATGCCAGCAAGACTGGCCACAGCGTCGTCAAACTTCACCGCTTCCATGTGGACGTAAGGAGCGCGGGCAGCAAGGCAGCACGTGACGCTCAAAGGTCTCTAGAGGATCTGAGGTCACTTCCTGGCTTGCTTTGTTCTCTTGGCATTTCTGACAAGGCCTCAAGGCATAAGGCATTACTATATTCGTTCGTGACTTGACTCATGGTAGCCATAAGCGATTCGACTGTTTTTGGATTTATTTGATTTTTGGTAGCCGCACGCCGTTCGATAAAGTCGAAAAAAGCCAGTCCTAAGGAATAAAATCCCAAGTCCGAGCGTCTACACTTTGTAGTTTGGATAAAAAGGCGATGTTGTGTTGTGTGAGGTCGGCTTTTATGACTTCGTGCGCATCCTAGCAACTTGTGTGAATCATGAGATGTCGTTGTTACCAGCCACACGGGCTTCATGAGATGTCATTGTTATCAGTCACATGGGTTTCATGATATGTCATTGTTATCAGCCACACGGGTTTCATGAGATGTCATTGTTATCAGCCACATGGGTTTCATGAGATGTTATTGTTATCAGCCACATGGGTTTCATGAGATGTCATTGTTATCAGCCACACGGGCTTCATGAAATGTCATTGTTATCAGTCACATGGGTTTCATGAGATGTCATTGTTATCAGCCACACGGGTTTCATGAGATGTCATTGTTATCAGCCATACGGGCTTCATGAGATGTCATTGTTATCAGCCACATGGGTTTCATGAGATGTCATTGTTATCAGCCACACGGGTTTCATGAGATGTCATTGTTATCAGCCACACGGGTTTCATGAGATGTCATTGTTATCAGCCACACGGGCTTCATGAAATGTCATTGTTATCAGCCACACGGGTTTCATGAGATGTCATTGTTATCAGCCACATGGGTTTCATGAGATGTCATTGTTATCAGCCACATGGGTTTCATGAGATGTCATTGTTATCAGCCATACGGGTTTCATGAGATGTCATTGTTATCAGCCATACGGGCTTCATGAGATGTCATTGTTATCAGCCACAAGGGTTTCATGAGATGTCATTGTTATCAGCCACACGGGTTTCATGAGATGTCATTGTTATCAGCCACACGGGTTTCATGAGATGTCATTGTTATCAGCCACAAGGGCTTCATGAGATGTCATTGTTATCAGCCACACGGGTCTCATGAGATGTCATTGTTATCAGCCACATGGGTTTCATGAGATGTCATTGTTATCAGCCACATGGGTTTCATGAGATGTCATTGTTATCAGCCACATGGGCTTCATGAGATGTCATTGTTATCAGCCACACGGGTTTCATGAGATGTCATTGTTATCAGCCACATGGGTTTCATGAGATGTCATTGTTATCAGCCACATGGGTTTCATGAGATGTCATTGTTATCAGCCACATGGGCTTTTCCCTGCACAGGATGAAAACCGACCGAAGCCCGGGAACAAAGTCTATGTCAGAGGCCGGGACAAGGGCAAGAGGGTGAGTGTCTCGGCGCCGTTGCCTGACGACGCCATTTTGCCTGACGACGACAAGCGGCCCAAGGTTTCACCTGGTTCTTTGCGGTCTCCTTTGAACAGGTGTGTGCTGGGCTTTGACTTATCATATTCCGCACTCTCGCACATTCTTTTTCGACGAGGTTATACTACGGAAAGAAAGCCGTACAAGGCGCCACCCGCATACAGTCAAGCTCGTTACAAACGTGATTTGTTTGGGAATGGTGTGTCTCCGGGAGGTTTTCAGTTAAATATGCCAAGCTTCGGGAAAAAGTCGTTTTCGAAACACAAAAATAAGCATGTTGCCTGTTGGTCAGGAAGGGCCTGCGTGTAAGCTGAATGTTCTCTAGTTAAGGTTTCACATTTTAAAGTTTCACATTTTAAAGTTTCACATTCTATTTCACAGCGATGTCATAGATCTCAAATTAACTCAGGCTGATATCCCTCCCCTCAGAAAAAAATCGCGACGGACAGATCGATCGACAGACAGACAAATGGACGGACGGACGGACGGACGGACGAACAGGCGGACGGAAGAACTGCCGACATTGTCGACTAGACTAGCCAACACAGGCCAAATTTTGATCTAACCATAAAAAGATATATGTGGTTAAAAGTTCCAACATGTCGCATTTCCGTTAACTCGAGATCCACCGGCCGAAGATTTAAAGACTGAGATTTCTTCAGTGTAGTGACTTTGCACAGCGTCTCCGTTTCTGAGACTAGCGGAGTTGTGAGAATCGTTATCCCCCAACTCGGCGCCACGAACACTTACATTTTTTTTACATGCAATGAGACGGTTGTCTCTCCAGACAAGAACAGCTAGAAATTTCAATTTTAAATTCTTTTTCATTTTCTATGCAGGTTTTTGCAGGAGTGCAAATCTATGATTTGAAAAATATCGTCGTTATGTGTTGTTTGGTGAAATCTTTTGTTTTTTAACCACTTTTTTCTGTTGATATTCTTTCACCGTGTCTCTGTCTTTAATGCATATGTCGCCTACCTTGTGTCACAGAGAACCACTGTTTGACATAAACTCTAATGAATTACCTGGCAACGTGTATGAAGGTGTGTTTATCGTTTGAACCTCCCAAGTTTCATTTTTTTGTGGAACAACTAACATTCTTCCCCCACGAAGTTCTAGCGCAGAGACTGTCGCAATCTGTTAATCTTAGAACAGGAAGTAGTATTACTGACTTTTAGTTTGCTTCCATAGCTAGACTGCCAAGCGATATATTGTATGGGCAATCGCGTCCAATGTTTTCGTTTTGTCGCTAGCTTGTAGCGAACCTTATCAGCCTACCAGTAGTTTAATTTGAATGATTTAGAAAGACCATGAGCAGCGCTCACTGTTCAGTTATAGAGTAGGTGTGCTTACTCGATAGCTGCTGACACATCCTTAAATGGAGCAGACCTGCTTACTGACATTTCTGGCACTAGTAGCGGTAGCATCTAACAGACTAGTACGATACGAATCTCACGTGCCGCCTCGACATCATAAATTGATGTTTGTAGGCGGTTTCTCTTGTCTGTCTTTGCCCAACGAACGTCGTAGCTCTTAGACTTTCCCCTTCAGTGTGACAGTGACATTGTGGATTATGTGGTGAGCAGTTCTTTCAGCGATAATTTTCAGTAGTTTGAGGAATTATTGCAACGAAGTCTTAGGACTTGTGTCTGCGACTGAGAATGTATGAGAAGTTGAAAGTAAGAGATCGAGAAGCAAATGTTATTTGTCGTGTATCTAGAACAGCATCCAGGATGATGATGATGATGATGATGATGATGATGATGATGATGATGATGATGATGATGATGATGATGGATGATGGATGGATAATTGATGGTGATGATGGATGGAGGATTGATGATGATGATGACGACGACGACGACGACAGCTATGTGTATTTGTACTCTTGGGAAAGTCTAGGAAGTATATAGCTCTTTTTAGTCTCATCTCTTTTTGTTGTCTTTTTGACAAGCACGACGCACATTCTTTTTCCGTCAACATTTTCCTTCTCTCCATCTCTCTCTCTCTCTCTCTCTCTGTTTTTTTCTCTGACAAATGTAACCATTCCCTTTGTGACAACAGAACTTCAAAACATGCCAGTTTTCAAGGAAGCTAGCAGCGCCGGCCCTCTGTGGGGTCACACATTCGCCACGTCTTTCAAAAAGGTAAACTAACAAACATTAATGGAAGTCCGAGGTGGTTTTCTGAACTCAAATGGTGTTAATTAGTCTTCACGGACTGTAGATTGCATTATCATTCCCCCCCCCTCACATCCACAACTTGTCGCTTCTGTCTCTGACGCTGTCCTTATTAGGTGTGTGTCTGTGTCTGATTCCATGCGCTGGCTTACTTTACATTATTTGTTTTCATCTTTACTCAGAAACTGCCTTGTTGATTCGTAGGATCGCTGGCTATCATCACCAGATATCTGTATACTCGCCCCTAGCTTAAGACTCGAAAGGGAGTTGTCGCGCAGTCTTGTCATTTTCGTTGTTATCCGCTGACAGCCCCAGTCTCAGCACAAACACCAGTACACCAAGGAAGAGTACCAGGCCTTGAAAGAGGAGCTTCGTCGCCGACAGAGGGCGTACAAGTCCTTCCTCCCGCAACGATCGGGAACTAGTCTGTATTAACTACCTTCTGGCCAGGTATACCTGCAGGACAGTTGGGCGTTGTGGGTGATAAATGTCCCTGTACAAGCAATATAGGTACTGACAGGTGCGAAACAAGAATGATGTTTGTAAGTGGAATAAAATTCGGGTTTTTTTTCAGCACGAATGGAGTAAAATTCTTGTATGATCAAGTATGCAACGGTCAGACCCTGAGTGTGAAGTAACTGTGTTTAAAGAAGCTGGAGAAAAGAGACGCGGAGAATTTGGGAAGGAGAGATACTGCCAGTGGCGGGATGAGGGCAGTAGGAATCTGTGTGTGTGTGTGTGAGAGAGAGAGGGGGATAAAATGAATGCATATAGAACGCCTCATTTGAAATGAGATGAGTACACCATAAACATTAGACAGTTTAAGAATATCAATTACATCGGTAAACATTTATGGTAACACAGCATCTCGTATGTGGTACATAGAAATACACTGTACATTGGTTCCTTGTCATTGACTGATAACAACAGTAGAGATAGATGGAAAGCACTTTGGAATTCTGTCATATTTTGGTGAAATGAATTCTTCTTTTCCCTCGAGATACCTGCAGCAGAGTACAAAATGACTCATTTTTCTTTTTCAATTTACGTAATGAACATAGCATATTTTCAGAGGTATAACTTCTGGATACCTAGTCTGAATTTTTTCATCGCAGCTTTCAAGTATCTGTTAATCAGATGCTTGTGTGTAATGCAAAGGACCACAAACACCAATACTGTTCAGTGCTGTCCATGTGAATGGGCCACTCTTGTCCTTTACAGTCAATCGTTCCATAAACATATAGGAATTCCTTTTCTCCCCGCACCCCGTGCTTCATCCGCACCTAACCAAAGCCATACTTAAATAGACATAAACGAATGTTTCTCGCGCACATTATCATACCCATAGCGCCTAAATTATAAAGCATACGGTAAACCTTTTCCGAGAATCTATTATCTTCCGTCTGTAAAACTTAATAACGAATGCAAGTAACAACTGAATTATTAATGACTGGATATCTGTTAAGTTATTTATAACTAAGTCATTAGGAGTAAGTCCAGAAATTTCTACAAATATAAGTTTAAATGATTTGTGTGTTTTGGGGGGGGGTGTGTGAGAGGGAGAGAGAGAACTTAATTCTCTGTAACATATTTATATTCACTATTTCTATTCATATCAATAATATTGAAACTGTAAAAATACTTTACCCGTGACCTGTGGCACGATGTTTCCAGCTTATTAAGCCATACCCGACCGCCTTCTCTGCTTTCTGAGCAAAACTGCAAATAAAGAATATGGAACAATGCAGGGTGTTGTTTTAGAATCGACTACAGCTGTTGGACTACGGTAAGGTAGATAGCGATGGTTCTTATATAGTGTGCGACTAGTGGACAAGGGAGGAATGAGCGAAACCCACGGAACACATCCTCCAGTCACTGACGGGACAACCAGAGAACCGACGACATCTTCTGGCTGTGCCCCTGGTGTCATGGATGTGCACCTGACCGCGTGTCAGAGCAATAAAACGCGACCCTTTTTGCTGAACCGTGGATTGAACGGATGTTGTTTCGTTGTTAGAAATGCACAACTAACAACGACTAGTTTTTTTTTACCAATGACCCGTCACATAGTGAACAATAAACACGGGCGCATGCATGGACACAAACTGAATTTGCATGCGGTCTGGAAAAGCGAAGGAAAAGGTGGGATAAATTTTACTCTTGCCGAAAGCAACAACAAAAACCCAAAAAGAGAGAAAGGGGGGAAGAAAGGATTGAAAGAGTTTACACGCGACGACGAGACTTGAAAATGTGAACATTTCGACTGGCGTCGGAGGGTCGCAGCATAATTAATAGCCTAAAATCAAGAGTTACCGCACTCCCTGCTCTGGGAAACCAGATCTCGGTGGGCCGCTGGGCTGATCGTTCCTAATCGTTGTCGTATGATAGCAGCATCCACGTCTCCACCTGGCGGGGGTTGCTAACCGCGCCAAAACAACTCCTTTTATCGATCTCGAGATTTCTCGCGTTACGGAACGAACTAAGAACTTACACGACCGCTGAGCACTCGATGAACCCTGTTTGGCTTGCACCTTCCTGGCGTCTCGGCCAGCAGCCAGTCTTGTGGGTGTAGTCTGACAACTCACATCGTCTCTGTTTGGCTCAAATCTCACTTCATGTAACTAGCTATCTTATTAGACATCTCACATGTCATTACATGTAACTAGACATTACACTTTAATTAAACATCTACTTAGACATCTTACAACTGTAATTAGATGTTCAATTATGCAATTAGGTCAATAGATGCTTAATTAGACATCTCACCTCATGAAATTGGACCTCCAATTAAACGCACATTCCATCTAACTAGACGTGTAATTAGACACCTGGCCTATCTCCTAGCGTCATCAGGAGTCCAATCATGCATCTGCAGACCTTACGTTATCAAACGTCCAGTCAGAAATCTCACTTTTTGTATAAGTGCTTAGCCCTCTCGCCAATTATGAGAAAGAATGATTATTCTTTAATACATAGTGACTGGCTTGAAATTATTTCCTTTGTCACGTGTTAGATGGTCTTGCATTGTGTGCGGCAGGATATACTTATTCAATACCTTAACTATTTATGTTAAATAACTTTTCTACAATAACACTTTGCTCCAGACGATCTCTCTTTCCGGAGGTGACGCAGGAAATGGCGGAAGAGAAATGGTCAAGGATGGACAGCCGAGCTAGAAATTATCACGTATATTGAAAACGTATCTTGCGAGACCAGAAGTCAACGAGATCTGTGAGGCCAGTGTAGTCTCACTTATAATGCCACGTCATTTCCGGGATAAGCTGGATCGGAGGATGTCGGGACACATCTTTACTTTTATGACAGCGTTTCCTCTTTCTTCATTCCGATGAGTCTTCTGCACTTTATAGGAAGACTCAACTCTTCAGTTTTTTTCGATCGAAAACTAACAAAGCGTGGATTTAGAGTTGAACGCTCTTTGTTTTTAAATAGTCACTTGACAGGATGGGCGAACAGCGTTCATCCTTAAGAGATCATTAAGAATCCCTTTAAAGGTAACTATAACTGATAAAAAAGTATGAACGCTCGCTAGAAAGAAAAATCTTTGAATTAATTTTTGTAAAATCAAACATCGGGTACGGAGCACAGTATACTACAGAACACTTTAACGGTGGTTTAATCCCTTCGAGATAATTCCGTTTGCTTTTCAGTAGACCTTAGTGTGGACACTGTAAAAAAATATATACGCGGAACGAATTTGCCAAAATTAAAAAACCCGTAGAAGTGGTCGCTCATTGTAAAGTTATGCCATTGGTTAGCATGCACACACACAAACACACGCACACATACAAAGACAAACGGTCGTGACCCAGACACTAATGTCGTTAACAGAAAACAGCATCGCATATTAAGTCCATTCTAGTAATTATTCTCAAGCCCTAATAGGCCCCAGCCTCAGTGATGTCTCCTGAGAATTTGTCGTAAAGCTATATGCTTTTTCTAGAGAGTTCTTCACGTCAGTCGCTTGTACTCAGTATTTTTTTGTATATAATATAAAATAAGTAAAGCGTGTTGTAGAGATTTTCAATCTATAGCTCAAAGAAATACACGATCCTCCACTCCTATACTTCGACAAGAACCATATGGGTGAAAAAAAGAAACAAAATGAGGAAACCAAAGAATAAAAGGATATTAGCATTTACCAAGGTATTATACTTACAAAACCATAAATACGCACACACAAAAATATTAACATGGACAGGGTGACCATCCAGGAAACTGCCCCAGACCACGACTGGGATTAGCTAACGTATTGCGAAGGTTTTATTGGTTGTCTGGACATTTTGCAGCGGCAGTAAAGATAAGAGGAAACTAGTATTAGCACTTCACAACCAGAACTCCCTGTTTCTCATGTCCGTAGCACTCTCTCTTTCCCTCTCTCTCTCACACACACACACATGTCCACAGGGGGCGGGCTCGCACTCATTCACTCAGGACACGTACGCGCACGTATACGCAAACTTTCTCCAAGCCCCCCACCCCCCATGACCCCTCTGATCCCATTGCATTCTATCAGCGCGATGGCCCCATGGTACGGCTCTTGCACGAATGTCAGCGGCCATATACTGCATAGCTGTCTGGTACACGTGAGTTGGAGTGTTCCAGTATTTCAGACTGACGTGTGCCAGCACGTGTAACCCATCCGTTTGAGTTTGTGCCAGGTACCGGTATACAGGGCCTAGGAGTGCACCTTAACTTAAATGAATGTTAGATATTTAAAACAGTTATTCTGAAGGCGTCTGACGAGTTCAAATCAAGGCGCTTTTCCCATTAAACTATCAATCCATTTACACAGTGTCACGTTTTGAAGACGGATTTATAAAAATACAAACACAGGTATGAAGCGCTGCATTGATCTCACAAGATTCGGGCTGCTCGACTTAAATCGATACAAACAGTGGTATGGAATTAATCCAACCGTCTGTCACAGGCAAGCATTTTTATCTGGTTTCGATCGAAGTGTTTTCCAACTAGTCTCCCTGACCAGAAAGTAACCAACTCTGTGCTTAACAGAAGCGGTAGACCAGTTTTGAAAGTTCCACCCGTGTTGCAGAAAATTGAACTCGCTCCGATCTTCACCGCCGTTTTAATTCGACCGAGTCGAACCGTGTAAGGCAGGCGTTAGAGTTACCTCTGAACCACGAGCACTCACTGACTTGTTTGCTGCAAATCTACGCTAATGTCAATACACAATCTGCAAGAAACGTCGGGTGGCTCAAAACCTGTCAGTTATGTTCGTTTGAACTAGTTTTTTTCCCCTGTGCTGGCCGGCTGTGGTAAAGACTGGTGCCGACCGTTGTTTGTTTATAGCAACAAGTGCCTGCACTCCGCACCGCAGTGCGTGCGCTTTCTCAGCACGTTCGATATTGGGCGCGTGCGGGGGGCGATCTCGGAGTCCGCACGCCACCTCGCGGGGGTCGATACTACGAAGGGGTGTCGTGGGAACTGGGATGGGGGCCCTGGCACGTGACTTGTCTGGGACGGGACGATGGGATGGCGTGTGACGAACTGGTCTGAGGGGGACGCCGCCAGCAGCTCGGACATCATGCTTCGGACACAAGGCGCACTGCGACTTCGGGTCGAATTACTCTGCGGAAGGTTGAGAGACGTAAACACTATCCTTAGTCGCTGAAACCGTGCTTAATCACAGGAAATACTTGGCAAACTTTCTGTGGGAAAGGCTTTTTTGTTTTGGTCAGCAAAATTCAGTGTTGTTCGCGTTGTGGTCAACGAATCTTGCTGGTGGGAACCGGTCAAATATTGTCCTGTTATTAAACAATTATCAACGATTACCCCTTCAGCAGCTATCGTTACTAATAATTACAAGGTAGTGGTTCTATAACTGTTTTTACTTCAAACTGTAAATCAGAACGTCACACCCGTTACTAATCATTGGCCTGTAACCATCAGTAATATGATTACACTATACTACTTCTGCTGTCATCTCTGCCCCTGGAGTTCTGCGAAAGCTTAATGGCGGGGGAAACAACCCTGTCTCAGATAGAACATAGTATAGTTATGGATTATGAAACTTTCCAGGCAAACCAGATAAAGCTGATTTCTACCAAAGTCACCACACCTATTTATTTTGGTGCTGTAGTTGAAAGAGCGAAGGATATTGAGCGAAAGCGTACGTTCACGCGAAGAGGAGACGCTTGTATATTTCGCTTACATATCAATCTTCGGTATTTACACGAGACATGCGCGAGGTTTTTCTTTGCCTATTGGATTTTCGCGCATTTTACGCAGTGGATATTCGTGAGTGTTTGGAGGGATAGTACTGTCGAGTGGTCTTTAGTGCGTTGGAAAGTAGGAAGTATTTTCATTGCGGCTTGTACTATAATGACCTTTGTACTGTGTGAAGGGTTTTACTGACCATCTTTGTAAGACATGACAGAAACAAGATCTAAACGAGGACAAAGACTGAGAATCTATCACTTCACCATTGTGTCAGAAAACCAGTGCCAGAAGTGTCAAATACGTGCATATGTAATGGTGGAAAGCTTTGTCATCTACACCTATTTCGCAGTTAGGTCTCTAAGCATGAATCTTGCTCTGGTATCACCGAGCTTTTCAACATAGAACCAGCACCATCGTAAATTTTTTTTGTCTGCTGGCGTGATTTACAACGACGTGATTTACAATCAAATCAGAAAAACCCACGTACACTGAGAAACTGAGGAAAAGTGAATATCCAAGACACATGACAGCATTCATTAACCCAGCTCTAAATACACCCAGGGTTTTTTTTATCAAGCACACGAGTTTATTTACTCGCCATTTTAAGCGATGTTTGCGCGAGCTCGCTATAGCATCATTTTTAAATTTTAGAAACGATGAACAATTTCATCCAATACATCCAGTTAGAACGCAACCTTAAATTACGACAACCGTCAGCTAAACAGTTCACAAAACAACGTGTGTGTGTGTGTGTCGCCCAGTTCAGGGAAAGCCCCTACGGACGTCAGATGACGCAAATATGACATCAGATGAAGCCCACACCATAGCTATAAACAAGACGCTCTACCACGTTGAAGTAACTGCAGGGATGCACTAAAGTCTTCCTCACTGAAGTTGACTAAGGAAATTCCATTCAAATGCTGATTTAATCAGAGCTTCACCGCACTGGCACAAAAAACTCAAGACCCCGCGTTGTAGCGCTGGACTGAAAAGAAAGAAATTTCCGAGTAATGGATGGAAACGAAACAAGAAACTTTAAAGTCTTTGTTACTTTTTTCTGTTTATGCCAAACGACGCCAGTGGCACTACAAATCGTCGATGACCACAGGGATCCCTCGTTAACAATGGAGCTCTGGGCACCTTGAAGGCAGCAGCTGATGGGAACAATGGCTGAAGCCTGTAGGCGCATACAGACATAGACCCAAGAGGTTAGCAGTTACCCTAAAAGACCCAAGAGGTTAGCAGTTACCCTAAAAGTTTCCAGTCCGTGGCGTTTGACGAATATTCCTCACGTTAGTGTCGGCCTTCATCCTCCGTTCGAGGTTTGCTTGACACAATTCTGTGTTACGCGTTGGCACTTTTGTGAAACAAGGATGCTTCTAGCTATGAATAATTAATTATAATAAAAGCCATTAAGTGGAAGTAAACCAGTCTGGATGAACAATAAGTTGCACGGAGCGGTCCACTGAACATAGGTCTTGTTCGTAGAAAACAAGGATTAAATACTTCCGAAATTCTCAATATACACAAGTTAGGCGGTTCGAAGTTCAACAGAACCAATCACTGTACGCATTCAAGAAGGTGTCATGGTATCGTTAATTAATCACCGTACACAGTCTGGAAGGTCTAAACTTTTAGAACCAATCATCCACCCTGGGAAAGTCTTTTAGAACGAATCATTGTGCAGAGCTTAGAGAGTGTTGTGTGTTTGTGTATGTATAGATATATCCACACACAAACACACATGCGTCACGCACGCACGCACGCACGCACGCACGCACACACACACACACACACGAAAAGAGCTAAAATGCTTCATTCATTTTGCAGTGGTCTAAAGGCTCGAAAGTCTCCAATACTTAATATTGCAGACAGGCAAGAAGGAATAAAATCTCTAAAACAATTCATTTTGTGTGCTAATTCTAGAAAGATTGCTGTCATCAATGCATACAATCTAGAAGGGATGAAAGTCTCCAGAACCTGTCATTGTTCCCAATCTACAAGTGCCACGCTATCAATGTGCTGCCCAGAGAGTTACCACCTTCATAACCATTCTAAACAATCTAGACATGGGATTCTTTTTCATGACTGATTTTCACCTATCGCTAAAGTCACAGTCCTTAGGGGTTAAATTCTTCAGACGTATTCTCTATAAACAGACTGGAAACAGCTGCATATCTGTCCCGAAAAAACCCCCAAATACCCCAAAAAACAACAAAGAAAAAAGAACAGCAAAAATAAACCAAAAACAAAACCCAAGCAGAAACAAAAAAACTGCACCAAGGCCCTGTTCCTCTTGAGTTATCTCACTATCTTATTTGGTGGTGTGGGAAGTCATCTCACTATCTTATTTGGTGGTGTGGGGAGTCATCTCATTATCTTATTTGGTGGTGTGGGAAGTCATCTCACTATCTTATTTGGTGGTGTGGGGAGTCATCTCACTATCTTATCTGGTGGTGTGAGGAGTCATCTCACTATCTTATTTGGTGGTGTGGGAAGTTATCTCACTATCTCTCTATCTTATTTGGTGGTGTGGGGAGTCATCTCACTATCTTATTTGGTGGTGTGGGGAGTCATCTCATTATCTTATTTGGTGGTGTGGGAAGTTATCTCACTATCTCTCTATCTTATTTGGTGGTGTGGGGAGTCATCTCACTATCTTATTTGGT